>JALMGF010000297.1:192500-647500 GCA_023333645.1 Sceloporus occidentalis
CCTTTTTGTACCAGGTCTTGGTCTTACGCAGCACCAGGTACGGCTGCAGACACTGGTCAGAAAGATCTACACCCCCCATGTTCTTGTTGTAATCGGTGATGCACTGAGGCTTGAGCCTCTGAGCATTACCTTCCCCACGTACACTGACAGGCACCACCTTCTCGTTGTGTATAGTGGAGAGGATATACACATCCTTCCTGTCAGTGTACCTGAGGGCCAACAGCTCCTGACTGCGCAGAGCATTGGTAGTGCCGCGCCTCTGCCTTGGGTAGGTGAGTTTTTTAGGATAACCCTTGCGGGTTGGCCTAACAGTGCCACATGCCGGGGTCTGCTGTAAAAATAAAAAATGAAACAAGTCTGGGCTGGTGTAAAAGTTATCCACCCAGAGGTGGTAGCCCTTATTCAAATAGGGGGACAGCAGGTCCCACACTATCTTCCCACTAGTACCGACAGATTGTGGGCAGCCAGGGGGATCAAGGTGACTGTCCTTCCCTTCGTAGATTCTGAAGGAAACAGTATATCCCGTCCCACTCTCGCAAAGTTTATATAACTTTACACCGTACCTCGCTCGCTTGGACGGGATATACTGTTTGAAGTTCAGTCTACCCTTGAATAGGACCAGGGACTCGTCTACAGCCACATTTTTATCGGGGGTATAAATTTCAGGGAATTTACGTGAAAAATAATTAATAATGGGCCTCAATTTATATAAACGGTCAAATTGGGGGTGCTCTCTAGGGAGGCATTGGGAATTGTCAGTAAAATGTAAAAATCTTAGGAGCCCAAAGTACCTGTTCCGGGGCATTATTTGGGAAAAAGCAGGGGTGGATATTATGGGATCTGTGCTCCAATAGGAGCGTATCGTGGGCTTTTTCACAATGCCCATCATAAGGGTCAGGGCCCAAAATCTTCTAATTTCATGGGAGTCAGTGGGGTACCAGGTCTGGCTTCTGTCTCCTTGGTCAGCTGCCTGACACTGGGCTGCATAGAGGTTTGTTTGAGCTGCCAGGAGTCCCAGTAAAAGCAGGGATTACTGGGTCTATCATATTTGGGGGCACCCAATTATATTTAGAGTCAGGCTCTCCACGCCTGGCTTTAGCAGATGGACCCTGGCCATCATCGTCTTCCTCTGACTCGTCATTATCTGACGCACAGCAGGATTCCTCAGATATTGGATTAATATCTGACGCGGTCAGAGTGGCCTCGGCGTCTGACGCGGTCAGAGTGGCCTCGGCGTCTGACGCGGTCAGAGTGAGGCAGTCATGAGCCTCCTCAGCGCTGAAGACATGTTGCGCCATTGTACCTACCTGGCCAATTTCTAAAACACTACACTATCCCCAATATATAATGTGGTTTTGCACTAAGCACTGCAGCTCTGCAAAACGAACTCTCTCTCTCTCTCTCCCCCAGTGTCGCACATCCGGCAGTAATGTCACTGACCCGGATGTGGTTCAGTCCCCCAAGGCTAATGACACACCAAGTTGTTACAGGAGATCGGGCAGCAGAAAGCCAGCGACGCTGGCTTCTGCTGCCAGGGGGGGTTCCAGGCTGCCAAACGACAGCCTGTTCTCCCGTGCAGCGGCAGGGATGTGTTCCTGACGCTGCACGAAAGGCTTGACGTCCCGGTACGTCTATAGGGGATTGAAGGGGTTAAAAGGTTACATTGTTTTGGTTACATTATCCCTTACAACTACATGGAATAAACAGGCCGTGTACTTTTATTTAGCTTAATAAAACATCACATACCATAAAGAAACTCTTGGCCAAACCCAGAGTCTCACCTCCAAATAAATTAATATAATAAATATATATATACCAAGCCATCCGCCCTAAAAGCCAGAAGGCATACAACATTCCACCAGTTCATCCACCAGCCACAAATGGATACAACTCCCATTTGTGGCCCTACCCCATATTTTGCAAGTTAACATTAAAAATATCGCAACCTATATCAGATAGGTGCACACCATCCTTTCTATATAAACCAGTACAACTTCCTTCCAAGTCAACACGCCGAAAACTCGTAAACCTTCCATTAACATAAATTTTTCCATTGACCTATTCAATTTTCTTCTTACTCTCTCAAGTGCTTTGAATTCCGGTCTGGCTGTCCATATTAATCTGGGAATAATCTCAGACCAGACCAACATAGCATCCTTAAAATACCTCCTAAAATTTAAGATTAACTCTTTAACCCCTTCGTGACAAAGGCTGATTTTACTTTTTGTACCCTTCGTGACAATGACCGTTTTAACATTTCTGCGCTGCTCGTGTTTAGTTGTAATTTTCTTCTTTCCCGTTTACCGAACCCACACACATTAGATATTGTTTTTTTCAGGACAAGAAGGGCTTTCTTTAGATGACATTGTTTTGATTGTATCATATTATTTACTATTAAAAAAAGTATAAAATATGGTGAAAAATTTAGAAAAAAATGACTGTTTCTAACTTTTAGTTGAAAAATCTTTTACTCATCTATAAAAGGTAATGAAAAAAACTGCTAAATAGATTCTACTATTTGTCCTGAGTTTAGAAATATAGTGCTAGTATTTTAACCCTTTCCAAGCACCAATTCTACCATCAGCCTTTGTCAAACTTTATGGTAGTCATTTTTTTTGCATTTGTTTTTTCACACACTTTACTTTAGGTATGAATAAACAGGTTCTGGTATATGTCACTATCATAAAACACCCCAATATGTGTTTATCAACATCTCCTGAGTACAGCGATATCTCACATGAATGATTTTGCCTGGGTGTTTGGGGGCAAAAGGGCCACATTTGGGGCATGCGCATTTTCAATGTTGAACTTTGGCATTTGGGGATCCACTGCCCATGCCCTATTTGGTACATCTTTGAGCCGGGCCATTTCAGTGTGCCCAATAAAGCCATATATTTTTGAAAACTAGACACCCCAGGGTATTTTAAATGCTGGTATTTTAACTCTTTGCATGCACACATTTTACCACCAGCATTTTTTCAAAGTTTGCAGTAGTATTTTTGTGTGTGTATTTTTCCCACACACACCTACTTTATGTATGAATTTACAGCTCCTGGTATATGCCGCTGTCACACGACACCCCAATATGTGTTCAGCAACATCTCCTGAGTACAGTGATACCCCACATACATGGGTTTGTCATTTTTGGAAGGAACTAAAAGGCCACATTTGGTACGTGTGCATTTTTCTAATTGGAAATTAGATGTGTGGCCATCCTTCCCCCCGTGTTATTTGGGACATTGTTGAATCCGGCCAATTCAATTTACCCCATCAAATCATACATTTTTTAAAAGTAGACACCCCATGGGCATTTAATATGCCAGTATTTTAACTCTTTCCATACGAGAATTGTTTTAAGCTAATGTGCTAATTTTAGGACTTGCTCACAAAAATATATTTTTTATATATATATTTTAATTTTTTTTTGCCTTTTTTAAAACATTTTTAAGATTTTTTTTCAACTTGAAGGTTCCCCTGATAGTGACATCAGAGGGAAATTATTTTTACATTTTACTGGTTTTTGTTTTTTTTCAATTCTCAGTTTATTGAAACACGAATATAAACCAGTTCAATCACCACAAATAAAAAGTACAATTCTAGATGCACAAAGGAGTGATAAAACAAGCATGACAAGTGTTAACACGTCCATCAGGCACAGCATAAAATAGCATGACAAACGAGCGTAAAGTAAGGAAGAGTACGCAAGTGAAACCAGAAACCTTGCAGAGGCAGCTGACCTGCCAGACAGGGCATGTCACACTCGAAGAAACTGAGAGGATAACCTATCATAGCCGAAGTGAAACGTACCGGATAACATAGATGAACCAAATATAACAAAAAATAAGGACGTATGACCAGGAAAAAAAAAAAAAGGACCATGTTGCGTATATTGGAGGTGCCGAGTATAAAACACACCCTATATTGGTAAGGGCAGACACAGCTTAGAGCCTAGGGAGAGCTAGACAGGGGCTAAAGCCGGCGGGGAGTCAGGGATGCCCGGTAGAACCGTAGAAAAGGTGGGTGAGCTAAGGAAGTCCTGCCACGGCAACCACTTCAGACCATTCCTAAACATGACATAGAAAATTAACAGAAGACAGCCAGGCAGAGATCGGAGGAGTGAAGGATTTTTTCCAATACCTAGGGATAGTGGCCCTAGCAGCGTTAAGAAGCTGAATAGTAAGAGAGCGTTTATAGGAGCCCAGGCTCGACCGCATATGATGTAGGAGAACAATCCCAGGGGTGAGGAGAAGGTCGGGATCAACTATTGCCCGGAGCACCGCTTCAACAGCTGTCCAAAAGGGTCGCACCAGGGGGCAGTCCCACCAAATATGAAGGTAAGAGCCAACACCCGAACCACAGCGCCAGCACTGCGGAGAGACCTGGGGCAGGAAGTGGTGGAGCTCCGACGGAACCTTATACCACCTGGTAAGTAATTTGTAAGATGTTTCCTGAAGTTTAGAAGAAGTGGCTCCCTTATGTGCAAGAAGCATAATTTTGGCCCATGCCCCAGCATCGATGGAAAAGCCCAGATCCCTCTCCCAGAGGCCAAGAAAATATGGCTTGGCCTGGGAGCATTGCGACACATACATACGATACAAAGTGGACAGTAGGTGGGCGTGGCGAGCCCTATCACCACACACAATCTCAAAGGGGGTAGACGGAGTCGCAGGGTCATATGCGAGAGACAACGTCCGCATGAAATGTTTAAATTGATGGTACAGAAATAGAAGGCTAAAAGGAACCGGGGTAATGCGGGATAGGGCGGAGATCGGCCGGAGCTTACCATCCTGGAATAAGTGGTGGAGCCGGAGGACCCTCACACCATCAGGCAACAAGAGGCCAATAGCACCGCCACCCACACCCGGAGGAAAGGCCGGATTAGAGGAGATCGGATACAGATGACCCGGGGACCCCAACCAGCCCAGCCGCCTCAGATGAGATTGGAGCACTCGAAGGGTGGGGCGCAGGGTCGGTGTTGGTTGAAATAATGGTCGAATTCTCCTCAGAAAGAGTTTCCTTTAATTAGATCATGCGCATAATCGAGACAAGGCACACAACACACAAAAGTCGAAGCGTTGTCTAATTACACATTAAGATTACTTGGTTTATATAGCATCTTATCTACTTCTAATAGCATGCTTCTTTCTGATTGGTTACTTTTCAAGCAGGTTACACCTCTTTAAGCTGCATAATTAAGAATGGCCTAGACTTGACCCTTTGCACATATATCTATATATATAGAAGAACATAGAGTAGACATGTTGGCGTGAACTCGTCCATATATCATAGACTAGACATTCCCTGCTTTCTTTTGTCTTTGACAGCAATAATATTTACGATAACATAATCATTTTTCTAACATTTCCCTCCTGTTTATCAAAATATTATTCAATATCAGACTCTTCATCTTCAGTATCCGTCATTAGCACTGATAATTCATCTTTCATGTCAATAACGTCATTAATATGTAGAGTCTCAGATACTTTTAATAATTGATCACAATCTTCTTTGTTGATCTGGGAGTACATAGTCTGATTTACAGCTTTATCAATTGTCTTATTCAAAAATCCTCTGCAACATGGAATAAAACAGCATCCTCCAAATATCAATACTGCGGATACTATAGTGATAGTAATTATTCCGGACATTATCATTCCCGACCATTGCCCGAACCATCCTTCTAACCAAGAGGTGAACACATTATGTATTCCTGCATTCTCGGCAAATTCATTTGATAAGGATGTTAGTCCTTCAAGGGCTTTGGTCTCCGCACAACCACCAAATATCTGCTCTCATCTGGGTTGGCTGTCTCAGTCCTGTGGAAAAAGTCTCGACACACAGTGAATTAGACAAATCTTTATAATCAAAATAGCTGCTATTACCCTGAAGTTTCATACAGGTGTAATTTCCCCCATATATTTGCACTGTTAGAGGTAATTCAGGTCTCTTAACCTTGGGAAACAAGTCCAATATATGACAAGTTCCGTTTCCAGGTGGGGTATAAGTCTTATCTAACAGCTTTATTATTAGAAACCTACGCGCCTATGGTATATAGTCTTTCATCCGTCTTCATAGGTTCTTTTAAAGTAAATAGTAATTTATTACAATTATCATAGGTGGTACATTCAGATTGTAATCTTTTTACAGATAATCTCGTTTTGATTTTACTCGCTCTTGCCCCGGGTATCATATCCCCAATCTCGACTAGCTGTTGTCCACATAGCATAATCCCAACTCTTATCTGATTTCAAAATTCGTCGACACACTCTCTCTATTTCTTCACCATTACCATTTAATTGATAACTGTTACAGAGCCCTCGGATATCAGTCTCAAACTGTTGGGGATCCTCTTTTGGCTTTTTAACATGCTCAGTAGCTTTTTTAATATCCTCCTCTGTTCATGTTCTATGTGCCCACATGGTTAACGGATATATCTGACCTTGATTACTCCATAAGGAGGTGCGTTACTTATAATGTTACTTTAAGCATATTAATTTGAACAAAAAATAAAACAAGAATATATATCATAAAAACCACAGACAGGTATACAGGATATCTTATTACCTTAAAAATAAAATATGTGCTAATTATAAATTTTAGCTTTTAAATTATTAACCCTTATTTAAATTAATTCTGGAAAAAGCATAAAAGCATTAGAATAAAAAGATAAAAAGGCTTTTCTAATGTCGACTCTACATATAATTTATGATCGATCACAGATAACAGACAAGACATACATTTAACAGATTCTGGAACCAGCTGGAAACATGGTATAGAATTTGGAATGTTATAATTTAGTCACTACGTAGTTTCTTCTAAATCCACACATTCACCGAGTGGTCCAACCACTCCGAGTCTAGATTCTACCAGGATGGTCCAACCATCCGAAACCTGAGGGATTCACCCTCTATTTTTAAGTGCACTATACCTGAACAATGTGAATTTATGCCTAAACATTTTCTTGATTAAGTTTATACATAAACTGTTTGTCTTCTTTCAGTGGTTTCTTCTTTATCCACAAGAAAACACTTTCATCCTTTTGTTTCTTTCCCTTACTGTGGGATTTCCCCATGATACAATCTCACCGCAAAGCAGAAAACAAGGAAAATCTTTTGGTATTTATAAGATACCACGTCTGGACAGGGTTAAACAGAGAGTTCTTGGTATTTATAAGATACCACGTCTGGACAGGGTTAAACAAAGGACCTCGGTATTTATAAGATACCACATCTGGACAGGGTTAAACAAAGAGCTCTTGGTATTTATAAGATACCGTTCCTAGACAGTAAAGGCAGATAAATCACTCTCTCAGCGAAGTTGTTCACTTGCAATCCCAGCACTTGATCACAGAGAGCTTCTCACAAATGCCGGGGGGCGTATTAACAACAACCTTATTAACTGTTCGTTCGCCGTAAAGGACTCCTGAACAGTCATTCACACAGATTCATTCAGACAAGATTTGTGACATGGGTTGGTATAGCTGTCCCTGGACCATAAGAGCTCTTCTCTTTAAGGTCTTGTGATACTCTTTCACAATAATACAAGCCGCAACCAACATCAACAGTATTGTCACAATTACAAACAACAATTCGCTATCACAAAAATAATGACTAACTACCTGTGCACATTTCTCCTGATCAGCCTCAGTACTCCAAGTACTATTCCTTATTATCGAATGCATACGCAGTTATTTATTTCAGTAGTCCCTGACAGACTTTGACCTCTTATAATATTTCCCAGAAATATTTTTCTTACTCACATTTCTGAAGAGAAGACCGTAATAAATCTTCGGGAGGATGCTGCCGGTTTCAGGGACGATGTCGCAAAGTGCCTCTGTTTAACAGCAATCTTAGCTGGAGGACTTATATTACCCCAGATGCAGATTCTCGAGGTGCAGTTCCTCAGGACTGTCGTCCCCGTCTCCGGTCAGAACCTCCTCACACGGGGCACCAAAATGTTGGTTGAATTAATGGTCGAATTCTCCTCAGAAAGAGTTTCCTTTAATTAGATCATGCGCATAATCGAGACAAGGCACACAACACACAAAAGTCGAAGCGTTGTCTAATTACACATTAAGATTACTTGGTTTATATAGCATCTTATCTACTTCTAATAGCATGCTTCTTTCTGATTGGTTACTTTTCAAGCAGGTTACACCTCTTTAAGCTGCATAATTAAGAATGGCCTAGACTTGACCCTTTGCACATATATCTATATATATAGAAGAACATAGAGTAGACATGTCGGCGTGAACTCGTCCATATATCATAGACTAGACATTCCCTGCTTTCTTTTGTCTTTGACAGCAATAATATTTACGATAACATAAACATTTTTCTAACAGTCGGGTGGTCACCAATCAATGGACGACGGTGAACATCGGCCAACCATGGAACGGCCGAAATATCCGCCCCAAAGGAGGAATCCTCGATTTGTACCCATTGCCGAGGAGCGTAGGCCGCCCACTCCACTACCCGACGCGCATGCGATGCGAGCCAATACCCCTCAACATCCGGGAGACCCAATCCGCCACAGTCCCTCGGCCGCGTGAGATAGCGATAGCCGATTCTGGGGGGGCGACCAGACCATACATACTTGGTGAGAGCTCTACGCCACGCCCTCAGATACGGTCTAGGTAAATATACAGGGAGCGATTGGACCAAGTACAAAAATCTCGGAAGGATGTTCATCTTCAGAACACCCACCCTGCCAAACCAGGAAATATGAGGGACAGACCAGCGTCTGAGGTCAGCAATGACCGAAGACAAAAGTGGTACAAAATTAACCTTAACCAGGGTCGATAGGTCCGCCGGAATGTGGACACCGAGATAGGTCAGGTATTTATCAACCCAACGAAAGGGAAAGGAAGATTGAATAGTAGCTTTCAGGGAAGGAGACACATGAGACCCCAGAATCTCGGACTTTTGAATATTGATCTTATACTGTGAAATCGTATGAAACCGTTGAAGCTCAGCCGTGACATGCGTAAGAGATGTAAGCGGGTCAGACAACAAGCATAACATATCATCTGCGTAGATAGAAAGCTTATATTCTATCCCCGCCACCGTAAGGCCAGAAACTTTCCTGTTCGAGCTGATAGCGTTAGCGAGGGGCTCCATCATTAAAATAAACAATAAAGGAGACAGGGGACATCCCTGTCTCGTGCCGTTGGCCAACGAAAAGCGTTCAGATAAGACACCATTGACCCTCACACAGGCCGAAGGTAGGGTGTAAAGGGCCCGCACCTGCTGTATGAAATGAGGACCCAACCCCAA
Source organism: Sceloporus occidentalis (assembly GCA_023333645.1). Lineage (NCBI taxonomy): Eukaryota > Metazoa > Chordata > Lepidosauria > Squamata > Phrynosomatidae > Sceloporus > Sceloporus occidentalis. The sequence goes on from JALMGF010000297.1 coordinate 201,776, forward strand.
CCGCTCCAAAACCCGAAACAGGAAGGCCCACGAGACCCTGTCGAAGGCCTTCTCTGCGTCAAAGGAGACCAGGAGAAAGGGAGTCTGCCTATGCTGAGCCAGCGCCAGTAAGTCCAATACCTTAATCGTGTTGTCCCTAGCTTCCCTACCGGGGACAAATCCTACCTGGTCGCTGTGTATTAAAGCCGGAATGAGCGATGAGAGTCGAAGGGCCAGAACCTTCACGAGTAACTTAAGATCATTATTAATTAACGAAATCGGGCGATAACTGCCACATAATTCAGCGTCCTTGCCAGGTTTTGGAATAACTGTAATGTGAGCCACATTAGAGTGAGGATCAAGGGAGCCTCCAGTGGCGAGCGAATTAAAAAGAGCGACCATATGAGGTCCTAGTTCCGAGAAGAACTTCTTATAATAGGGAAGGGTGAGCCCATCCGGGCCCGGGCTCTTACCCTGAGCGGAGGATTTAAGGGCCCTCTCCAGTTCCTCCAGAGTGATAGGAGAGTTGAGACTGTCCCTATCCGCACTCGAAATACGCTTCTTGAGATGTTTAGTCAGATACGCATCCATGAGCGACGCGGTATGAGTATCAGGTTCATGCCCCTGGGAAACGTTATAAAGCTCCCGGTAATAGTGCGCAAAACTGGTAGCAATATCCTTAGTGGCATGGCGCAAAGACCCCTTGGCATCCCTAATCTTGGGGATAAACGCAGCTACCCTCTTAGCGCGGAGCGCACGCGCAAGCAGTTTCCCTGGCTTGTCGCCCAGTTCATAAAACTGCTTCCTGACGAGAAGGTAATTCCTACGTAGTTTAGAATCTAAAAGGGCTGCGAGCCGGGATCGCAACGCCCGGAGCTGCTCCAAAATCCCTGCAGATAACGAAAGTTTATGTCGGAGCTCGAGTTCCGCTATACGTCGGGATAAAGAGGAGAACTCTGCCTGGTTAAGTCTCTTGAGCTGCGTGCCTAATTTTATAAGGTGTCCCCTAATGACCGCCTTATGGGCCTCCCAAAGTGTCGAGACAGGGGTGTCAGGGAGAGAATTTTCCTCAAAGTAGTGCTTCAGATGGGACATAAGATCCGCGACATGTGCAGGATTATCGATCAGTTTTTCATTAAGGCGCCAGCACCAAACCCGCGGGGGGAGCAAGGGGATGCGTAAGGTAAGGTGCACCGGAGCGTGATCACTAAGGGTCTGAGACCCAATATCAGCCGAGTGGAGATAGGAGAGGTGATGGTGCGAGAGAAAAAGGGCATCAATACGCGTATACCGATTATGGGGGGGGGGAGAAAAAGGTGTAATCACGCACAGAGGGATGAAGGACCCGCCACGCATCCACCAACTGATTTAGGAGAAACATACGTTTAACACGCTTAATTTTAACAAATGAAATGTGGGACGTCCCCGCAGAGCAGTCGAGCCTGGGATCCAGGACCATATTGAGGTCGCCCCCGTAAATGGCTATGCCTTCCTGAAAGTCAGCCAATTTAGAGAGAAATTTCACCAAGAAGGGCACTTGGTCCTTGTTAGGAGCATACACTGTAGCTAACGAGATTTTATGTACCCCCAGAAATCCCTTAATCATCAGACCTCTACCCTCCTCATCCCTCCACTCCTCAAGAAGGCGAAAGGGGAGAGATTTATGTAGTAGTATCGCCACACCCCTAGTTTTAGATTGAGGGGAACTGGAGAAGTACGCGGATTGGAAGTGTCTATCCTGCAGTCGAGGCTCCCTAGAGCGTATAAAATGTGTCTCCTGCAAGAAGGCAATCTTAGTACGGTAGGAGTGTAAGACATGAAGTAGTCTAGATCTCTGCTGTGGCTTGTTTAATCCCCTCACATTGAGGGAGGTGCATTTAACATGAGTGTCAGACATAAATACCCAGCATATGCGAGAGGTAGAGCAGTAGACAAGGTGCAAATACGTCCCTAAATATGAACCAATAGAAACAAACCAATAAAAAAAAATAGAAATCAAACAGGGCAAACATGTGCCCGATGGAAGCACATCGAGTCATGAGCCAAATGACCATGCTAGTGGTCAAAACCCTAGGACCCAGTCCCTAAGGGCAAGGCGGGTAGGCTCTGGTGGGGGAAGGCGTATGCAAGGTTGCGAGAGAGCGTAGAAAAGAAAGGGAAAGAGAGTGAGGTGAGATGCAGGAGTTAACCCTCTGTAAAAGAAAATGAGAAATAAAAGGAAAGAAAAAACCACGATGAATAAACAGTAGCTATAAACATGGGCACGCGTGAGAGTGTATGTAAGTGAAGACCAACTGACCACACTCCGGACACAAGGCAAGTGGAAGGCACCCCGGACACATACATGGGAGAATGTAAAGCCTCGCGGAGAATGAGAGACTAAAGGTGAGTGTGTAAAACCGCTGAGGCCAGTATGTGTGTGTGAGTGTGGAGGGAGGAACCCGGGAAGAGCTGGGACGTATGTGAAGAGAATTACCTAACGTACAGAAGGGTCAGTAAAGAAAGGACCCCCTGACAACGCCAGCACACATAAATCGCGTACTCAAAGGGACGCCACGGCACATGTAGTAAAAGCACCACATCGGCGTCAGGACTAAATAACAAAAATAATACAGTGAAAAAAGAAAATACATCAGCTAAAACATAAAAAGTCGCGTAAATAAGTACATCAATGTCCCGACGATGAGCAGACAGTCCCCTTCCAGGACAGTAGAGGTTGTGGCAAGTACACGTATCCTGGGGCACTCATACCTGAAGCTGGAGGTGAGGAATCGAGGCATCAACGAAACAGAAAACCAAAGACGACGGGTTCAAGGAGAAACAAATACGTCCGGGGTTGCAGAACCAAGGCCAGAGGTCCCGGCACCGTGTCCAGAAGGCAGCCAAGAGCAGAAGTATGGCAGCAGGTCAGGCAAAGGTAAGAGAGGCATCTAGGCAGTCGGGAGCTTCTGCCGTTTGGCACGGCGCGGTCTCGGAGACCAATCTTTAGCGGGATCCCGGAGCGAGGCGAGGGTCGGGAACGTAGCTTCCCAGTCCGGGATGGTTAAATGCGGTAGTCCGAGGTCCTGCAGAAATCGAGGAACGTCCGAAGCCTGGCGTATCGAGAAGGTTTCGCCGTCCCGGCGGGCGATGAGGGCAAAGGGGAAACCCCATTGATACGGGATGGAGGCCTCTCTGAGGGCAGCGGTGAGGGGTTTCAAAATGCGTCGGGTCTGCAGGGTCGTCGGTGAGAGGTCCGGGTAAATAGAGATGGAATTACCCTCCCAAGACAAACTCACCCGCTGTCGGCATGCCCGCAAGATGTTTTCTTTCAACGGGTAGTCTTGAAGACGGCAAATGATATCCCTCGGTGGACCGGCCGCGTCGCCCCGGGGTCGAAGGGCTCTGTGTGCCCTGTCAAATAGGATCTGCGAGTCAACAGGCCTCTGCAGGGCAACATTGAAAATTGTTTGAAGGGTAGCCAAAATGTCCGGTTGAAGCACCGATTCCGGGACTCCCCGCACCCGAAGATTATTTCTCCGGCCGCGGTTGTCGAGATCCTCTATCTTGCGCGCCAGGAGTCGGAGCATGGTGGTCTGGTCGGACATTTGTGAAGATAGAGCGTCTACAGTAGTAGCTATTTGCCAGTAAGGAGGGAAGGAGGAGCGCAGGGCAGGCCAGACAGGTGCTGGTAGTGGGGGACTCAATTATTAGGGGGACAGACAGGGCGATCTGTCACAAAGACCGGGATCGCCGAACAGTGTGTTGTCTGCCTGGCGCTCGAGTTCGGCACATCGCGGATCGGGTTGACAGATTACTGGGAGGGGCTGGAGAAGACCCAGCAGTCATGGTGCACATTGGCACCAATGACAAAGTGAGAGGGAGGCGGAGTGTCCTTAAAAATGATTTCAGGGACTTAGGTAGCAAGCTTAAGGCAAGGACCTCCAAGGTAGTATTTTCTGAAATATTACCTGTACCACATGCCACACCAGAGAGGCAGCGGGAGATTAGGGAGCTAAACAAGTGGCTCAGAAGCTGGTGTAGGAAGGAGGGGTTTGGGTTCATGGAGAACTGGGCCGACTTCTCTGTCGGATACAGGCTCTACGGTAGGGACGGGCTGCACCTCAATGGGGAGGGTGCAGCTGTGCTTGGGGAGAAGATGGTCAGAAGGGTGGAGGAGTGTTTAAACTAGGGAAAGGGGGGGAGGGAAACTACAATATAGAAGGGGAAGATAGTGTAGATAGAGAGCTGGGGCTTATAAATGTACCTGGGGGTGGAGCAGAGGGAGGGGTTATAATAGTTAATAGGGATAGGCTTCATAGGGAAAAAAACCATACACCTCTAAATTGTATGCTTACTAATGCCAGAAGTCTGACCAATAAAACTGACGAACTGGAGTTAATAATGTCTGAAGAAAATTATGACATAGTGGGTATAACAGAGACATGGTTGGATGATAGCTATGACTGGGCGGTTAACATACAGGGGTATAGTCTATGCAGGAAGGATCGGAAAAAACGAAAAGGGGGAGGAGTTTGCCTTTATGTAAAGTCCAGCCTAAAGGCCACACTGCGGGAGAATATATGTGAGGGAAATGATAATGTGGAGTCATTATGGGTAGAAATATATGGAAAGAAAAATAATAAAATACTGATCGGGGTTTGCTATAAGCCACCAAATATAATGGAAGCAGCAGAAGATCAATTATTAAAGCAAATAAACAAGGCAGCTAATCACAATGAGGTGGTTATTATGGGGGACTTTAACTATCCCGACATAAACTGGGAAACCGAGACCTGTGAATCTCATAAAGGAAACCGGTTTCTGACTATAAGTAAGGATAATTATCTGTCCCAAATGGTACAGGACCCGACCAGAGGGGGCGCCCTACTGGACTTAATATTAACCAACAGACCTGACAGAGTAACTAATGTGCAGGTCAGGGGACATCTAGGAAATAGTGATCACAATATGATACATTATAACTTGTCCTTCAATAAGGGAACTCTTAGAGGAGCCACAAGAACTATGCACTTTAGGAGGGCAAAGTTTGATCAACTAAGAGAAGCCCTTAACACTGTAAATTGGGAAAATGTCCTCAAAAACAAGAGTACAGACGCTCAATGGGAGATTTTTAAGAATATCTTAAATTCTCACTGTGAAAGGTACATACCGTATGGGAATAAAAGAGTCAGGAACAAGAGAAAACCAATGTGGATAAATAAAAATGTAAAGGGGGCAATAAATGGCAAAAAAAAGGCATTTAAGCTACTAAAACAGGAAGGCAGTGAGGAAGCACTAAAAAGCTATCGGGAAAAAAATAAAATATGTAAAAATCAGATAAAAGCAGCAAAATTGGAGACAGAAAGACTCATTGCCAAAGAGAGTAAAACAAACCCCAAAATGTTCTTTAACTATATAAATAGTAAAAAGGTTAACAATGAAAGCGTTGGCCCCTTAAAAAGTAATGAGGGAGAAGTTATAGACGGGGATCAGGAAAAAGCTAATCTATTAAATATATTCTTCTCTGCTGTATTCACAGAGGAAAATGAAATGCCAGGTAATATACAGCAGGATGAGATAAATGCCCCAGTACATGTCGCCTGTCTAACGCAGGAAGAAGTGCAGTGCCGCCTAAAAAAAATCAAAATAGACAAATCACCAGGTCCAGATGGCATTCACCCCCGCGTTCTAAGGGAGTTAAGTAATGTAATAGACAGACCCCTATTTCTAATATTCAAGGACTCTATAGTGACAGGGTCTGTTCCCCAGGACTGGCGCATAGCAAATGTTGTGCCAATATTCAAAAAGGGGACAAAAAGTGACCCGGGGAATTATAGGCCTGTTAGTTTAACTTCTGTTGTGTGTAAACTGTTTGAGGGTTTCCTAAGAGATGCTATTTTGGAGTATCTCAATGAAAATAAGTGTATGACTCCATATCAGCATGGGTTTACAAGGGATCGGTCCTGTCAAACTAACCTGATCAGCTTTTATGAGGAGGTGAGCTCAAGACTGGATCGGGGTGAATCGCTGGATGTCGTATATCTTGATTTTTCCAAAGCATTTGATACGGTGCCACATAAAAGGCTCGTACATAAAATGAGAATGCTTGGGCTGGGGGAGAATGTGTGTATGTGGGTAAGTAACTGGCTCAGTGATAGGAAACAGAGGGTGGTTATTAATGGTACATACTCTGAGTGGGTGACTGTTGCTAGTGGGGTACCACAGGGGTCAGTTTTGGGTCCTATTCTTTTTAATATATTTATTAATGACCTTGTAGAGGGATTGCATAGTAAAGTATCAATCTTTGCAGACGATACTAAGCTCTGTAACGTGGTTAACACAATAGAGGACAGCGCACGATTACAAATGGATCTGCATAGGTTGGAGGCTTGGGCTGGGATGTGGCAGATGAGGTTCAACACAGATAAATGTAAGGTTATGCACATGGGGAAGAAAAATCCAGGCTGGGAATATGTATTAAATGGGAAAACACTGGGGACGACTGACATGGAAAAGGACTTAGGAGTTTTAGTTAACAGTAAATTTACCTGTAGCGACCAGTGTCAGGCAGCTGCTGCTAAGGCAAATAAAATCATGGGGTGCATCAAAAGGGAAATAATTCTACCCCTGTACAAGTCACTAGTCAGACCACACATGGAATACTGTGTACAGTACTGGGCACCAGTGTACAAGAAAGATATAGTGGAGCTGGAGAGGGTTCAAAGACGGGCAACCAGAGTAATAAGGGGAATGGGAGGACTACAGTACCCAGAAAGATTATCAGAATTGGGGTTATTTAGTTTGGAAAAAAGACGGCTTAGGGGGGACTTAATAACTATGTATAAATATATAAGGGGGCAGTACAGAGATCACTCCCAGGACCTATTTATACCCAGGACTGTATCTATAACAAGGGGACATCCTCTACGGCTGGAGGAAAGAAGGTTTCTACACCAGCACAGACGGGGGTTCTTTACAGTAAGAGCGGTGAGATTATGGAACTCTCTGCCAGAGGAAGTGGTGATGGTAAACTCAATAAAAGAGTTCAAAAGGAGCCTGGACGTGTTTCTTGAAAGCAATAATATTACAAGTTATGGATATTAGATTAATAGGGACAGAACGTTGATCCAGGGATTTATTCTGATTGCCATATTTGGAGTCGGGAAGGAATTTTCCCCCTGGTATGGGGCAATTGGCATCTGCTTCATAAGGGTTTTTTGCCTTCCTCTGGATCAACACAGTAGGGACACAATATGTATATAGGTTGAACTTGATGGACTTTGGTCTTTTTTCAACCTTATGAACTATGTTACTATGTTACTATGTTACTATGTTACATTGTCTTGCTCGACAGCAGCCACGCGGTCACCTAACTGGTGAACGTCCGATTTAATTTCGGCTAGTGCATCGCGAATACCCTGCGTGGCCTGCTCAATTAAAGGCACCATTTCTGCCCGCGTCGGTAGGAGTCGGAGCGCGTCCTGCAATGTGAGCTGGTCGGCCAGCGTCGGGTCCGCACAGGGTTCCTCGCCACCATCAGCATGTGAGCTGGCGGGAGACGGCGCCATCTTGGCAAACGAGTCCCATGAGTCTTGGTCCTGAGCGGCATGGAAAAACGCCCGAACTGAGGTAGCAGCCTGCCTGTCCCTGCTCCCCTGTGGTTTAGGGGTCCCGGGGACCTTGTTGTGTTTGCCCATCTCGCAGTATGCGTGGTTTATAGCGAAAAAAACAGAGAGGGTTCTGCAGAGCTCCAAGACTATGCGGCCATCTTGTTAGGCAGCTAGCCACGCCCCCCATTTTACTGTTTTTTTACTATTTTTTTTCTAATGATTATTAATTTTATTTTATTTTTAATTTATTTTTTTCTAATCACACTGTGATTAGAAAGCTGAGCTCCATTGACTTGCATGGTTGAATGCAGTACCTGTATTCAACCTGCAAGTGGAGCCAGAGTTCTCTAGAGGGTCAGGAGACCGTCTAGCGAACTTTTTCGTCTTTATTATTTTTTTTCCTGGGTCGCCGCCATCTTGCTGATGGCGAAGATCACCGGCAGCTGCGGCTGTGACCGCTCTCCGGAGCGGTCACAGTCCATCAAGAGGTAAGTGTTTGGTGTCGCTGGATGCCTCCTGATCGAGGCATTCCAGCGACACCATTTAAGTTTAGGAGGTGATCGTTGATCGCCTCCTAAACGCTTTTAAAACGGGCGTCCGCCGCCATACATTGTATGGACGGATGTTGACGCCCCGGGGAGGGGCCAGACATGGCCCCTGATTCCGATCATGGCGTTGCTGAATGCCTCGAGGTCGAGGCATTACAGCAACGCCGTTTGGGTAAAATCACGGATCGATTTTTTTTTAACCCGTTTTAACAAATGACGGTCCTGGCACATCATTTGTCGTTAACGACATGTTTTTCCGTGACGTGCCCGGACCGGCAATTGTCATCAAGGGGTTAAACAGCAACAATAACTCAATTGATTTTGTTTTACCCAAATCACTACCCCCACAGTGAATAATGATTACATTAGGTAATGGCAACATATTTACATAATCTAATACAATAGCTTCTAATTGACATACATTTAAACCTCTAATACCAATCCAATATAACTGAACTTTCTCGCTATTAAAACCCAGATTTTCACCATAGCTTCTCTGTGCCGCTCTGTTCTGGGCCCAATAAATGTAGGAATGCCCAACAATCCAAACTATAAATGGATGTTGACCTGAAAGAAAACATCATTAGTAGCTTATAATAATTTAGGCCTAATATAACTCATAAAACGATTCGACTCCCACCTGCCGATTCTTTTTATAACAAATTTGTCCAGCCCTAGCATAGCAGCTTCTGTTGCTGCCCCAATTCTAAATGAATGTGAAGAGTAATCATAATCACTCAAACCAAGCGCCACAAAAGCTCTTTTAAGCACACTTCTAAATTGGAACATTGTTAAAGGTAAACCAGAACTATGAACCAGCCAATTCCCCTCTGCATTTAAGACCGGGCACATCTGTGAATCAATTCTATATAACTCTATCCAACAACCTTTACCCAATTTATCAGTTTTAGATGATCGTAAAAATATTCTCAAACTTTCTCCACATATAACATCTATATTCTTCAAGCCCGAAACACCTGCCTTGTTAGTTGCCACCAGCTCACTTATAAGGAATGCTCCAAAAAATGCTAAAATAAAAGCAGTCCTAAACAGACACTTTTCAAAATCATTCCAGCAAACTTTGCTTAAAATGTTTACCAATTTTTCCAAAATCTCAAAAGATATAGGCTTCCTGGTATCAATACTCCTATTAACCCTATTATACCCTTTTAAAACTTGCTTTATCAGAAACTCTTTAAAAGCGGGGCGTTTACCAGCCAATTTAAAGAAAAAAGAAATGCCTAACAAATACCTTTCTATACATGCCCTAGAATTACCATTATTTATCATCATTAGAACAAAGTCCAAAGCTAAATCCTGCCTCTCATCAAATTCATCTATGTCCTTACTCTGCACAAAATTACACCAACACTTACATGCCTTAATGTAAGTACTCCAAGTCCCTTTAGACAAAGATTGAGAAATTAAGGCACTTATCTGGGAGAAGTTATTTCCCAAACACTGCTTGGAACAATCAGCCCCTCCTTTTCTGCTTGTGGCGCCAACCTTCTGAAACTCTTAAAATCAAAACGTGAAAGTGCATTAGCCAACACATTCTTTTTACCAGCAATATGCTTAGCTTTCAACCATATATTGTGTATCAAACATAAATATACCAAATGCCTTAAAACATTTATAACCGGCAAAGATTTGGCTCTTAAAGTGTTAATAACCCACACCACAGCCATGTTGTCGCAATTTAACAGCAGCCTCTTATTTGACCATAAGTTAACCCAACATTCAAGTGCAACAACAACAGGGAATAACTCCAGCAACACCATATTTTTTGTCCAGCCTGCTTTTATCCATTCAACCGGCCATTTGTCAACCGCCCATCTTCCCTGCCAATATATTCCGAAACCTGTGGCTCCCGCCGCATCCGTATAAAATTGCAATTGATCATTACTAACAAAATCTTCCTGCCAAACCGCCGCTTTATTAAACTTATCTAAAAATAAACTCCAAACTAGTAAATCTTCCTTTATCTGTTTAGACACACACAAATAAATAGACACTTGACAACTTTAGATTGGATAAACAGGCCGTGGTCTTTTATTTAGCTTACCATTAAATCAACAACTTACACACTTAACCTTGAAACATTGTAACCATAAAGCACTCCTGGCCCAAGCCCCGGAGTGCAATCCTAATTTAACCCTTACCATGTCATCCGCCCTAAAGCCAGGACAGCAAAAATTCACCACCGGTTCACCCCTTCTTTTATTTTTTTATAAAAAGGGGCAACCTTAACTCAATAAAAGCCACTAAATAAATATTGTACAGATAAAGATTAACAAATGGGTGGGAGGGTGGGCGCCTCAAAAGCAGCTCCTCCATCTTCCACCCTTGGCTCTCCCGCTATGCTGCTGCTCACCAGACGCTACGAGAGGTCAGTGCAGACAGCTAGCGGTTCGCCGCAGGTAAGTGAGGTGTACCTCAGGAACGCTCTATTTATAGAGCAACTTCCCGCCCTTACCGCAGCGCGAGGCAGCCGCGAGCACAAGGCGCGCAAGAAAGGTGGCGTAACTAAGCGGCGCCCTCGAGCGCAGGGCCGGCCTTTGGGGTGTGCGACCTGTGCGACCGCACAGGGCGCCACACTCCAGGGGGCGCCGCTGCCGCCAGCAGCGTACCTAGCGGCGGGGGGGGGGGGCGAGCGGCACCCGGTGCCGCTCATCAGGGGGGCGAGCGGCACCCCTCCAGAGACGGACAGTAATGTCCGCCGCTGGAGGAGCAGGCTCGCAAGGGAGCGATATCGGAGGTCTTTAACAGACCTCCGGCTCCCTTGAGTGACTTTAAGCCGGTTCAAGGATCTTCCTTGAACCCGGCTTAACATCACTCAAGGGAGCCGGAGGTCTGTTAAAGACCTCCGATACCGCTCCCTTGTGATCCGCGCGGCAACAGCTGCTGTGCGCCGGGATTTGCTGTCAGATCCCGGCGCACAACACTGAAGCCGCGCCCACCGTTGTCCGTGCCCTCTGACCCGGAAGAAGACAGAAGAACTGAAGAAGAAGAAGAACGAAGAGCAGGAAAAGGAGCTGTAAGGAGAAAAGAGGAAAGGTAGGAAAGCATTCAGTGAGAGTGGATTGGTATGTGTGTGGATTGGTATATATGTGTGGATTGGTGTATACGTGTGGATTGGTGTATACGTGTGGATTGGTGTATACGTGTGGATTGGTGTATACGTGTGGATTGGTGTATATGATCTAATTATGCTCTAAAAGTACATCATAACTCCCATCATTCTATACTGTTCCATACAGTGGCAGAGCTGGGAGGCAGAGGCCTTGCACCCCCACCGCAGGACTCCTGAAAGGTAAGTGAACCTCAAAGAGGGAAAGGGTAGATAGTTAGGAGGGCGTATATAGGGAGAAGGGAGTGAGACAGGGGAAAGAGGGTAGATAGGGAGAAGGGAGTGAGAAGGGGTAGATAGGGCATCATACTCCTATCGTGCCAAGTCTGCGAGTAAATCCTGGAATCTGGGTATGCCTGGGCATGATAGGAATGTGATTGCTGTTAATCATATATATATATATATGATATATATAGACTTGAAAACCGAAGTTGTTTGTGTGGTTATTTGGAAAGTCCCTGGAGTGCCGGTAACTATTTTTGGACTTTATATATAATATTATTTAATTGTTTTCTCCTATTTTGGTGTGTTACTTACTTTAAATAAAAGTGTTAGATTTTTTATGGTGTTGGGGGGGTCATATTCGGTTTTGGCCAGGTAAATGCTGCACTTTCGGTTTCAGTCCAGAATTCGTTTCGGTGCATCCCTACTACTAAGCCAGACAATTAAGTGGTAGGCCTAGACCACATCAATGTTTGGCATAGTATATAGTGATTGGGGTTTTGTTACAAGTTTTGTTACAAGTTTTTATTCCTTTCTTTTTTTGGGATGGGGGGGCGCCAGAGGAGTAGTCCGCACAGGGCGCCAGAACACCTAAGGCCGGCTCTGCTCGAGCGCACCAACATGAAAAAAGGCGGCAATACTAAGCGGCGCGAGCGCAACTAGAAACTTCTCAACACATTTTTTTATTTTTTTTTATATATAACCTGCCTGACCTGAAGTAAAAAAACCCTGACCTTTATATGACCCCAATCCCCACAACCACATGCCGCCCTGTCGTCTAAATAGAGCCAGGGCTTTCCACTCTTACTCTATGATAAAGCTCCTTCTTTCCAGCAATAACTTTACCAATGAGCCTCGAAAACACCCTGCCCATTGGTATCACTCTTGAAGCAAAATTTAACAATCCTAACAACGACTGAAAACAGTTAACTGTAACCTTTCGCAAACTCAAAACCAAACAAATTTTTCCCTTTCATTTCTTAATTTTATCCTCCGGTAACCTAAAAATCATTTTTTCAGTATCAATCTCTATTCCTAGAAATTGTAACCTAGTAGTAGGATATACCGTTTTTTCTGCTGCTAAAGGAACACTGAAATATTCTGAAAGAACCATAAACGAATTAAGTAACCTTAAACAATCAGAACTACCCCGCTTTACCTAAAAATAAAAAATCATCAAGATAGTGAATAACATGAACCAAACCCGAAACCTGAACTACTGACCATTCTAGAAATGAAGAAAAAGCCTCAAAATAATAGCATGAGATCGCACAGCCCGTAGGCAAACATTTGTCAAAATAAAACTTTCCTTCAAACTGAAAACCTAATGAACAGAAACAACCAGGGTGAATAGGTAAGAGCCTAAAAGCTACTTCTATATCCACCTTAGCCAGAAGTGTATCCTTGCCCAAATGTTTTACCCATTTAAATGCATCCTCAAAAGAAGCATAATGCACTGGAAACTCAAATTTCTTAACTTTATCATTTAGCGATCTCCCTTTAGGATAAGACAAATGATGAATCAGTCTAAATGCACTCGCCTCGTTTTTAGGTACCAAACCTAACGGAGATAATCTAAAATTAGGAAAAGGTGGCACTGAAAATGGACCCTCAAATCTACCCAAACTCAACTCCTTGTTAATCTTCACTCTGGCTACCTCCAAATTTTCCTCTAAAGTCTTTAAATTCTTGACCCAGACACATTCCTCACCTACAAAAACTGGTACTCTAAAACCCTCTGAAAAACCCGAAAACAACAATTCAGCCTTCAGTTTGTTTGGGTACTGTTAGAAAAATGCTTATGTTATCATAAATATTATTGCTGACAAAGACAGTAGAAAATGTCTAGTCTATGATGTATCACGAGTTGCGCCAACATATCTATTAAGAGGCGTAACCTGCTTAAAAAGTAACCAATCAGAATGATGTATGCTATTAGAAGCAGATAAGAAGTATAAGACGTTATATAAACCATGTAATCCAAATATGTAATTAGACAACGCTTCAACTTTTGTGTGTTGTGTGCCTTGTCTCGATTATGCGCATAATCTATTAAAGGAAATAACTTTTTCTGAGGAGAATTCGACCATTAATTCAACCAACAGGTACTTGCCTAAAAAGGGAAGCATTTTTTGTCACCTCACCGGTATCTCCGCTTTTTTGAACCTCCTTTGACTGGTTTCTTCGAAAACAACGCACTGCCGGGTGGCTACCCGCACAAATTGTACACTCATGCTTGAATTTACAAGAATTGGGCCATTTACATTGGGAATCATTAAATGCCCAACATACCCCTTTATTAAGCAGCTGACCCAAAAAATTCTGAGATCTCACTGCAGCTGTAGACCTCTGAGGTAGCATAGTACTAATCCATGTACTCACATCTTTCATTCTCCAATCTAAATTCTTGTGCACCGATAACTTCTGCCTAAACACCTCATCATAATTGAACCATGCTAATCCACCAAAATTTTTATACGCTTCCAAAACTGATTCTAAATGTTGAAACAAACCTATAACCTATTTCACTATGCTTCTCACAATAAACGCTCGCATATATACAAAAAGCCTGCAGCCAATTATTAAAAGACCTAGCAACCGGCCTACGTCTATCATCTTCTTTATCATGTTTAGTCAGAAATTCTTTTGAAGCAGGCAATAAAGGCAAAATATCCACATATTCATTACACCAAATCTTTTCTTTCACAACATTACTTAAATGAAAACCCAAAGACGAAATTTCATATGACAAAGATCCCTTCATGCAAGCTTCATTAATTACATTCTTTCTTTGCACATTAGAAGATTTATCCCAAGCCTGAGCTGGGCTGGCACCCTGTAATTCTTTTAAACAACCCACTAATGAACCAACCAAATCAGTCAATTTACTCAAATTTTCATTAGTGTACTCACCCCTGCTAGACCCAGCTCTGCCATTCTCCTGTTCATTTTCTGCTACTTCATCTTGCCGCTGCCCGGAACCGGGTGCTGCCATCCCTTGATGCCCATACCGGTCCTGAATTTTTTCTTGTTCTTCTTCATTCCTCTGCATTAATTGTTTCTTCACCCCTACCCCTCTACTAGCCGGGGAACGAGGTAGGGGCCGTTTTTTACTAGAAACCGGCTTCTTACCCCGGCTTCCGCGTTCCTCACAGTCTGGTGACTTTAAACTTCTTCTTCAGTTCAATCTCCTTGCAGCCTCAGGCAAATCACGCGATGCTCCTGCAAAATCCCGCGATGCTCCGGCAAAATCCCGCGATGATTCTTCCTGTGAAGTTGGAACCAGAAGCGAAGTTGCAACATCTTCCAACTCTGCCTCCGTGACGACCTCCTGCTCACTTCCAAGCCAGCCGTGATTCAAATCTTCTTCCACATGGATGCCGAGGCAGCTCTACAGCCAGGCTTCTCTTCCTTTCGACATCGCTTTCTTTTGGAGTTTTTCAAGAAGCAGTTCTATCTTCTGCCTGCGGCTCTCCTGCACAGCCGAAAATACTAGCCTTGACAGGAAAGTACCAACAGCTTAGCAGTTCGCCTTGTTGCATGAACGCTAAAACTACCACCCCCTCTATTTATAGTGCAAATTCGCGCCTTTTCCGCGGCGCGAGGCGTCTCGAGGCGCTCAAGAAGCGTCCTCGAGGCAAAGGTGGCAAACCACTAAGCGGCGCAGGCACATCCAGCAGTTTCTAGGTTATATAACTTAGGCTATTTTTGGGTTTTTTTTGAAGCAACTGTTTGAACTTTTGAACCCTGCCTGTAATCAATAGCTGACCTCTGTATGAACCCAACCTCTTATCCCCACAACTACATGCCGCCCCGCGCTATTTAGGCGGCAGGGCTCTTCAGACGCTGGGATCAGGTTACAGCTCATTCATTCACAGAGGAACGACGACTCAGAGTCAGAGAGTCGTTCAGAGATTCGAATGATTCAAAGATTCAAATCTTACAGGGATCCGGATCTTACAGAGAATATCACTGACACCATACTTTTATAAATAAATACATTAATAATCTTCACTGCCCCCAGGATTTAGATTCCCCTTAGTTTGCCCCCCTTTACCTCTAACTGCACCTTAAGTTAACTTTATTAAATTAATTAAATTAACCCTCAGTCATCAGCATTAAATTAACCCTAAAGACCCCATTAACCATAACTGCCCCTAAATTAACCCTTAACACCCCATCAACCATAACTGCCCCTAAATTAACCCTTAACTGCCCCTAAATTAACCCTAAACACCCCATTAACCATAATGGCCCCTAAAATTAACCCTAAACACCCCATCAGACATAACTGCCCCTAAATTAACCCTTAATACCCCGTCAACCATAACTGCCCCTAAAATTAACCCTTAACACCCATTAACCATAACTGCCCCTAAAATTAACCCTTAACACTCCATCAACCATAACTGCCCCTAAAATTAACCCTAAAGACCCCATCAACCATAATTGCCCCTAAATTAACCCTAAACACCCCATCAACCATAACTGCCCCTGAAATTCACCCTAAAGACCCCATTAACCATAACTGCCCCTGATGGGATGTTAAGGGTTAATTTAGGGGCAGTTATGGTTGATAGGTGTTTAGGGTTAATTTAATGCTGAGGACTGAGGGTTAATTTTATTAATTTAATAAAGTTAACTTTAAAGGTGCAGTTAGAGGTAAAGGGGAATCGAAATCCTGGGGCAGTGAAGATTATTAATGTATTTATTTATAAAAGTATGGTATCAGTGATATTCTGTTAATGATTCTGATCCGTGTAAGATCCAAATCCGTGCACGATCCGTGTAAGATTTGAATTCCTGTAAGATCCGCTTCGCTGTAAGATCCGGATCCCTGTAAGATTCAAATCTTTGAACGATTCTCTGCCTTCAGTGACATCACTAGAGTAGGCAGGCAGGGGGGTTCATTGACTGTAATAAAAGGGGTGGGGCCAATTATTAGTGTAACTGCAGGGAGGGACTGGGAAACAGTAACTTCTATGAGTCACACTGACTGATCCGAAGATTCGGATCACGAATCGGATCATTTCAATGAACGAGTCGAAATTATCCGATTCACTTTAATGATCCGAACTTCCCATCGCTACTCAGTAAAAGGACTCTGGTGATGTCAGCAGAACATGTGACTGTTTGGTCACATGGTAAAAAGAACTACAGAGCGAAGAAGAAGGAGCAAAGTGGGAAGTCCAAATGATTACAAATGGGCTGTGCTGGGCTGATATTGTGCTTCTTCTACTTCTTCAGTGTGGGATGTGATGATGAGGGTTCTAACCTCTTCATGACAAAGGCTGATTTTATTTTTTGTACCCTTCGTGACAATGGCTGTTTTATCGTTTCTGCGGTGTTCGTGGGGATGATGGGATGATACACTTTTTACACTCATGGTAAATCAAAGTATGTTCTTTTCCGTAGGATACTAAATTGCAACGAATACCTTGCAAAAAGAAGCTGCAAATATTTAACTATTTACTTGCTGAAATATATACAGTTTTATAACGGAATCATAGTAAATTCTATAGAAATAATATAAAAATGTTATGTAATCAAAATGTTGATTTAATATGGTACATGTATGTGCAAACACCATATTTTACCTGTTTAGATTGGCACTATCTGGTAATATATTTTTTAAACATGGGGATTATCAGTGGAATATTATAATTACACATGCTAAGTAACACATTTGACCCATTTCTGATAAGAATTTGGGTATAATAATTTTTTACATGAGGATTATGGGTGGAATATTATAGTTACACATGCTAAGTAACACATTTTACCTGTTTCTGATAAGAATATGGGTATAATAATTTTTTTACATGAGGATTATGGGTGGAATATTATAGTTACACATGCTAAGTAACACATTTTACCTGTTTCTGATAAGAATATGGGTATAATAATTTTTTTACATGGGGATTATGGGTGGAATATTATAGTTACACATACTAAGGAACATGTTTGACCTGTTTCTGATAAGAATATGGCTATAAATATTTTTTATATATGGGGATTATGGGTGAAATACTATGGTTACACATGCTTAGTACCTTATTCGACAAGTTTCTGTTAAGAATATGGCTATAATTATTTTTCTACATGGGGATTATGAGTGCAATATCAAGGTTACACATGGCAAGGAACACAATTGACCTCTTTCTGATAAGAATATGGGTATAATCATTTTTCTACATGGGGATTATGCGTGTAATATTATGGTTACACATGCCTAGTAATGTATTGCACTTTTCCTGTTCATCCTTGGCAGCACACAATGGGTTAACGTTTCCTCGTTCCCTTGGAATAGAAGATACACTCAAGCTATAGGACAGAGACAAGTAATAATTGATTAATTAATTAATTGGTGGTCCCTCACACACATACCCTATAAAACCCGTTACCCAACAACGGACACCTGTATTTTTTCTCTTCTAGGAACAGAAGAAGAGACAGAGACAGGTAGCCTCTATGCTGGGCGTTCGCTTAGTCCCTGGGGCAGGAGAGTGTTTGTGCGGCTGTAAACCGAGAGTTTTCCTGGTCCCTCAAGCCAGCCCACCACCCAGTTACCTATAACAGAGTGATCGACATCGAGTGTGCAAAGGAGGTTGTTCAGTCCCCTTATGTCCTGAGCTTTCCGGCGGTTCAGCAGGGATAAGGACGCGGGCTGATGTCGGTGTGCGCCGGGCACATGCGCAGTGGCCATGGGGCTGTTATGCGCAGGCGCAAAGCTCCATCTGCGGGCGGGAGATTTACATTCTGCAGCCATTCTGAGCTCACACTCAGCCGGGGCAGCAGGTACTGGGACTTGGAGTCCCTCTCTTTCCCTTATCACTTTGTGTTTTTTCACTTTAATTGTGATTTGCTGTCTCCTCTTTCCTCTTAGGATGTCCAGTCCAGGGAAAAAAAGGAAGAGAAAGTCAAGGCATACTGCCTGTTTGAATTGCTCCCAGCCCTTGCCTGAATCCTGGGCTCAGGATAACTGTGCAGGATGCATGTCTACGGAACAACCAGCCCAGATGGAACCTGGGATGTTCTTAGATTGGTTTAAAGAGCAACTGACTAGTACTTTCCAAGAAGTGGTGTCCTCCATGACAGGAAAAGCAAGCCTTCCATTAGTCACAGATCTATGGAATCTAGTGCCTCTAGTGCCACTGTGCGATCAGACTCTGAGGATTCAGATGGCGAAGCCCCGGATGACCTTTACCTACTGCATAAGGACAAAGTGCCTAAGCTTATCTCGGCTATTAAGGGCGTACTGGAGTCGGATAGAGATGTGTCTAACAAGCCTGTTAGAGAACAGCTATTTTATTTTCCCTGTAACAAAGGTAAAGAGTTTCCCGCGCACCACTTAATCTCTGGTTGGTGTGAAAAGGATTGGGAGAAACCCGAGAAAAGAACAGATCCGGGGGCGAAGTTCAAGTCCATCTATAAATTGAATCCAGATGCATGTTCGCACTGGGAGAACCCACCGAAAGTGGATATTGCAGCAGCGAAACTGGCTAAAAAGTCTCTTTCCCTCTGACGAGTCATGCATGCTTCCAGACCCAATGGAGAGGAAGGCAGACTCGCTATGCAAGAAAACCTATATGGCAGCATCCTTTGCCAAGGTGGCTGAAGCCTCTATACCAGTGGCCAGGGCACTCCGTATATGGCTAACCCATCTTGCCCAGGATGTGGAAGAGGGTGTGCCAAGGCAAGAAATCATGAGTAATATCTCTATCATGAAGACAGCTGCTGATTTTCTTTGTGATGCCCCCTTGGATGTCCTTAAATTTTCATCTAGGTCCATGGCCCTGGCCAACGCGATGAGGAGATCCCTTTGGACCAAACAGTGGGAAGGAGACATTCCATCAAAGAACAACTTTGTGTCTCTTCCTTTTCATCCCTCATGTTTATTTGGGCCACAGCTCAAAGACATATTAAAGTCTCTAAGTGAAGAGAAGGGTACATCTTTCCCGCAATCACGAAAGCAGAGCCGGAATAATTCCGGCGTTCAGCATGAAACGCCGGCACCGCGACGGAGTCATGGAGAGTGAGGGGTGCCGAGCCGTCGCTGAAAACTTCACGAGCGACCGTTTGGCGCCCCTGCCCGGGATTTGAATTGAAACCTTTTTTTTTTGTTTGTTTTAACTTTATTTAACATCCTCCATGTTAAATAAAATTAAAACAACTTTATTTAATATGGAGGATGTTAAATAAAGTTAAAAAAAAACGATGCTTTAATTTAAGTCCCGGGCAGGCGCCCCTGTTGCCATGGCGCCCTGTGCGGTCGCACAGGTCACACACCCCTAAGGCCGGCCCTGCACGAAAGAAACCCACTTTCAAGCCTTTCAGGGGAAGATTTCGGAGATCACCCAGAAGGCAGTATCCCTTTCGTCAGTCAGACAGGAAAAGGCAGACCAAGGGAAGACAAGATCAAGGGGGTGCTTCCAGAAAGAAACAGTTCACCCCTAAAACCTCGGATCAATGATGCCAGGCCACCGGTGAGTGCCAGGCTGCAGAGTTTCATTGCCATTTGGTCTCAAACATCCTCAGATGCCTGGGTCACGACCACGATAAGAAGAGGATATTCTCTGGAATTAAGAGAAAAACCTCCAGACAGGTTTGTAATCAGCCGAACCGCCAATCCTGTTATTCCGCATCTGATCAATCAGTTTGTGCTGAAAAACGCATTGGAGGAAGTACCATATCACAAGAGAGGCAAAGGTCATTATTCACCCGTATTTGCTGTTCCAAAGTCAGGAGGGGATTGGAGGCTGGTCATCGACCTGTTATACCTCAACCAGTTTTTTGTCAAAAAGACGTTCCGGATGGAATCTATCCAATCGGCAGTTCTCAGCATCCAGCAAGGAGACTACCTAGCCTCCATAGACTTACAGGACACATACCTCCGTGTTCCAGTACTGAGAAGCCATCGGAGATTCCTTCACCTGGCAGTCAGAGATCATCAGCAAATTCGTCACCTCCAATTAACGTGCCTTCCCTTTGGGATAACATTGGCTCCGAGGATTTTCACGAAGATAGCGGTGATCCTGTCAGCGGCCCTCAGAGTTCAGGGGGTACACGTGACCCCTTACCTCGACGACTGGCTGATAAAAGCCCCAACAAATCAAACGCTAGATCTCCATTTGCAGCTTACTATTCAGGTTCTGCAGGATCACGGATTTCTAATAAATTACAAGAAATCGCAACTTCTTCCCACAACAAAGATAACTTACCTAGGCTTTGTCATAAATTCCCAATCTATGAGACTTCTTCTCTCCAGCGAAAGAAGCACGAATATCATACAGTCTGTGAACCACCTTATATTCCTCAACGAATGTACTATCAGAGAGGTGATGAGAGTCCTCGGCCTGCTCACGTCAGCACTGGAAGCAGTACCATGGGGAAGAGCGCACATCAGGTCGCTACAAGATCATATCCTGAGATCATGGAACAAGGAGCAGGACACCCTGGATGGCATGATGGTAATCCCTGTCCATCAGAAGAAGGATCTCGGGTGGTTGACACCAGAAAGATTTCTAAACGGCAGGTCTCTTGCTTACTCCCAACCCATAGTCCTGACTACCGATGCCTCGGCGAAAGGCTGGAGAGCCCACACTATGGAAGCCTGGGTCCAACAGAAATGGAAACCGGCGGAAGCAAGACTCTCACCCAACTTGAGAGAGTTGAAAGCTATCAAGCTAGCACTGTTTCATTTCAAAGACCTTCTCTTTCACAGGGCAGTCCAAGTCCAGACGGACAATTTACCGGCAGCATACTACATAAACAAACAAGGCGGAACAAGGAGCAGGTTGCTGCAGAAAGAGTGTGCCCAGATCATGGAGTGGGCGTAAATCAATCTTCTCTCCCTCTCAGCTGTCCACATCAAGGGGTCGTTGAACGTGTGTCACGGACTGGGTCCAAACAGATGACTGAAAGGACCCAGCGCGCCCGAAGATTGTATGCAGGAGTCACAGTGCAGTAGTGGAGTTTGGACAGGGCCTGGTTGAAAGGTGACCACACTCACCCAGGTGTTGAGCACCTAGGGTTGTGCAGCCAAACACCAGTGCCCTGATATGGCAGCGGATGAAGTCCAGAATGAAGTGAAGATATATCCTGCAGGCACCCTGGAGCAGGCATGAAGCATATCATTAGAATCACGTGCAGGATGCTGCAGGCTGGGAGTATGGAAGCTAAGGGACAGGGAGACCAGGCACGAAACATAACCAGACAAGACATACATGTTACAGGGCACTACAGTGAACAAGACAAGGAATAAACATTACTAGACAAGATATACATGATACAGGGCACAACAAAGGACAGGGAACAAGGCAAGGAACACAGGGGAAGGAGTGAGGAGCCGGAATCCTCAGACGCTTCTCCTATAAGCAAGGATAGGCCATATAAACTAGGACATAGGGAGAGGAGAGAGGAACCAGAATCCTCAGATGATACAAGGAAGAAGGCAAAGGTACATAAGAGACAGACAAACATGAATACAGAAACTAGCCTAGAACTATATGATAACAATTGGAGATTCCGTCACATCATATGGCCATAGTATGCTTAGCCCACCACTACGCCAAAGTACTCCAATGACGGTGGGTCCTAACGCTAATCCCTGCTGACAGTGGTACGAAACAAACCAAACATGTAATCAAAACACATAGCACTGAGACATACCTTAAACTGCAGACTGAGACAAACAGAACACACAGGTGGGGCACACCTTATAAAGGAAACAGAGCTGAAGCAAAGAGCTGAAGCAGAAGCAAGGAATGGAAGATCAGAACAAAGCAAAAGGAAATCCAGGAATGGATCGAAGCAAAACAGGGAAACTGAAACAAGACAATTATGCAGCTCCGCAGCCTGGGCAGAACGTGACAACGTGGCAGCAGACTGGTTAAGCAGAAATACTATGCTCCCAGGCGAGTGGAAACTGAATTCCAGAGTTTTCTCCCTTATAACATCCAGATGGGGCAAGCCAGAGCTCGACGCGATGGCCACTCGCCAGAACTCGAAGCTGTCCCGCTTCTGCTCACTATCAAGGAAAGACAGTCCGACCTTCATAGACGGTCTATCAATCAACTGGAATCTAATCTTCATTTATGTATTCCCTCCTATCCCTCTCATTCCAAAGGTACTGAAGAATATTCAGACAGAGAACGCCAGCGCAATCGCTATTCTCCCATACTGGCCCCGTCGGGCATGGTTTCAGCTCGCATTGACGCTTTCGAGCGGGGTGTTGTGGAAGCTGCCGATCTCCAAGGATCTGCTTCTTCAATCAGGGATGTTCCACCCAGACCTGAACAGACTGCAATTGACGGTATGGTACATGAGAGGTCAGCCTTAATTGATCAAGGGCTTTCTAATGAAGTCGTTAACACTCTGCTAGAGTCCAGGAAACCAGCCACAAGGAGAGTGTATTCTAGAGTTTGGAAACTATACTCAGATTGGTGTACGAGAAAATAACTGTATCCTACAGATATACCTACTCTGCTGCAGTTTCTTCAAGAGGGCTTTGACAAAGGGTTAAAGCCGAACACATTGAAGGTCCAGGTGACGGCAATTAATGCGCAACTGAATGGAGCATTTCTTGGCTCCCCCCTGGTTTCTAGGCTTTTTAAAGCGGTTAACAAGTTGAGGCCATTATATCATGACCCCATCCCTACCTGGGATCTTCCTCTAGTGCTTAGAAAGCTCTGCGATCAACCTTTTGAACCGATGGACTCGGCCTCTCTAAAGTTCATTTCGTTTAAAACCATTTTCTTAGTTGCCATCACATCAGCTAAACGAGTCAGTGAACTCCAGGCGTTATCTAGCAGGGAACCTTATCTAAGGTTACTTCCAGAGGCAGTGATTCTAAGAACAATGCTGGGATTTCTGCCTAAAGTTCCGTCAGTCGAGAATCTAAATCAGGAGATCATACTTTCAGTACTTCCATCTCAAGAAGAAAATTTACACCTCCTGGATGTAAAACGAGCAATTGTAACCTACTTGGAGAAAACCGCTCCTTTTAGGCTATCAGGAGGTCTCTTCCTTCAATTTCAAGGCCAAAACAAGGGCAAAAGAGCAAGCAAAGCTACTCTAGCCAGATGGTTCAGAGACACCATCAAGATGTGCTATACCATGGAAGGTATTCAATCTCCTCTAACACTAAAAGCTCATTCCACAAGATCAATGGCAGCATCATGGGCAGAGAGGTACCACATACCGATGGATCAAATCTGTAAATCGGCCACATGGGCCTCTCCATCTACCTTTACGAAACACTACAGGTTGGATGTTGCATCCTCTCAAGGATCAGCCTTTGGCAAGAATGTAATCCATGGAGCAAGTATGATGTAACTGCTTGTGATTTCCCACCCTGTATTCTTTGTCACTGCTGGGCTTGTCCCATTGTGTGCTGCCACGGATGAACAGGAAGTGGTCAATTTTCCACATTCTGATGGGTATGATTACATTTTTTCATAGTGATTATGGATGGAATGATATGATTGCACGTGCCATGTAACATATTTGATCTATTTCTGTTAAGAAAATGGGTATAAATGTTTTTCAACATGGGGATTATGGGTGAAATGTCATGATTACACACCCCTAGTAACATTTTGACCCATTTCTTATAAGAATGTTGGTATATTTTTTCTACATAGGGATTATGGGAGGAATAACATGGTTGCCAAGGGACACATCTGACCTGTTTCTGATAGGAATATAGTTATAAATATTTTTTTACATGGGGATTATGGGTGGAATATCATGTTACACGTGCCCAGTAACATATTTGATGTGTTTCTTATAACTAAATTGGTATAATTATTTTCATGTAAGTGGATTATGCGTGGAATATCATGGTTACACATGCTAAGTCATATATCCGGCCTTTTTCTGATAAGAACATGGCTATCATTTTTCAACATGGGGATTATGGGTGCAATATCATGGTTACACATTGGACCTTTTTCTGATGGAAATATGGCTATAATTATTATTTACCATGGGGATTATGGTGGAATAGCATGGTTGCACATGCCAAATAACACAGCTGTCCTTTCTATGGATAGTTGGTATAACGGGTTCACCGAGAGAGTCGTCGTAACTCCCAGAGATCACCCAGTATCCTCCTGTTGTCCCCGGAATCACTTCCAGCACCAGCCAGCATGCACACCTTAGAACCCTGCTATGTGTACCCAATAAGTAGACACAACTACCTTGAATTGAGTACAGCAGGAATTAACAGTTTATTCTTGTAAAACATAAATTTAAATAGCCACAGAACTTCATTAACATAAACCAACATTGATAAACAGGTACATGTAGACAACCCAACCTTTAATCCCCTTTAGCTACTGAATCTCCCCCTGGCAGCAATCTTGTTAATGGGATCAGTTTACACAATGGAGTTCCTGCCTGTTTGTCAGCCAGGCTGGAGCCATCTCTGATTACCTTGGGGCCCTGTATGACAGGTCATTCTTTCACAGTTGGGTATAATTCTTATATATGGGAATCACTGGTAGACTAGCAAGCTTTCGCATAGGGAAGGTAGGATCAGTCATGTATTGTTACCTTCATTTTGGGGCATTGATTGGTGTTTTATATGTAAGGACTCATGTTTTTCTTTTATCTGAAACAAAATATATATTACTGATCTATATTCCTTATACTTTTTTGTTGGAATTGAGTATTACTTCAAGGGTATACAGAAAGCTGATGGTCCTGTGCTAACTTATTAGTTAGTTCTCATGAAAGTCGCTCGTACGGACATTTAACTAATTGAACAGGGAGGGAGACCAGTGGCATCGGCAGGGTAAGTTGCAGCATTGAGGTTTTAAAACCCCAATGCTGCAACTTGCCCTGCAGATGCCACTGGTCTTTAACTAATTGAACAGGGAGGGAGACCAGTGGCATCTGCAGGGTAAGTTGCAGCATTGGGGTTTTAAAACCCCAATGCTGCAACTTACCCGGCACATCCCACTGGTCTCCCTTCCTGTTTAATTAATTAAATGTCCGTACGAGCGAACAATAAAGTCGCTCGTACGGACATTTAACTAATTGAACAGGGAGGGAGATCAGTGGCATCGGCAGGGTAAGTTGCAGCATTGGGGTTTTAAAACCTCAATGCTGCAACTTACCCGGCAGATCCCACTGGTCTCCCTCCCTGTTCAATTAGTTAGGGGTTAACTTTATTTTTTAAAGGGTTAAGGGGCCGTGCAAGTGAGCCTATTGGTCGCTTGCACGGCCCTTTAACCTATGGATTTCCGCTCCCGTTAACCCCTTCGATGCTGTGTTAGATAACGCAGCATCGAAGGGGTTAACGGGAGCGGAAATCCATAGGTTCGCTGGCAGGGGTTACAAAGACCGTGCGAGTGAGCCTATTGGTCACCTGCAGGGTCTTCCTCTGGCATCAACCAATTGGTTGATGCCAGAGGAGGTCCCTGTAGGCGACCAATAAGCTCATTCGCCCTGCCCTGTAACCCGTGACGGCGAACCTGCGGATTTCCACTTCCGGGAACTGCCGCGAAGCCGCGAAGACAAGGTAAGTTAGAAGAGGGGGGGGAGAATGGTAGACGAAGACGAAGACAATCACGAAGATCTTCGTGGTGTGTGTCTTCGTCTTCGCTTACGTTTTACCGCCGCCGTCTTCTCTTCGGCGTGTCTTCGGAACGAACACGAAAACGCACTCTTCGTGTTCGTTTCCATGTTCGCCCGAAGACGAATGCACAAGTCTACTAATTAGTACTGGTGCTGCAGCTCTATAGTTTGTGCTTTGTTTTAGCAACAGCAAGAGACCAAGTCAATTTTTCTTAATTAATAATCTTTCATTTTATTTCATTTGTTTTGCTCACCTCAGTCCATCAGAGAAGTGAACTTGTTGGGCTAGTGAGTGCAGCCGCATAAGTGCTGTGTTCTTTTTTGATCAGCAAGCAGTCACGTTAACTGTTTTGCAAAGATTTTCTCATTTATTTTACATTTTATTTCAATTTTATTAAAAGTATCCTTAGTGTTTTGCTCACCTCAGTCCATCAGTGAAGTGAACTTGTTGGGCTAGTGAGTGCAGCCGCATAAGTGCTGTGTGTTTCAGCAAGCAGTGAAGCTAACTGTTTTGCTGTGACATTTTATTTTATTTCTAATTTCTTTTCAAGAAAAATTGACTGTGTGATGACAACAACTGTACTAAGCAAAGCTTCAAGCTACTAGCTGTAGTACTAAAATAATTCTAATCTTTAATCTTCTTAATCTATAATATATTATATAATATAATATAAATTCTAATTCATAATCTATACTATATATAAGTAATTCTTTCTAATTCATAAACTATAGTCTATCTATAATCCCTAATATAAGTAATTCTATTAATAATATAATATTATATATAACTTAACCTCACTTTAGCTTAGTGGGCTTGAGAGCGTCTGCCTAGAGTTAGACTAGAATACTAATATAGCTTTAGGTTTAGCATAGTAGTAGGATAGGCTCTTAGGCCCGTGTAAATTCAAAGTCTTTCATTTTTTTTAAAGTTTTTTTAAACACTACACTACACACACAACACAAAATTTGAAATGGATCCTCCTTTTGGGACTAAGGAGGGACAAGCTCCATCTACCACCACCAAAACCAGCACCACCACCAGTTCTAAGATGCAGCCTAGTCTAGTCGGCCATGTAGGCCAAGCTCTCGCTTATCATTTGGGGAAGCATTGCTTGAAGGATCATCAAGTAAAGGAAAGGCACCAAAAGCAGGCAGTAGTAGTGCAGCTAGGCCCACAAGCTCTATGGTTTTTTACGGAAAGCCTAAAGCACCAGAAGCACGTTCAAAGTTAAAGGGTAGCACAACTAGTACTTCTACTAGCCCAGTGAGTAAAAAGAAGTGCCTTTTGCCCCAAGCAGCATCTTCCCCATCCACGAGCAGCATGCAAGGTACCAAGCAGAGCCAAATTAGCAGTAAGACTCAGAGGGGTCCCAAACCAAAGCGATCACATTCCTTTGTAGGGAAAACCACCACCACCACCACCCCCACCTCTGCCGCCTCTACCACCACTAGTGCTGCGCCTACTGTTCCCACCGGTACCGCCACGCCATGTCCTCCTAGTACCTCTAGCAAGCCACCAAGTCCTTACCAAATTTTTGCTGGTGCTGGCATCTTTTTTGTCAAAAAGAAGGATGGATAATTACGCCCGTGCATCGACTACAGAGGGTTAAATAACATAACTGTTAAAAATCGCTACCCTCTTCCATTAATCTCTGAGCTCATGAATCATGCCCGCACGGCCCAGGTATTCACAAAACTTGACTTACGGGGCGCCTATAATCTCGTACGAATACGCAACGGGGATGAATGGAAAACGGCCTTCAGATCCAGATACGGTCATTTTGAATATTTGGTCATGCCATTCGGACTATGTAATGCCCCTGCTACATTTCAATATTTTATAAATGATATTTTTCGGGACGTCTTGGATAAATTCATCATTATCTACCTAGACGACATTCTCATTTATTCCTCCTCGCTTACCGCTCACCGTGAACACGTCAAAATGGTACTTAATCGTCTCAGACAACACCAGTTATACGCCAAAGCAGAGAAATGCGTCTTTGAAACCTCTACTGTGGAATTCTTGGGGTTTATACTATCCCCTAATTGTATCAAGATGGATCCTAAAAAGGTGACAGCTGTTTTACGATGGCCTCCGCCCTCTGACCGCAAAGGGGTCCAACGCTTTGTAGGATTTGCGAACTTTTACCGAAGATTCATTAGGGACTTTTCTAAAGTTATCCAGCCTATTACCGCACTTACCTCGAAACACTCTACTTTTCAATGGATGGCAGCGGCACAAACTGCATTTGAGATGTTAAAGAAAAAATTTACCACAGCTCCTATCCTATCGCTTCCGGAACCTTCCAAACCCTACACGTTGGAGGTTGATGCTTCGGATACAGCGGTTGGAGCTATTTTGTCTCAGCGCCAAGAGAGTGATGGTCAACTACACCCGGTGGCATTCTTCTCCCGGACACTGACGCCACCGGAACGAAATTATGATGTGGGAGAGCGAGAATTACTGGCCATTAAGTTGGCCCTGGAGGAGTGGAGACATCTCCTTGAAGGGGCACGTCACCCCATCATTGTATTTACAGATCATAAAAATCTGGAATATCTGCATTCTGCTAGACGTCTGCAACCCCGGCAGGCCAGATGGGCACTCTTCTTTTCACGTTTCCAGCTCCACATCACCTATCGCCCAGGGTCCCGCAATGGCAAGGCCGACGCATTATCACGCCTGTCAGATGAGGTCCCAACTACTACCAGTGATGTCGACGCCATTCTCCAACCTTATCACTTCTTGGCTTCCACACAATCCATCTGGGACATGCTTTCGAAAAAAACGAAAAGGGGGAGGAGTTTGCCTTTATGTAAAGTCCAGCCTAAAGGCCACACTGCGGGAGAATATATGTGAGGGAAATGATAATGTGGAGTCATTATGGGTAGAAATATATGGAAAGAAAAATAATAAAATACTGATCGGGGTTTGCTATAAGCCACCAAATATAATGGAAGCAGCAGAAGATCAATTATTAAAGCAAATAAACAAGGCAGCAAATCACAATGAGGTGGTTATTATGGGGGACTTTAACTATCCCGACATAAACTGGGAAACAGAGACCTGTGAATCTCATAAAGGAAACCGGTTTCTGACTATAAGTAAGGATAATTATCTGTCCCAAATGGTACAGGACCCGACCAGAGGGGACGCCCTACTGGACTTAATATTGACCAACAGACCTGACAGAGTAACTAATGTGCAGGTCAGGGGGCATCTAGGAAATAGTGATCACAATATGATACATTATAACTTGTCCTTCAATATGGGAACTCTTAGAGGAGCCACAAGAACCATGAACTTTAGGAAGGCAAAGTTTGATCAACTAAGAGAAGCCCTTAACACTGTAAATTGGGAAAATGTCCTCAAAAACAAGAGTACAGACACTCAATGGGAGATTTTTAAGGATATCTTAAATTCTCAATGTGAAAGGTACATACCGTATGGGAATAAAAGAGTCAGGAACAAGAGAAAACCAATGTGGATAAATAAAAATGTAAAGGGGGTAATAAATGGCAAAAAAAAGGCATTTAAGCTACTAAAACAGGAAGGCAGTGAGGAAGCACTAAAAAGCTATCGGGAAAAAAATAAAATATGTAAAAATCAGATAAAAGCAGCAAAAGTGGAGACAGAAAGACTCATTGCCAAAGAGAGTAAGACAAACCCCAAAATGTTCTTTAACTATATAAATAGTAAAAAGGTTAAAAATGAAAGCGTTGGCCACTTAAAAAGTAATGAGGGAGAAGTTATAGACGGGGATCAGGAAAAAGCTAATCTATTAAATATATTCTTCTCTGCTGTATTCACAGAGGAAAATGAAATGCCAGGTAATATACAGCAGGATGAGATAACTGCCCCAGTACATGTCGCCTGTCTAACCCAGGAAGAAGTGCAGTGCCGCCTAAAAAAAATCAAAATAGACAAATCACCAGGTCCAGATGGCATTCACCCCCGCGTTCTAAGGGAGTTAAGTAATGTAATAGACAGACCCCTATTTCTAATGTTCAAGGACTCTATAGTGACCGGGTCTGTTCCCCAGGACTGGCGCATAGCAAATGTTGTGCCAATATTCAAAAAGGGGACAAAAAGTGACCCGGGGAATTATAGGCCTGTTAGTTTAACTTCTGTTGTGTGTAAACTGTTTGAGGGTTTCCTAAGAGATGCTATTTTGGAGTATCTCAATGAAAATAAGTGTATGACTCCATATCAGCATGGGTTTACAAGGGATCGGTCCTGTCAAACTAACCTGATCAGCTTTTATGAGGAGGTGAGCTCAAGACTGGATCGGGGTGAATCGCTGGATGTCGTATATCTTGAT
Organism: Sceloporus occidentalis; assembly: GCA_023333645.1. Taxonomy (NCBI): domain Eukaryota; kingdom Metazoa; phylum Chordata; class Lepidosauria; order Squamata; family Phrynosomatidae; genus Sceloporus; species Sceloporus occidentalis. The sequence continues at coordinate 232,155 of JALMGF010000297.1, forward strand.
TTTTCCAAAGCATTTGATACGGTGCCACATAAAAGGCTGGTACATAAAATGAGAATGCTTGGGCTGGGGGAGAATGTGTGTATGTGGGTAAGTAACTGGCTCAGTGATAGGAAACAGAGGGTGGTTATTAATGGTACATACTCTGAGTGGGTTACTGTTGCTAGTGGGGTACCACAGGGGTCAGTTTTGGGTCCTATTCTTTTTAATATATTTATTAATGACCTTGTAGAGGGATTGTATAGTAAAGTATCAATCTTTGCAGACGATACTAAGCTCTGTAACGTGGTTAACACAATAGAGGACAGTGCACGATTACAAATGGATCTGCATAGGTTGGAGGCTTGGGCTGGGATGTGGCAGATGAGGTTCAACACAGATAAATGTAAGGTTATGCACATGGGGAAGAAAAATCCAGGCTGGGAATATGTATTAAATGGGAAAACACTGGGGACGACTGACATGGAAAAGGACTTAGGAGTTTTAGTTAACAGTAAATTTACCTGTAGCGACCAGTGTCAGGCAGCTGCTGCTAAGGCAAATAAAATCATGGGGTGCATCAAAAGGGGCATAGATGCCCACGACAAGGAAATAATTCTACCACTGTACAAGTCACTAGTCAGACCACACATGGAATACTGTGTACAGTACTGGGCACCAGTGTACAAGAAAGATATAGTGGAGCTGGAGAGGGTTCAAAGACAGGCAACCAGAGTAATAAGGGGAATGGGAGGACTACAGTACCCAGAAAGATTATCAGAATTAGGGTTATTTAGTTTGGAAAAAAGACGGCTTAGGGGGGATTTAATAACTATGTATAAATATATAAGGGGACAGTACAGAGATCACTCCCAGGACCTATTTATACCCAGAACTGTATCTATAACAAGGGGACATCCTCTACGGTTGGAGGAAAGAAGGTTTCTACACCAGCACAGACGGGGGTTCTTTACAGTAAGAGCGGTGAGATTATGGAACTCTCTGCCAGAGGAAGTGGTTATGGCAAACTCAATAAAAGAGTTCAAAAGGAGCCTGGACGTGTTTCTTGAAAGCAATAATATTACAAGTTATGGATATTAGATTAATAGGGACAGAACGTTGATCCAGGGATTTATTCTGATTGCCATATTTGGAGTCGGGAAGGAATTTTCCCCCTGGTATGGGGCAATTGGCATCTGCTTCATAAGGGTTTTTTTGCCTTCCTCTGGATCAACACAGTAGGGACACAATATGTATATAGGTTGAACTTGATGGACTTTGGTCTTTTTTCAACCTTATGAACTATGTTACTATGTTACTATGTTACGTAGCTACTCCTCTCCCTCCAACATACCCACACGACCAATTCTATCCCGGCACAACGGTCTTTACTATCACCATCAAAAGATATATGTTCCACCCGAAACCCGTCTACAGATCCTTCAACTTCATCATGATATCCCGGCTGCCGGACATGGAGGTATTCGGGTCACTAAAGACCTTATAAAACGTTCCTTCTGGTGGCCTGACCTAGAGCAAGACGTCCAATCATATGTATCCTCCTGCGTTACATGTGCTAGGGCAAAAGACATGCATTCTAAACCTTCGGGTCTTCTCCAACCACTTCCAGTTCCAGAGAGACCTTGGGGAAATATTTCTATGGACTTTATTACAGACCTACCTCCCTCCCAAAAATTTACCACCCTGATGGTTGTAGTGGACCGTTTCTCCAAAATGGCACACTTCCTTCCTTATACCGGGCTTCCTTCTGCTGTCGAGACTGCCATCCTATTCACTCGGGAGATATTCAGACTTCACGGGTTACCAGATAATATTGTATCTGACAGAGGTACTCAATTTACCTCAAAATTCTGGAAAGCATTTTGCCAGGAACTCCACATTCAACGCTGTCTCTCTACAGCCTTTCACCCACAGAGCAATGGTCAAACCGAACACACCAATCAAACCTTGGAACAATATCTACGATGCTTTTCCACTTACCTACAGGATGATTGGGCCCAATTCCTCCCTCTCGCAGAGTTTGCCTATAACAATCATGTTCACAGTTCCATTAAGATGTCTCCATTTTTTGCCAGTTATGGTTATAATCCCTCTATGCTCCCAGGGGCTCCCATCCTCAACACTGTTCCATCTGTCACGGAACATGTGCGAAACCTTACGCAAACCTACATGGTGATTCGCAACACGCTAAAACAAGCTCAGCAACGCTATAAACAATATGCGGACACCCATCGATCTCCAGCCCCTACTTACCAAGTGGGGGACAAGGTATGGCTATCCACCAGACATCTCAAGGTATCCGGGCCTACGCGGAAACTAGGACCAAGATTTGTGGGCCCTTATCTCATATGCGAAATTATCTCTCCATTAGCCATCAAGTTACGTCTCCCACACACCATGAAAATCCACCCAGTATTCCACGTATCTTTATTAAAACCATGGGTTGAAAATCGATTTTCAGGACGGCAAATTTCCGTTCCGGAACCTGTTATTTTAGACGGCGCAGAAGAATATGAAGTGGAGGAGGTATTGGATTCCAGAATTCATAAGGGGCAATTACAATATCTCATTCACTGGAAAGGCTACGAAGCAGTGGATAGGTCATGGGAACCGGCGAGAGATGTGCATGCTCCTGCATTGGTTCGTGCTTTTCATTTCAGACATCCTGATCGTCCTAAACCTTTGCGTGTCCGGAGGCCCCGCCTTAGGGGGGGGAACTGTCAGCGACCATGCGGACGACCGACCCGCAGCCACTCACCGGAATACCCGCGGGTCGGTCCTCCGCAGCACTCACGCCGCGTCCAGCCGGCAGAGACGCGGCTCGGTCCTAGCCGCATCCAGCCGGCACAAACTCGGGTCCGTCCTCGCTCGCGTTCACGCCGCATCTAGCCGGCGCGCGCGAAACCCCGCCTCCCTTTTCTCTGCTTCAGGAGGGTGGGGGCCGCGCGCGCTCCCGATGACGTCACCAGCCCGGGAACATTTAAAACCCAGCAGCTCCTGCTGCTGGGCACTTGGTATATTTCTCTCTCTGCGTGTTCCTACTGCTAGCTATTGTTTTGTTGTGACCCTGCTTGTTTAACGGATTTTGCTGATCTTCTGGATACCCTGACCCTGCTTGTTTAACGGACTTTGCTCATGTTCTGATACCCCGACCCCGGCTTGTTTAACGGATTTTTGCTGATCTTCTGGATACCCTGGCTTGCATACCGGAGTCCGCCATATTTTTACCTCACAGCCTGCTACCTCCGCCGGTGTATACAAAAAACAAAATACTGTCTGCGCTTCTCACCCTAATAAAGTTGGCAACAAATATATAAACATAATATAAATGAGAGGTTTTGGTTATATGAATTGGCCAAAGCATAATTAAGCTCACCCACCACGTCAAGGCACACTCTCAATAGGGTGAGAACCTACTCTCACCTCCTACATAGTGGGCACACAAAGCAGTTTATACTGCTACCAAAACCAAATTAATGTGTTGGGGGAGGTGCAATTAAACCTCCTCCCATTTAACCCCTGGACAGCAAGCTGCAACCAGACTAATGAGGAGCCAACAACCTCAAATATGTGCAAACAGGGAAAAGAAAAAATGTCGGTGCGCTAAGCTAGTCTCAGGCTCAAATAATACAAATGTATAATATGAGGCCTACCAAACAGTGTGAGCATGCTGCAAATACAGTGTGTTGGCTGTACAATGTATACAAAAAACAAAATACTGTCTGCGCTTCTCACCCTAATAAAGTTGGCAACAAATATATAAACATAATATAAATGAGAGGTTTTGGTTATATGAATTGGCCAAAGCATAATTAAGCTCACCCGCCACGTCAAGGCACACTCTCAATAGGGTGAGAACCTACTCTCACCTCCTACATAGTGGGCACACAAAGCAGTTTATACTGCTACCAAAACCAAATTAATGTGTTGGGGGAGGTGCAATTAAACCTCCTCCCATTTAACCCCTGGACAGCAAGCTGCAACCAGACTAATGAGGAGCCAACAACCTCAAATATGTGCAAACAGGGAAAAGAAAAAATGTCGGTGCGCTAAGCTACTCTCAGGCTCATTAGTCTGGTTGCAGCTTGCTGTCCAGGGGTTAAATGGGAGGAGGTTTAATTGCACCTCCCCCAACACATTAATTTGGTTTTGGTAGCAGTATAAACTGCTTTGTGTGCCCGCTATGTAGGAGGTGAGAGTAGGTTCTCACCCTATTGAGAGTGTGCCTTGACGTGGCGGGTGAGCTTAATTATGCTTTGGCCAATTCATATAACCAAAACCTCTCATTTATATTATGTTTATATATTTGTTGCCAACTTTATTAGGGTGAGAAGCGCAGACAGTATTTTGTTTTTTGTATACATTGTACAGCCAACACACTGTATTTGCAGCATGCTCACACTGTTTGGTAGGCCTCATATTATACATTTGTATTATTTGAGCCTGAGACTAGCTTAGCGCACCGACATTTTTTCTTTACCTCTGCCGGTGTAGCCAGCTTACGCTAGGGCCTTGTGTCTGAGTTCTGGAAGTCCGCTCCCAAACGCCAAGGGCTGACAGTGTTTAGATGCTTTGCTCTGGGGTGAAACAGGTGAGTGGGTCACCAATTGCCCACTCATTCTCCTTTCCCAATGCTGCTGCTGCTGGTGGTGGTGCCAGCGTCTCTTCAATGCCAGTTCGCTTCCTGGCTAGTGTCATGCCTCAAATGTCCCTAATGGTAAGGGCAGTTTCTCCCCCCTGGCTGCCTCTGTCTGCGGTGTGGCAACGCCTGCTACCTCCGCCGGAGTGGCCAGCTTACGCTAGGGCCTAGTGTCTGAGCTCTGGAAGTCTGCTGCCAAACGTCTAAGACTGACAGTGTTTGGGTGCTTTGCCCTGGGGTGAAACAGGTGAGCGGGTCGCCAATTGCCCACTCATTCGCCTTTCCCAATGCTGCTACTGCTGCTGGTGGTGCCAGCGTCTCTTCAATGCCAGTTCCCTTCCTGGCTAGTGTCATGCCTTAAATGTCCCTAATGTTAAGGGCAGTTTCTCCCTCCTGGCTGCGTCTGCTTGCGGTGTGGCAACGCCTGCTACCTCCACCGGTGTAGCCAGCTTACGCTAGGGCCTTGTGTCTGAGCTCTGGAAGTCCGCTGCCAAATGTCTAAGACTGACAGTGTTTGGATGCTTTGCTCTGGGGTGGAACAGGTGAGCGGGTCGTCAATTGCCCACTCATTCTCCTTTCCCAATGCTGCTGCTGCTGGTCGTGGTGTCAGCGTCTCTTGGTAAGGGTAGTTTCTCCCCCCCCTTACAAAAAATTACTGCAGTTTTTCTGAAGTAATACTGCAGTTTTTTGGACGTGAAAAAACTGCAATACTGCACTTTTAGTGCACTTTTACTCTAGTTGTACTGCATTTGTACTTCACTGTACTGCAGTTTTACTGCACATTTACTGCACTTTTTTTTTATATATTGCAAACCTACAGTTGTACTTCAATGTACTGCAGCTTTATTGCATTTGTACTTCCGTACAAAAATAACTGCAGTAAAACTGCAGTACAGTGAAGTAAAACTGCAGTAAATGTGCAGTAATACTACAGTAAAAGTGCAGGATTGCAGTTTTTTCATGTCCAAAAAACTGCAGTATTACTTCAGAAAAACGGCAGTAATTTTTTCGTAAGGGCCTGGCTGCCTCTGTCTGCGGTGTGGCAACGCCTGCTACCTCCGCCGGAGTGGCCAGCTTATGCTAGGGCCTAGTGTCTGAGCTCTGGAAGTCTGCTGCCAAACGTCTAAGACTGACAGTGTTTGGGTGCTTTGCCCTGGGGTGAAACAGGTGAGTGGGTCGCCAATTGCCCACTCATTCGCCTTTCCCATTTTTCAATGCTGCTGGTGGTGCCAGCATCTCTTCTCTGCCAGTTCGCTTCCTGGCTAGAGTCATGCCCAAAATGTCCCTAATGGTAAGGGTAGTTTCTCCCCCCTGGCTGCCTCTGTCTGCGGTGTGGCAACGCCTGCTACCTCCGCCGGAGTGGCCACCTTACGCTAGGGCTTTGTGTCTGAGCTCTGGAAGTCTGCTGCCAAACGTCTAAGACTTGGATGCTTTGCTCTGGGGTGAAACAGGTGAGTGGGTCGCCAATTGCCCACTCATTCGCCTTTTCCATTTCCTTTTCCATTTCTATTTCATTATTTTCCTTCTGATACACAACCAACCAAACATAGCACACACAATAACACAAATAACACAGTGACATAACACATAACACACATAACACATATAACACAGTGACATCACACATAACACACATAACACATACACGTACAATGCACAGATCACAAGGACCTTTCCTCTTGTTATTTGTCCTGGCCTTCACTTCTACACTCACTAGTATTAACGCTATAACTCACACTTCATCCTATAACATTTTTCCATCCACATACCTGCCAACAGACCCAACTTTTTCAGGGACAGTCCTGCTTTTTTCCAGTCCTGTCCCATCTAATTTACCTAAATCTAGGTATGCAAATACACGTAGGTAGTTATAGCTCGGTAGGTAGCACTAGTATAAACATTAAATAAATATAATAAAGTACTAAATAATAAATCTAACTTTAAAATACATTTAAATAAACCTGAATTTTTTTAAAAAACCCATTAAAATTAAAATTTATTATTTAGACATAATACATCTTTAACCAAACCAGTGCACTGCTACTAATCTTAAACATAACCGTACATTAACCCTAAACTATTTTTTAGTTCATTTTTCCATCCGCATACCTGCCAACACACCCGAGATTTTGGTGGACAGTCCTGCTTTTTTCTAGTCCTGTCCAGTAAAAGTTGGGTTGTTGCAAAGTATGCCATTGTAAATAGGTAGCAAATGTTAGGCATGTATTACAAGTGGTCCAAAATCAATTTAAAAATGTAAAATAATCCCTATTCTTTTATTAAACATCTATGGATGTGTGACTGTGTATGATAAAAACGGAGGCCAAGTTCCTTGGAGCATTAGTCTCTAGGTCATTTGGTGTACAGTACACCTCGGTACGTGTGTGCAACTCTATTGGTCGTTTCGGCAGGGGGCTCGCCTGCCATCAACGAATGAAGTGCGTTCTGCAATTCACTCGTTGATGCCAGACCAGCCCCCTGCCGAAACGACCAATAGAGTTGCACACACGTACCTTCAGGGCAGCTGCTGCTGCTCCGATCTGTTGTTAACCCCGTATTAACCCCTGCTAGGCAACCGGGAGGGAAACGAAGATCAAACGAGCACGAAGAATGTCCACGAATATTCGCCCGAAGAGAAGACAGGAACGGGCGAATATTCGCGGAATCCGAAGATTTTTTTCCCCCCGAAGACGAGCGCGAACACGAAGAGCCTCCTGGTGCCCAAGTCTAGTTACTATGAATGTGTAACCATGATATTCCACCCATAACCCTCATGTAAAACAATATTTACTATGTTAACTCCTCTTCTGCTGTGAAGTCTACATCTCCTGTTCCCTGCTCAACTCACTACTAGCAGTCTGCCAACAACCTGCTATCTAGTGAGAAGTGCATGGTCCGGCCTCCCTGCACAAGGTTCCTCCTCTCCTGGGCCAGGTAGGCTTAACAGTTGATTTCTTCACACCAAGCTACTTGCCTATTGCAGATTCAGTCTTCCCAGCCTGGTGCAGGTCTACAATTTTGTTTCTGGTGTCCTTCGACAGCTCTTTGGTCTTGGCCATTGTGGGGTTTGGAGTGTGACTGTTTGAGGTTGTGGACAGGTGTCTTTTATACTGATAACAAGTTCAAACAGGTGCCATTAATACAGGTAACGAGTGGAGGACAGAGGAGACTCTTAAAGAAGATGTTACAGGTCTGTGAGAGCCAGATATCTTGCTTGTTTGTAGGTGACCAAATACTTATTTTACCGAGGAATTTACCAATGAATTCATTAGAAATCCTACAATGTGATTTCCTGTATTATTTCTCCTATTCTGTCTCTCATAGTTGAAGTGTACCTGTGGTGAAAATTACAGGCCTCTCTCATCTTTGGTGGCTGACTAAATACTTTTTTGCCCCACTGTATATATTTCTATATTTTTATATTTTTTATTGAACAAATACCTGCTTTCATACAAGGATCTGTCTCTCTCCCTCACTAAAAGCAAGTGAAGGAGAGAGGCAGATCCATCATAATCAAGCCATCTGAACAATCAACAGCTTCAACACATCATCAGAACCAGATCAACTCAATTCCCCCCTGCCGGCCCAGCCTGCCCCTACTCTCTGGGTGCCAGTGAGTGTCTCTCTCTCTCTCTCTGGGTGCCAGTGAGTGTCTCTCTCTCTCTCTCTCTCTCTCAGTGCCAGTGAGTGTCTCTCTCTCGCACTCTCTCATTGCCAGTGAGTGTCTCTCTCGCACTCTCTCATTGCCAGTGAGTGTCTCTCTTGCACTCTCTCATTGCCAGTCAGTGTCTCTCTCGCACTCCGGGTGCCAATGAGTGTCTCTCTCTGTCTCTCTCTCAGTGCCAGTGAGTGGCTCTCTCTCTCTCTCAGTGCCAGGGAGTGTCTCTCTCTCTCGCACTCTCTCAGTACCAGTGAGTGTCTCTGTCACAACCACGAACACCAAGGCACTCACCGCAGAAGTTCTTCTGCCCCGTAGCCCACTACCAAGGGAGACCCTTAGTAACAGGGAGCGGGGACTGGGATGATTCCTACAGTGAGGAGGCCTGATGCAAGTGGATATATTAAGGGCCGAGTTGGTGTGCATGTAATAAAATGTATTGGGCCAATACAAACTTCAAATAATTGGATCACATATAAATGTATGTGCGTCAAAAATAGGCAGAGTCACTTAGATGCAAACAAAGGTGAAACATTTAATACGAACAAAAATAGACGAAGAATATAAAAAGTAGATAACAAAAATACGAAACAAGTCTTACAAAACCTTGGAGAGGAATTTAGTTCATGACATCTGTCCTATGCATTCCTGAGGATGGAGGGAGGGAGGGAGGGAGTGTTGGGACGTGAAGAGTCCGTGGATGGCAAGTACATCTTCTCTCGACCTCTCTTCCCATGCCTCCCCATGTCTTACAAAAGCCTAGCTTATATGTGCCTTGGATAGTGATGTCAGTCTATTGGTCTTCACCTAATTGGGTAAACATGCTCACTAAGATCTTTACACGTCGAAACCCTATTTTAGGTGGTCACTGTACGTATACTGTAATGCCCTTTTAGAGTTACAACTATACCCTGCATTAGCAAGTTACTATCCTATCTATAGAATGCCTGTTCAGCAAATCCTTCATTCTATATTTAAGGTCAAGGAAACCCTGAAGCTTATTATTGAAACCTATTAATATATCTTAATAATCATTTATTTATGAACAATGATTACATATCTTTGACTATTGCCTATACCAATAATTATACATGGTCCATTTCATATTACTAGGGTTAAAAGAGATGTTAAATGTGTTAGAATCTTTTACAGTGCAAGGTGCAGGAACCATGACAGCTGGAACCAGGAGGCGAATACAGCAGAGCAGGGGTTAATTCAAGCAGGATAATCTGGATAGCCGGGTCGGTAGCAGAGCGGGTAGTCAAACAAGCCCGGTCGGTAACAGAGCGGGTAGTCATACAAGCCACGACGGTAAGAGTGGGTAGTCAGACGAGCCAAAACTGGATACCAGGATAAACAGGAGAAGGTACAAAATTGCTAGGCAAAGAATCGTCAGGCAGGCAAGGGTCAAAAACGAAAGAAATGAGCAGCAGAGACCACTCAGGTAACATAGACCACAACAGGACCGCATCATAGCAGTTCTGGACAGTTTCCCAGGACGCCGCCCCCAGACCCGTCCAACCACGCCCCCTTCGTTACAGACAGGAAGAACGCCGCTGGACCGCTGGGAGCGGGTAATTACAGAATACTGGGGATCAATGCTCCGTCGGGCATCATGATGCCGGATGGCAGCAAGGTCCCCAGTATTCTGTAATTACCCGCTCCCAGCTCGCATCGAAGGAGACAACCGTCACACCACTACCGAGGGAGTGACAGTCTCTATCTCGCACTCCGGGTGCCAATGAGTGTCTCTCTCTATCTCTTGCACTGCAGGTGCCAATGAGTGTCTCTCTTGCACTCCAGGTGCCAATGAGTGTTTCGCACTCCGGATGCAAATGAGTCTCTCTCTCTCTCTCTCTCTCTCTCTCTCTTTTGCACTCCGGGTGCCAGTGAGTGTGTCTGTGTGTCTCTCTGGGTGCCTGTGAAATGTGTCTCTGTGTCTCTCTTTGGGTGCAAGTGAGTGTGTGTCTCTCTCTCTCTCTCTTTGGGTGCCAGTGAGTTTGTCTCTATGTCTCTCTCTCTCTTTGGGTGCCAGTGAGTGTGTTTCTGTGTCTCTCACTCTCTCTCTTTGGGTGCCAGTGAGTGTGTCTCTGTGTCTCTCACTCTCTCTCTTTGGGTGCCAGTGAGTGTGTCTCTCTCTCTCTCTCTCTCTTTGGGTGCTAGTGGGTGTGTCTCTCACTCTCTCTCTGCCCTGGAGTCTATCTCGAACCCCAAGAAGAGGATGCGCTGGGTCGGGGATAACTTGGACTTGAGCATGTTGACGACAAAACCAAGTTGATGGAGTGTCCGAACCACGGAGTCCGTCTGGTCCGTCTGATCTCAGAGGGTCTCCCGACAACTGGAAAAAAGAAGGATATCGTCGAGGTAAATGATGCATCTGATACCCCGGTGTTGTGGTTTGGGATGAAATTGTGCAATAGTGGGTACAAAAGGTTAAAACAACAGCTGTGTTAAACAAAGGTGGCCACTGACCATGTGCTCTTTTGTTCAGAGTCCCAAGATGGCTGCTGAGCATGTAAAACTCAGGCAGAAAGGACAAGCTAAGTTAATAGGACCCAAATGCATTTGTAAAACACCCTGAAACACTGATTAATTTTGTACAACTATGAAATTAATACTATAAAATGTACCAGGTATTTTGGCAGCAAATATCTTGTATTAGCAGTTGACCATTACCAACTTAACAATCACTCGGGAACCGACAAAATTAATTATGTTTAATAAGCAATGTTAGTTACTGTAACAAAATATTAAACATTCATTAAAAAAAACATACATGCAAACATTAAATACAATAGTACATGCTCAATGCACGGATCTAAAGCTAATGTAAAAAATATGAGAATCGATATGATTTCAATACTTATCCAATCCCAGGCTATGTTACGGTGATGATACTGGGACACGTGAGAAGCAGGAGGGAAAAGCCTTTCATACTTCCTGCAGCTCTTGTATGTAGGTAGTGTGTATCGTGCATTGTAAACCCAAAACCAGTTTAACCCACCAAATAACGACACGGAGACCGAAATTGGATAAAGCAGGCCACAGCACAATTTTATTATAAAACCATAAAACACTGTGTTGGCCCAAAACACCATAAACCAATAAGAATAATATACAATAACCGATAAATAATAAATACAAATATACAAATATACATAACACATTACCGTAACATATTCAAAACATAACCAACACAGGAACCGAATTAACCCCGTCCTTGCCGGCCTCTCACACTGCCCAATCCAGACCACAGGTACTCACCTCCCCCCTCGTCCAAACAAAATTGACAGCTACCTTTCGCTGTCCCACCACCAATGCTAACCACCAGCCGTCCAACAAGCTCGGTGGGCACGTCCAATAAAACACCAGAGGTTAGGGGAGGATTGAGCCTTCCATTACACCAGCATCCAAACTCCATCACTTACCAAAACCAGACCGGCAAGGACACACAAACCGCCAGCTGTGACAAAAGAAAGAAAGTTAGTACACAAGAAATGGGGAGGGAGGGTGGGAAGCAGGTAAGACTGTTGGCCGTGTCTGTAAAAAAGGACAGTGACCGGGGTCACCCAGAGGACACTGTTTCATGTAAAGAAATCAAGACACAGTAAGCTGTTGGTTTGAGGAATCATGTTGAACTGCATAACTGCATCCAGGTCAGAGGTTGGAACAGCAAACAGGAAGTACAAGGCAATGCAATATTACCATAAACAGACAGTCACAGTATTTGCATAATAACTCCATAACATCTCCCCTTTTTTGCATTCAATACAGAATTTGCAAGCAATTAACCAAAAACAGATCCTGAACAGTCTAAAACCTAACATACTGTGTTACAGGTAGATACACTACAGATTGAGTCTATCTGGTGGTCTTGAAACTCGACCACTACGCAGGGCCACAGGGATTTTGCCTGGGGGAAGCTGTTCAGCTCCAAAAGGCGTTGATAAGGGGCTGCCATTGTTCCTGGCTGGTGTGTTTGGCACAGAAGAACATACTGGTACATGCGGCTGCATTATGTCATCCTCGTATCCTTCTGATATGACAGCAGTATTGTCTCTGCCTTGCTTACGTGGTCCAGTAGGACTAGGGGCATTGAGCGCCTCGGTAGGGTCCCGTGCAGGATGTTCATAGGTTTGTTCGGTGAGTTGTTCAGCCACTCGCAGGTCAATTCGATTGCGGCGGTAGAGACTGCCTTCCACATCCACAAGATATGAGCGAGGAGCAACCCTCTGAACACAGGTACCCAGTCTCCAGCGACCAGTCCTGTCACCAGGGAGTGGCTTCATACGGATTGGCTCTCCAACACTTAATTCAGGTAAGTCTTTGGCAGAGACATCATATGTCAGTTTGGAGAGCTGTTTCCTCCGTCGCAGTTTCTCCAGTACACCTGTTACCACACAAGGTTCAAGTAATTTGTTGGCCACTGGCAATGAAGTCTTCAGTCTCCTCGACATCAAGCGCTGTGCAGGACTACTGTCCATGCCTTCGGTTGGGGTGTTCCTCCAATGTAGAATGGCTTTCCATGGGTCATTTCCATCATACTTGGCCTTCTTGCAAAGATTCTTTACTATCTTTACAGCTGATTCCGCTTTGCCGTTAGCTTGCGGGTGCCGTGGGGAAGAGGTAAGATGCTCAAACCCCCAATCTGTAGAGAACCGTCTAAATTGCTCACATGCAAATTGAGGTCCATTATCCGAGATTACCCTGTCCGGCTGTCCATGACGTGCAAACTGTGCTTTACAACGCTTGATCGTAGTTTCAGCAGACAGATCGGGAAGGAGCTCAATCTCCCAAAAGTCAGAATAGTGATCAACAATTACTAGAAGATCTTGCCCTGCATAATTCAATAAATCCATGCTTACAATTTGCCAAGGCCGGGTGGGCAGCACATGCGACATCATGGGTTCTTTCTGTTGTGCCTGTGCATATTCATTGCATGCTGAACAACGACTAACAAAGTCTCTAATCTCATTCTGCATGTTGGGCCAGTATAAGGTATCTCGTGCCTGCCTATAGCATGCTTCTCCACCAATGTGACTGGCATGTATACGTGTCAGCATCTCCGATCTTAATGATCTTGGAATGATGACCCTTGACCCTTTGTACAGTACGCCATCCTGAATGCCGATTTCATCTCGGAAAGTCCAGTATTCTCTCACAATTAATGGCACCTCTGCTTTCGAATCTGGCCAACCATAAAGAACAACAGACTTAAGTGCTTGCAAGCTCTCGTCGATTTCTGTGTGCTGTCTTATCTGAAGCAATCGTTGGTCTGTGACATTTAAATAGTCTGAATGATTAATCTGCGACAGGTCATCCAGGTGCAGCTGAACATTGCAAACTGTGTGTTGTGCACACTCAGGTGTACCACCCGCTGCTGTAGCTCTGCTAAGAGTGTCACTAATGTACATTTCAGGTCCAGGTTTATAGACAACATTTAGGCAATAGTTTTGTAATGTGAGCAACATGCTCTGTAAGCGCTTGGGTGCACACAAAAGTGGTTTCTTAAAGATTGATATCAGAGGCTTATGGTCAGTTTCTGCTGTGATCTTGTCACGACCATAGAGGTAGTGATGAAAGCGCTGGCAGGCAAACACAATACTCAGACATTCCTTTTCGATCTGTGCGTAGTTTTGCTCAGTAAGGGTCAGTGCCCTTGAAGCAAAAGCGATAGGCTGGTCAGCTTGCAATAGGCAACACCCAAGTCCACTTTTGCTTGCGTCACTTTGAATAGTTACAGGTTTTGTAACGTCATAGTACTTCAGGACAGGCGTATCCGTGACCAAACGTTTGATCTCCTGCACCGCATTATCATGCTTAGGAAGCCAATGCCAAACTGCATCCTTGTCCAGAAGCCTTCTCAACGGCTCGCAAACCTCTGAGAGATGCGGCAGGAATTTTGCTAGGTAGGTAACAAACCCTATGAAGCGCTGCAGGGATTTCACATTCGCCGGCTGAGGCATATCCAGTATGGCTCTGATTTTGTCCGGGTCAGCCTTCAAACCCTCCAAGGATAGTATGTGTCCATGGAAGCGGACCTCTTTGACCTTGAACTGCAGTTTTTTCACGCCAAGTTTTAGTTTCACCTGTCTACAACGATTCATCAGGTCAAGCAGTTTGCCATCATGATCTTGCTCTGCTTCCTCATCTGTATCCCCACAACCAACCACAAGGATGTCATCAGCTATTGGTTCAATACCACTGAGTCCAGCCAATAGTTCATGTTGTTTTCGTTGATACACCTCTGGTGCAACGGATACTCCAAAAGGCAATTTGAGCCATCTTTTCCTGCCCCAGGGAGTCCAGAAGGTTGTCATGTAGCTACTTGCATCATCCAATTTACATTGTAAAAATGCATCCCGGGCATCAACAAGTGTGAACAGACGTGCCTTAGGCAGCTTGTACAAAACATCCTCAAGAGTTGGCATGATGTAGTGGGATCGCCTCAGTGCCAGATTCAAGAATTTGGGATCGATACATATTCTTAGCTTATCAGGCTTCTTTACAATCACCATGTTACTTATCCAATCAGTCGGTTCAGTCACCGGTGCAATATGTCCATCAGCTTCATACTGGTCGAGTTGTGCCTTAACTGCCTGCTTAATGGCTACTGGCACATTGCGTGGTGCACATTGGACTGGAGGGACACTCACGTCAAGGTCAAAATGAACTTCCCCTGGTACAGATTCTACAGGTCCAGTAAAAACATCACTAAATTCCTGTAATAGAAGTTGTTTTGTCAAGGGCCCTTTGAATTGATTGTCCATCACGTTGAGCTCTGCAGGGATGGAGAAATGTATCAGCCCTAGACGCTCACAGGTTGAGCCGGATAACAGTGGCTTTTGGCAGGCTTCCACAATTTCAAACTCTAGCTTGTGCCTTAGTCCACGTATGACACATTCAGTCTTGAAGAGTCCCAAAGATTTCATAAGGTCACCTGAGTATAACTTTAGTCTGGTGTCACTTGGCAGTAGACGTGCTTCTGGTGCTAACTTCATTTTGTCTCTCAAGCACATCACATCACATGTTGCTCCTGAATCAAGCTGGCAGGATTGGGGCTTATTATTCAAATTTAAAGTGACAAACCATTTCTTTCCTCTGGTTTGCACAGCGCCGATCAATTCACTGCTGTATATCATTTCAGCGGTGTGTGGTTCTTCCTCATATGCAGATGCATTCTCCATGGTGTGTAACTTTCCTATTGATGGCTGTCTTTTACTTGACAAACATACTTTAGCAAAATGATTTGTTCTGCCACAAGACCTACAAGACTTCCCATAAGCTGGACACTGCTCTTTAATTCTTTGATGCAGAGTCCCACAATATTTACACGCTGTAGGGTCGGCAGCATTTGTGCTAAACAGGCGGCGTTGTTGCTGCGGTTTGCTTATGTGGTGTCGCTGCATTGCAATATTTATGCTGTCGGTCTGCTGTCTGTCCTGGTCCATAACTTTCATACGCCTGTCAGTGAGCTCCGCTGTACGGCACGTTTCAATGGCTGTGTTTAAAGTTAAGTCACGTTCTCTTAGGAGACGCCTGCGTGTGCTCTCACTAGCTATACTGAGAACAATTTTGTCCCTTATTAATTCATCCCTTAGTGTACCATATTCACAAGTTGCTGCCTTTTCTCTCAAGCGTGTTACAAAGTTATCAAGAGATTCTCCCTCTTCTTGTTTGCAGCATCCAAACACATATCTTTCATATATGACATTTTTAGCAGGTTTGAAATAAACTTCCAGTGCATCTAAAATTGCTGTAACATTCTCTTGCTGCCCTACTGTGAGGTTCAGATTGTGCTTATACACATGCCTACATTCACTGCCCATGATTCTCCTCAGAGTTGCTGCTTGCACTGCTGCAGATTTCTCATTCAACCCTGTAGCCAGGGAATAATCTTCAAATTCAGCTCTGAAAGTATCCCAATTGCTGCTCCAATCCCCACTGATTCTCATGCCCTCAGGGGGAGGTATGCAATTCATGGCTGCCATGTTTAAGCCTCTGAGCTCTTAAATGTCAGAAAATCCACAAAGCACAGTCTTAGGTTATAATTCACAAACCTGTGCAGTATCCCAAAGCTGCTGTGCTCCAAACAAGAGGCTCAGTTCTGAATCCATCCCACTTCTGACACCATGTTTCATGTAAAGAAATCAAGACACAGTAAGCTGTTGGTTTGAGGAATCATGTTGAACTGCATAACTGCATCCAGGTCAGAGGTTGGAACAGCAAACAGGAAGTACAAGGCAATGCAATATTACCATAAACAGACAGTCACAGTATTTGCATAATAACTCCATAACAGGCACCTTATATCACCTAGGGTCTCCCACCCCTCAATTAACATACCCCAATCAAAACACGGACATGCCCTGAGCATGCACTAACCCACACACATACATGCTCCCTGTCCATTTAGCTACGCTGATTCCCAGGGGCCTAAATGTGGGTCTTCCTCTCTCCTCTGCAGGATGCAATTCCCAAGATACTCCTCCAAGATGCAATTCCAATTCTTAAGCCAAAGGCATCACTTTATATCACCTTTTACTTTGCCTATTCTCCCCCTACTCTCTTCCCATTCCCTACCTCCGACCATGGTTTCCCGAAAAACTGGTTTTGGCCATGCTTACAGTAGTGACCACATAGAACTGGTCACTACCAGTTTCAAGGACTGTAAAAGTATCTTAATTTGTTTGAAACTAGGCCTTCCAGTGCTGGAGACTGCCATTTACTCAGGGAATATCTACTAAATGGGGAATCTCAGAGCACAAATAGCACCAAAAATGTACTTCATTTTTCATGTCCATAACATCCGGGACGGAAAGAAAACCATCACCAGCTTTAGGAGCTTCATGAAGCACCAAGGGGCTGAACTGAGGCCAAAAGGAAGAGATTTGAACTGCCAAACCTGCCTGCCACAGCAGAATTGAAGAAACCTCCTGTGGTCCGGAAGGATAGGGACAGCGAGGTAAGCGTCTTTTAGGTCCAACCTGGTAAACCAATCACCCTCTGACATCAGATCCCGGAAGAGATGGATACCTTCCATCTTGAAGTGGCGATAGACCACAAATACGTTCAGGGCCTGCAGATTGAAAACCTGGCGGAACTCTCCGGAACATTTCTGGACTAGAAAAATAGAACTGATGAAGACAGCGGGCCCCCATGCCCGCTGAATCGCCCCTTTGTTACGAAGGGCCTGGAGCTCAAGCTCCACCAACCTCTGTTCGGCAGATGACCTGATGATCGAAGGGGGTCTCCCTACCTGGTGAGGCGTTGAGATGAAATCTATCCGATAACTGCGGACCGTCTGTGGAAAAAACGTGAAATCCCGACCGCAACCTGTGAAGTGAAAGAGAGACAGGAAACATGAGGACTTACCAAATCCCGAGCGTCCCCTGGGAAAACCGGGGGAGCCTCTGCCTCTAGATCCTCCTCTCGGCGTGAAGGAGCGCTGCTGGAAGGAACCCGGATAGGACGCCTGAGCCTGCGGGAAGCTCCTGGAGCCTTGCTACGAAGAGCAGCTAGCGATCCAGCCCCGCGGTCATCCAGCCCTACAGGAAAAAAACGGGCCAGTCTGGAACACCTTCTTCATGGAGAGCTTAGCCTTGTTCCACAAGGTCATCAGAGAGATATGTCGATTAAGCTCTTTGACAAAAGCATCTTCAAAAAGCAAGCCATTGGCAGCCGCACCCAAATCCTTGGAACCCAGCTCTGCCAAGCGAGGATCCATGCACAGGAGGGCTGCCTTGCGTATTTTAGTAGCAATCACTATGTTAGCATTGCCCAAGAGACAGACGATACATAGGGCCCAACTACGGACGAGCTTCGGATCCAGGGGTGAAGCCTGAAGGAAAGCCCGGTCAGCCAGCGACAGAATCTGGGTAACAGGTCCCACTAAATCCAGGAGTTTATCCTGGGTTGACTTGAGTCCCTGTTGTAGGCCCTTTCTAGGATCCCTCTTATTCAGGGACAGCAAGGCGACCACATTAGGGTCAAACTCAGGAGTCACCGCTACCTTGTCCGGAAGGCAGGGACGGGGACATTCTGCCCGGAGCTTGTTGCGCATTTCCTTGGAAAGAGGTCTGCGCAGCCACTTATACAGATATAGGGCAATGTGTTCCAGGGGAGCCCATTCGGTGGCCCTGGGGTGACGCATGGTGGTAGGATCAAATAAAGCAGAGCCCGTAGGGTCTAAAACCGGGAGATCCGTTGAGGCGGATGCTGAATGGGGGGTGACAGATGGTCCCATAGAATTATGGGGCTCCGCAAGGTGGGGCTCATCCACTAAACACTCACGAACAAAGCGTGAGTCCATTGTCCTGGATGAAGCCAGGTTAATAGATGCCTCACACTCGTTGGAAGAGTCCGCCTGCCATTCATCCACTATGGAGAGTGGGAGTTGGAATGGACCTTCCTTGTTGGCTAGGAAGTGTCCAGAGGGCAGGGAGGTGGCAGAGGTCTTAGGGTGCTTAACTTTCCCCTTACCAGCAGGTGTGATGTTACCCTTCCTAGGGCATTTAGAAGTAGAGGCCTCCTCATCAGACTTCTCAGAGTTAGAGTGAGGGAATAGTCATGGGCACCACAGGCGTTGTAGGTTAAGGCTGGGCTGGCTGAGGTATGGAAGATGAAATTTTAGAAATAAAAGACTCAACAGAGCTTGCAAACTTGGATTCCAGCCAAGCCATAAAGACATCCTGGTTGGGGGTGCTGTCCTAAGACATAATAAAGGGCCAGTGAACAAGCTATTAACGTAACAGGGGCTCACCCTAAAAATCACCAAAAACCAACAGGGGCTCACCCTGGATACAATAAACAAAGAGGGCTCACCTCCAAACAAGACAGGGGCTCACCCTGTAGATAAGTACTAGATTCCGTTAGGAGTACAAACTAATCTGCAACTGAACTGGAAAAAACATGTAGTGCAGTGAAAAGACAAAGAGCGAAAACAAGATGGCGACAAAATCTCAAAATTCTAGATTTCGATGTCCCAAGCAGTGGCGACTCTAGAAACAATATGTAGGGGTGGCACACAAGATACCACAGTCAAACTGGGGGGGCTTTAATAATTTCCACCATTAAATCATACCACTGAAAAAACACACACATATATATATATATATATATATATATATATATATATATATATATATATATATATATATATATATATATATATATTGCCAGAAGTAATGTGCTATGGAATGATACTTTTGTTATTGGCCAATACAATACTTGTACATTCAACATGGGAAGCCTGAAGCCACAATTTAGTAAGACTAATCCTTGAAATCCTTTAAACAACACAATACCTTAACTTTTGCGCTAAATGATTTCAGGGCCTAATATTAGATCCTGCTGCTGATATATATAAATATTAGATCCTGCTGCTGATATATATATATATATATATATATATATATATATATATATTAGCCCCTGCTGCCCATATATATTATTAGCCCCAGTTGCCAATATATATATATTAATATTAGTCCCTGCTGCCGATATATATATAAATATATATATAAATATTAGACCCTGCTGCCGATAGCAGGTATAGATCAACACATTAACACACAAACCCAGCTTTGCATGTATAGATCAATTGAAATTCACTTGTGATCTCAGCACTGAAGGTATATATCAAATAAACTGAATCAGACATACAAATCCTGTATTTGCAGGTATACAATAATAATATATGAAATGTAGCATTGCAGGTATAGATCAAATAAATATATGGAAACAGCATTGCAGGTATTAATCAACTGAACAAGACATACAAACCCTGTATTTGCAGGTATACATAAATAATGTATGGAAACATAGCATAGCAGATATGGATCTACAGAAGAACACACAAACCCAGCTTTGCAGGTACAGATCAATTGGAATTCACATAAAAACACGGCATTAAAGGTATATTTAAAACCCCTAAATTACAGGGATAGATCACAGGTTGCACACCCCAACCACGCTGCCCACATAGAACCTGGTCAGCACCCAGATAACACACATAAGATTTGCCATCTTTGTCCCATATACACCCTGCCTGTGCCATCTTGGTCCCCAAGGCTCAAACATCCTGCTAGTGCCATCTTTGCCCTTACACAATTATACATCTATGATACACACAAACACATTAACTCATGCTCTCCCTCATTCAGACAACTCATCCACATATTAACTCATGCTCTCCCTCATTCAGACAAATCATCCACATATTAACTCATGCTCTCCCTCATTCAGACAATTCATCCACATATTAACTCATGTTCTCCCTCATTCAGACAATTCATCCACATATTAACTCATGTTCTCCCTCATTCAGGCAATTCATCCATTTTAAGAAACTACACCCCTTGGAGCTTCAAATGAGGGGCTACATGTATTTCTAGGACAAAAGTTGAGTGCACAAATAATGATGGAATATGTCGCTTTGGCTAGAAAATATGTTTTTTCTAACCATAGCGACATGTTCATTTTTGTCTTGCGCACTCCAGGTTTGTACTAGAAACACATGCAGCCCCTCATTTGATGCGCCAAGGGATGTCGTTTTTGCAAATGTGTACTTTATGTGCCATAATTTAACTTCCTACGTGAGCAGTAATGCCACGTCAAGGCTTTTACCCCTACTGACCATTCACACGCCTTTCATATCTCCATTCACTCGCAGAAGCACACACCATTCTTTCCCGTTACAATCCCAAAGAAATTATGGTAAAGGGAGAAAAAAATAATCACTTTTACGGCAAAAATAAGTTTTGCAGTAAAAATGCAAGGCGCTCCAGGGATGAGATGGTTACTCACGTACCGCACGGGCTAAATGGCTGATTTTAATAATATTTGCAGTTCATCAGGATTTCAAAAATTGCCTCCCTCTACCATTGGCTAAATTTAACCCCATGATCAAAGGCATAATAGGATTAAAAATTAGTATCGGCCATTTTTAAAAAGGGAATGTAACTTTTTATAGCTATATGTTCACTGTGGTAACATTGGCTACCACAGTGATCATTTAGGTAGAATACTTAAACTTTTTTTTTTTTTTAAGTTAAACTACTTTATGTTTAAATAATTTAATTTGGGGGTCTCTAGGCAATTTTGATATTTTTTTATCTGCCTTTAGAGACCCCCAAATCCATTTTTTTTACATTTTTATTTTTTTAACTTAATATTATTCCAACGGTATATGTTGGGGGTATGTAGCTGCTTAGATGCCTGAGATACAGGCATCTAAGCAGCATGCCCCCATACCTCTTTAACTGACAATTGTCAGTTGTTAATAAAGTTGCGCGGTGACGTCATCGCGCGAGACGGCACCGGGCAGACCGGGTGGCCCCGGTGATGCCCTTCAGTTTGAGGGGCAGATCGCCGGGGTAGGTGGTGATGGAGGTCCACAGACCTCCATCAAGGTAAGTTAGTGCTACTGACGGCATGGTGCAGTCGTTAGCACCTGACTGGGACTGTCCTGGGTGGTTACAAATTCGGCGGGGGGGCAACAGGGGGGGCAAGGAATAACCTAGGGGGGGCAATTGCCCCCCCTTGCCCCCTGTAGCGACGCCACTGGCCCCAAGCAAGTGCAATTATTGAAATAATATCAAAATGTGCAAAAAAACTAAATATGAACATACCTGGGAACTCTCCGGGCTTGACCCGGAGATTGCCGGGTGAGCGCTGCTCCTCAGGTTCTCCGGGTCAAGACCCGAATCCTCCGGGGTCTTGACACGCCCCGCTCCCCGCCCATTTTTCCTTGAAATGGGGGTGTTTCCCGTCATTGGGACTGCCCACCGTCAGCGGGACCGCCCGCTGACGTCAGTGTGCAGTCCTGGCCGCGTCCCGCAAGGGAAGGCTCCGGGTAGCCGGAGCCGAGAAGTTCCCAGGTATGATGATTTGACCTGCAGCTATGGTGAGCAGCAAAGAAAGAGGAAGAAGGGGGGGGGCATCTTGGGGCTTATATGTCTCTGGTTCTTGTTTTTCTTTCTTTTTTATTGAAAATGTACAAAAAACATACAATATCAAAAATAGATATACAACAAATAAGACAAAGACAATATACAACAACAATGAATATATCTAGATAAAAATCTAGACACTAAAAAAGGTTTCACTTAATTGATCAAACAGAGTTAATAATGCCAATTGATTTGGCTTCTCATCTCTCTATATTAAATTTTATAGAAGAAACCCCTTGACTGGATAGAAGGGAAAAAATAGCGGGAATTGCACCTAAATGGTCAAAACACGAGCTTTGTGTAAGGTGAATTTGATTAACACGTGAGTAGATAGTAGTATATATGTAGATCGAAAAGTTTCTCCTAAATTGTTTGAACTAATTCTTCTAATATTTTAAGAAAATAATCCCATGATTGAAAGGATTTATAGGAGTTTAGAAAAGGCCAACTGATTGCTCTTTCCATTCGAACTTGAAAAACAAGTTGTTTATAAAAATAATTCCAGACAAAAGGGGAAGAAGATTTCCAGTTTCTAGCTATAACAATCTTCATTGCTACTAAACAATGGATTAATAATAAATTGTCTCTATTTTTTAGTTTCCGCCAATTTAAATGGAGGAGTGATAATTCCGGAGTTTTTCTAAATTTGGTTTTCATTAAAGATCCCAACAGGTCAAAGAGTCTGGTCCATATACAACTAATTTCTTCACATGTCCACCATATATGAAGGTAAGTACCCTCTTTCTTGTTACCCCTCCAACATATGGAAGTACAAGAAGGGTACCTTTTCTTTATCCTTGATGGGACTAAGTACCACCTATTACTAACCTTGTATTGAGTCTCTAGAAGTCTTATGCAATGTATAGCTTTTTAAGTGCTTAGCTGAGCTTGGAACCAATCAGAATGACTGATTTTATAATTTAGTTCCTTTTCCCAGGTTTTTATACATGGAGGATCTGGTGTTGGATCTCATTCTCGTATTAATTTAAGGACTTTAGCTGTGACTCGGTCTACTATATTTGAATAAAATGTATCTATCTGCGGAATATTTTTCATTCTTAAATTGCTCAGAGCATTCTTTATTCTTAAGTATTTAAATATCTCTGTTGAAGGGAGTTGATATTCTTCTTGTAAATTGGGAAAGGATTTAATAAGCAAGTGGTCAATATATTCTAATCCTTGTAGTTTCCATCTTTTTATATCAAGATCTTCTATATTAAGTACCAAAACATCTAAGCGATGGAAATTAAATAATTTTTTATCTATCCTCCAATATTTCTTTTGAGTCTCCCAAAAGGGGATAAGTTGATCTAAAATTAAACTACCTAAGTGGGGTTTTTGAATTAATATACTTTGTTTTAATCTAGGTCTTTTGCCTCTCCAAATAAAATTTGAGAAACTTCTTTAGATCAAGGAGAGCCATTGATCGGAGGCTTTTAAAGGTAACATTTGGAACAGATATGACCACTTTGGTAAAATATAAGCATTAATTAGATTAATCCTGCCCCACCACGATAATTCTATACACTGCCATTCTTTCAGTTCTCTGTTTGTATCTTTCATCAAATTTAAGAAATTGATTTCCATAAGTCTTTTAATATCCAAAGAGATAGAGATACCCAAATATCTAAAGTCCCGTTTTGCCCAAGTAAAGTCATATCATTTTTTTATTATTACTTTGATATCTTTATCTAAGTTTTTTTCCAGGAGAACAGTTTTAGTTGTGTTGACCTTATAATTTGAGACTCTACTATAGTTGTCAATTTCGTCCATCAAATATTTAAGGGATTCGACCGGGTCAGTTAGTGTAATTAATACATCTTCTGCATACATATTTAATTTTAAACTTTTAGTTTTAGTTTGGAATCCTTTTATCTTGTCATTACTTCTAATGTTTATAGCTAGAGGTTCCATTGAAATGATATATAATAAAGGTGATAGAGGGCATCCCTGACGGGTGCCATTGCGCAATTGGGACCATGGGGAGCACAGATTTGGACCAACTATTCTGGCCGAAGGATCTGAGTACATGGAGAAAATAGCTCTGTGCATCCATCCGTGAATTCCATTTTTTTGTAATACCAAATCCAAAAAATTCCAACTGACCCGAACGCCTTTTCTGCATCTACCGCTATAGTAAGTAGAGGAATTTTCAATCTAGCAGATGCATCCATTATGTCTATTATTCTTCTTGTGTTATAGGGGGATGACCTACCTGGAATGAAGCCAATTTGATCTCTATGAATTATTGTATTTAAAATAGACTTCATCCTCGAGGCCAAGATAGAGGCGAATATTTTGACATCCACATTAATTAGGGAAATCGGGCGGTAATTTATAATCATCATGGGGGATTTGCCTTTTAGTATTGGTAAAATATTGGCACGGATCATTTCTCTCGGAAATCCCCCTTTCTCCACTGTATCATTAAACAATGAAGTCAAATGTGGTACCAATTGTGGCCTAAATACTTCATAAAATAAATTGCTAACGCCATCTGGACCCTGGGCCTCTGGCATAGAATTAGATTTTTAATCTTTCCAAATTTTTAGTTATTTTTTCGATTAGCCTCTGGTTAATCTGATCTTGTATATCTTTAATTTTTTGGGCTAATATTCATGTTGGCGCCGGTATATTTTCTCTAACAGTTTTACTCAATTGGCAATAGAGTTCAGATAAACTTTTCCCCTGGGCTCTTCTTTGGTTAGAATTTATTTTAATGAGTTGTCCTCTAATAACAGCCTTGAACGCACACCAATTGTTTCCACTGGAAGTGTCTTTTGGGTCATTTTCTTTAAAATATTCAGTTATTATGTTAGAGCAATTTTTCTTTTGGAATTTTCAATATAAAATCATAAATTCTCCAAGTAGTTCTTGTCTTAATAGATTGGCAATCTTTTAATGTCAAACAAACAATGCTATGGTCAGACCATGTATTATCTTTTATATTGATTTTTTCAACTTTGTGAAGGAGATCTGCGTCTCCCCAAATCATATCTATCCTAGAGCAGGAGGAGTGTACTCGTGAAAGATGAGTAAAAGCTATTTCTTGTGGATTAAAGGTCATACAGATGTTAAAGAGATTATTATGATTTATTTAAAGCTTTAGCTTGTTTTATTGGGGCGCAAGGACATGTGGAAAAAAAACAAAAACAACAATAATAGTGTAGTAGAAAATATACACTTAATGGTATAGGTGTACAGTGCACTCACAAGTGTAGCAATATGGGAAGCTCATCAGAAAGACCATAGGACTTGAGTTCTTCTTATGATCTGGAAATATATAGGCAGAAACCCAAATGGTGCAATATCTTTTATCTAAGTTTTAATAGTAAATAGTAAAACACTTACAAAATAGATGGCATAACCCAAATGTGTTATGCAAAAGCAGCAATAGAGTATGAAAATCCCAAGATTCAAATGACAGTCAGATGTCCAAGATAGACTCAGGATCTAGAAACTCCATACCCGTCAGTACGTTCTGCCGTCCCTCTGATCCTCCGGCTTGTGTTGCAGCATTTGTATGATATTAATAAAGTTATTCCGTTGTTCACATAAACGAAGGAGATGCTTCTCCTCGAACCGCCGCTTTTCCGATTATATAAAAGTGAACGAGCCGCTCGTATGAAGGGAAAAGGATGAAAAGCTGGACGAGAAAAAGTAAGCAGCCCATAAATAGAAAAGAAAAGTGTTGGTATACAACTGATTCATAGAGGTATCCACATGATTAGAGGTGCAATCAGGTAAGTATAAAAAGATGATAATACAAAGATGATAATACAAATAGAGTGAAGGTATATAAAATTATTTTGATCTTAAATTATTTAAATTATTTTAAAATTATTTTAAAATTAATATTTAATAGCCACTGATAATAATATGGATTATAAAATATCATTAATAAGAACATGATTATAGTCTGAATGGTGTGTATATATATATATATATATATATATACCAATTAATTATTAATTCATCACTCCATTAAATATATATTATATCTATCTTAATTAAGAAAATATTAAATTAAATCATAATTTATTACTAAAGAAAAATTCATTATATAAAAATAAATAAAAAAATTAAAAATAAAAATAAATATAAAAATAGTACCAATTAATTACTAAAGAATTCATTTTCATGTATAAAATAAATATATCATAGATGCTAATAAATATATGATAAAAAATTATTATATCTAAATGAAAAATTAATAAATGGTATATATCTCAAATGAATGTTAAAATATCCAAATCTACATTAAGACCCTCCTTTTTAAAAGTTTGAAATTTAAAAATCCACTCGGTTTCTTTCTTTGACAAAGATTCTTTAATATCTCCTCCTCGCCAGTGGGGAGATACCAGATCTATTCCTATCTGTTACTTACCTGCTCCCGGCTCCCACGTTGCCTCCACAGCCGCCACGCAGGAGAGGGAGACCCCCCTCCAACGCACGGCCACCGGAGCCGCCACGCAGGAGAGGGAGACCCCCCTCCAACGCACGGCCACCGGAGCCGTCACACAGCAGAGGGAGACCCCCCTCCGACGCACGGCCACCGGAGCCGTCACGCAGGAGAGGGAGACCCCCCTCCGACCCACGACCACAGGAGCCACCACGCAGGAGAGGGAGACCCCCCTCGAACGCACGGCTACCACCGCAGCAGCCGCCTCGCAGGAGAGGGAGGCCGTCCTCCAACGCGGTGCCGCTTCCGCCGTCATCTGCTGAACTGCCGCGCAGGAAAGGCAGACCTCCTGGAACACGGCGTATATGAGGGGAGATTACGCCACAACCATGATGGTGGCGATTCCCGGACACTGGAAATGACGTCATGAGGTTTGGCGGGAGATTTGAACTTCCTCTGCGGTTCCTATTTAAACCTCCTCAGTTCTGTCTGACATTGCCTTCTGTTGGTTGTCTATGCCTTGTGCTAGTACCCAGATAGCGTTTTGATCCTGTATTCTCGTGTATGATCCCGGCTTGTCTGACTTTGTTGATTTCCTGATTCCTGACCTCGGCTACGTTTACGTTTATCCTGTTTTCCTGAATCCTGACCTTGGCTACGTTATTTGACTATCCTGCTCTCCGGAAACCTGACCTCGGCTTGTTTGACCTGTTCTGTCCTGGAGTCCTACCTGACCACGGTGTCTCCTAACTACTTGTACGTGACACTATCATTTTAAAGCTAGAAAAAGAAAATTTGTGGCAATTTGTACAGTGTCTTGGCACACTGTGTTTTACATTATTGTTCCTTATACCTCCTAGGTGTTCTAAACCACGTAATTTTAATTCCCTAGAAGTTCTTCCTATTGTCACGACCACCACCACACTGGCACTTACCGCAGAAGTTTTTCTACCCAAAATACTACTGCTGAAGGAGAAGCCCCCGGCAGCAGCACCCCAGGATTTAGAGGATCCCAACAGTAAGGAGGCCAGGTAGAGGCAGGTAATATTGGAACGGAGTTGGATCAACAAGGTATTGGTAAAGCGTAGAAGGATCTGGTAAAGGATCCCGCAGGGTGGAGATGATGCCAAAATGGTAGTCAGAAAAGCTGGGTCAGAGCACCAAAATCGGGTAGTCATACAAGCCATGGTCAAAATCCAGAGAGGGTAGTCGAACAAGCCGGGGTCAAAATCCAGAGAGGGTAGTCAGACGAGCCAATTCGGTAGCCAAATCAGAGAAGGTAGCAGAACAAAATCAGCAGGCAAGAGAGACGTCAGGCAAGCAAAGGGTCAAAATACTCAGGAGACTAAACAGCACGGTGCACACAGCAAAGACCACAACAGGGTAACTGGGAGGAGGATGTCCGGATTTTTAAATCCTGTGCCAGACCTAAGCTCCGCCCACTGGATGACATCACTGATGCAGCTTCAGTCTGTCATCAAGACCACGCCCCCAGCTATACTCAGGAACCATGGATGTGCCGAGATCGGGTAAGTACTTGTCTCTGGGGGTCTCCAACTCGTGGTGCCCGTCGCGCACGGACATTAGCTTGCCCGTGCTTGCCGGGACCCGGGACTGTGACACCTATGTATTGTGTTCCGTATTTACACTCTAAAAGATAAATTACATTTTTTGATTTACAGTGAATGAAATGTCGGATTTCATACTCTTTATTTGTAATGGTACATTTAAAGGAATTTGTTTTTTTCTTTTGCAAAAAACATGTTTTGCAAAATTTGCAGCTGCCACATGGTCTGTATGGTAAAAACGATTCCTCTCTGTTTGGGTATTCTTTTGGAAGAGCACTAGGAGCTATTATGGTTTTTAAATTATTTAATTTCTTATAAATTATTTTTGGTTTTTGTGGAAGATGATCTTGGAGTATAGCATCACCTTGAAGTATAGGCCAACATTTGTTTATGGCTTTTTTAATGTGGTGTGTCTTGTCATTAAACTGAGTTAGAAAAGCAAAATTAAAATCCTCATTATTCTTTTGTTTTTTATCGCCATATAGAAAATCTTCCCTTTTCTTATTCTTAATTTCCTAAAAACTATTTGTTAAAAGGTCATCAGGATAATTTCTCTCCTTGAATTTGTTTATAAGATGTTGACTTTGAGAATGAAAATCTGCATCGGCGGTGCAGTTTCTACGGATTCGGGCCAACTGACCCTTAGGAATATTGTTTAGCCATTGAGGATGATGGCGACTAGAATAATGTATGAACCCGTTTCCATCTGTGGGTTTAAAGTAAGTCTTTGTGCTGATATTTTCATTGTCTATCCCTTTTAGTGTTAGGTCCAAAAAATCTATTGAATGTGGATCAATATTGGAGGTAAATTTCAAATTATAAGTATTGTGATTAATATGGGAAATAAATGCATTAAGCTCCTCCATAGAGCCTTGCCAAATTATAAGGACATCGTCTATGTAACGTTTCCAGAGAACCAGATTTGCACCAAACGGATTATTAGACCAGATGTAATTCGTCTCCCAATCTGCAACATACAGATTGGCATAGCTTGGTGCAAATCTGGTTCCCATGGCCGTACCGCATATTTGTAAATAAAATTGATAATCAAACAGAAAATAATTATGTGTTAGGATAAAATGGATGCATCCCAAAATAAATTGATTTTGTTGTTCATCCATCTTCTCATCAGTAGATAATGTTTTCAAGATGGATTCTAGTGTGGAATAATTGTGTACAATGACGAAACATGGTCCAACAACTACATATGGGCAACTGTGGATGTTTCGTCATTGTACACAGTTATTCCACACCAACAAGGACTAGAATCCTCGAGGTGCGGCCTACGTGAGATCGGCAGCCAGGATCACAAGAGCCCTGCTGCTTACTTGTGGGAGGGTCTATTCTCTGCTCCAGTTCTGCTTCCTCTGTGGGAAGAACGAGGGAGGCCGTGCCCCCTGCTGAAGTCTGTGAGCGGCATCGAGAGCTGTAGTGAAGGTAAGGGGGTGGAGGAGGTTGTTTGAATGAGTATGCGTGATTGAGGGAATGAATCTGTGATTGAATGAATTTGTGTGTGTGATAGCATGGATGTGTAAGTGCTGGAACCTAGGCATGATGGGGCTGTGACTGCTGTTAGCCAGTGCATGCTGAAACCTGGCTAGCTGCCCCCCTTGTGTATTGATGCTGCCAGCAGTATGGGGTCTGCACATTACTTACAGCCGCCCTGTACCAGCATGTACTGGCTGACTTGGGATGATAGGAGTGTGATTGCTAACAGCAATCACAGTCCCATCATGCCTAGGTTCCAGCATTCACTGGTTGCCTGGGTATAAAAAGAGTGTGTTTGCTGTTAGCAATCACACTCCTATCATGCCAAGTCATATTGTTGATTTTTTTGTCCAGTTGTGGTGTGTTACTTTTAATAAAAAATTACACACTAAAATTGGACAAAAAATACCGGTACAATGCCCAGCCAACCAGTACATGCTGGAATCTCGGTATGCCTGAGATTGCTGTTAGCAATCATAATATATCATTTTTTTTGTACAATTTTGGCATGTAACTTACTTTTATTAAAAGTGTGTGGGGGGTCACTTTCAGTTTCGGCTAAGCGAACCCTGAATTTTCGGTTTTGGTCCAGAATTTTCATTTTAGTGCATCCCTAAAATAAATAGAACTATTTTATTTTTACTTATCCTGAGTTTGTAGTCACAAAACTTTCTTGGCCCAGAAATCAGTGAGAGGAAAAGTAAAGGTTTTGTGTCATTTACTTTATTTTAATCTGCATATTTTATTAAAGGCCATATTTGCTCACAGTGAAAAATGAGTGCGGCCCGCGCACGTATACAATTCTGATGAAGTGGCCCACTGCAGAAAAAACTTGGACACCCCTGACCTAGGAGGTATAAGGAACAATAATGTAAAACACAGTGTGCCAAGACACTGTACAAATTGCCACAAATTTTCTTTTTCTAGCTTTAAAATTATAGGAATAGATCTGGTATCTCCCCACTGACAGGGAGGAGATATTAAAGAATCTTTGTCAAAGAAAGAAACCGAGTGGATTTTTAAATTTGAAACTTTTAAAAAGGAGGGTCTTAATGTAGATTTGGATATTTTAACATTCATTTGAGATATATACCATTTATTAATTTTTCATTTAGATATAATAATTTTTTATCATATATTTATTAGTATCTATGATATATTTATTTTATACATGAAAATGAATTATTTAGTAATTAATTGGTACTATTTTTATATTTATTTTTATTTTTCATTTTTTTATTTATTTTTATATAATGAATTTTTCTATAGTAATAAATTATAATGATTTCATTTAATATTTTATTAAGATAGATATAATATATATTTAATGAACTGATGAATTGATAATTAATTGGTATATATTGTAACAAGGTGCGGGGTGTTGTCGTGGAAGGGGTATACACTCCCCCTCGATTTTGCAGGGTTTTATACAACATATAGGGCAGGCTGGTTCTCCATCCCGCAGTTTACATGCACCTGGACTGACATGGGTTCCAGGCCGGGAGTTTAAGCTGACTCCAATGCACTGGTCAGCTGCAAGTAATTAGCTGCACTGACTGCAATATAACCTGACCTGTTGGACAGAGGGAAAAAAGAGAGTTTGTTTGGAAGCAGCAGAGCTTGCTATGCACAAAAGAGACCATCAAAGAGGTTGGTGGGATTATGTTTTGTTTTAGGTTAGACCCTTAGTAGTGAGGGAGTTATATGTTAGTAAGCGCTCAGACGAGCTAGGCTTTTGTTTGTAGCGAATTTGTGTTCTATGTAATCCTGTAAATATCTTCATACGTGGACTACAAATAAATCGTGGGTGATTACCTAACTGAGATGTGGCGTTAAAACCCTAGAGGACCGTGCTGTTTGGTACCCTGTGTGGGTGCAGGATCACAATATATATATATATATATATATATATATATATAGCATTCAGACTATAATCATGTTCTTTTTAATAATATTTTATAATCCATATTATTATCAGTGTGTCACGTACCGGGCAGGGCGAAGAAGAGGGAGACCCCCCGCTTCGGATCAGCAGCAGCAGCCGCCACGAAGAAGGGGGAGACCCCCCGCCTCAGCACGGCAGCCACAGCCGCTACTGGGGAGAGGACTCCCTGCCTCCACACAGCAGCTGCAACCGCTGCGAAGAAGGGGGAGACCTCCCGCCTCTGCACAACAGCTGCAGCTGCCGCGAAGAAGGGGGAGACCCCCCGCCTCTGCACAGCAGACACAGCCGCTGCGAAGAAGAGGGAGACCCCAGCCTCTGCACAGCAGAGAGAAGACTTACCTCCGTCACGCTGCGTTCCCAGCAGCTTCAGGACAGGTCCTGTTCTGGTGTCCGGACACGTTCTTCTTCACGCCACCTAGTGGCACCTGCAGTTACTACATCGACCTATATGGAGAGATTACGAAATCGCCAAACACAAGATGGCCACGCAGGAAGTGACGTAACGGCACTTTGAATATTTGGTGGGAAATCTCTAATTAGTGCCTAACTCCTGTGCCTATTTAAGAGACTTCCTGACTCAGAGACATTGCCTTCTTGGTCGTGCCTATCTTGATAGTGCCTATCTCATTACGCGTTCCTGTTGTTTCTCTGTTATTGACCCCGGCTATTCCACAACATCTCTGCTCTCTGGTATCCTGACCTCGGCTATTCCCACAACGTTCCTGCTCTCCGGTATCCTGACCTCGGCTCTCTGGACCATCCTTTGCCAGTCCTACCTGACTTCGGTGTCTCCTTGTACGCTATGTCGTGACAGAATCAGAAGGCCATCATTAGACCCGCTTCGGTAGGACAAGGGTCCACAGAGGCTCGACTCGATGGGATGGATCACCGTCTGGATCAATTTGCTCAAGCTCTTCAGACCTTGCTTCAGCGTACTGATCCTGCGCAATGGGTGCCTCAACCCCTGGTGGCTCCTACTCCGCCGCCTATGCCAGTAGCTACGGTTCCAGCTCACCTACCTCCACCGCAAGGCTACAATGGTGATCCTGCAACTTGTCGGGGTTTTTTGAACCAGTGTGAGATACACTTTGAACTGTCTCCATATGCCTTCCCTACTGAGCGTGCCAAGGTGGGATACATCATTTCTCTCCTTACGGATAAAGCCTTGGCATGGGCTTCACCGCTCTAGGAGAGAAACGCCTCTACGGTGCGCTCCTATGCTGAATTTGTTTCCAGTCTACGTGCCGCATTTGACACTCTGGGTAGGAGGACCACTGCTTCTACCTCCCTTTTTACCATCCGTCAGGGTTCCCGTCCGCTCCTGGAGTATGCTATAGAGTTCCGGACCCTGACAGGGGAGGTGAACTGGACTAACGAGGCATTAGTGGCTGCCTTCCTAAATGGAATTTCCGAGACCCTCAAGGACGAGACTGCTGCCAGAGATTTGACCACGGACTTAGACTCAGTGATTTCATATATTTCCCAAATTGATCTGCGTCTCCGCGAAAGACAAGCCCAACGAGAGACAGAGGTTACGTGACAGAGGTGGGAGACCTACTACACGTTTCATGCCACAGCTTTCTTCTGCTGCTACCTCCTATGAACCACCTGAGGAACCGATGCAGTTAGGAGCCGCTCGAGTATCCGAACGTGAGAGGAACAGGCGGAGACGGGAAGGACTATGTTTTTACTGTGGTCTCTCGGGTCACCTCATCGGACACTGTTCCAGCAGGCCGGGAAACGCCCGCACCTAGGTAGGCCAGGGGAACCTACCATAGGTGTAGTGAATCCTTCCCCTAACGTTTTCACTACCCGTATGACAGTTCCGGTTCGTCTGGCCTGGGCTACGGGATTCGTCGATACGGAGGCTTTTCTGGATTCCGGTGCTGCCGGCAACTTCATTGACTCGAATTTTTGTGATCAGCAACACATTCGCACCCTATCCCTGCCCGTACCGTTGCCTGTGGAGGCCATTGATGGGAGACCGCTTCTTCCTGATCGGATTTCCTTCCATACGGTTCCACTCAACCTTGCCGTGGGCATAGTACACAGTGAACGCTTGCAGCTGCTCGTGATCCGCTCACCCTCCATTCCCATCATATTGGGATTTCCATGGTTGCAGGTACACAACCCTGCCATCGATTGGACTACGACTCAGATCACCGCCTGGAGTGTGTCCTGCAAAGCTCATTGCCTCACCCCTTTGAAGCATGCCACGGTGACAGCATCCTCGAGTGATACCTCTCTTCTGCCTGAGCCTTACGGAGACTTCGCGGATGTTTTTGATAAAAAAAGAGGCTGAGAAGTTACCTCCACACAGGCCGTATGATTGCCCGATTGACCTGCTTCCTGGGACCATGCCACCCCGGGGTCGGGTTTATCCACTGTCCATCCCGGAGACCAAAGCTATGGAGTCATACATAGAGGAGAATCTTCGCCGAGGGTTTATCCGCCGGTCTATATCACCCGCTGGTGCAGGCTTCTTCTTCGTGAAGAAGAAGAAGAACGGGGAGCTTCGTCCTTGCATTGATTATCGTGGTCTAAACAAGATTACCAGGCGCAACACGTACCCCATTCCACTAATTTCTGAACTTTTTGACAGGCTACATGGGGCCACTATTTACACCAAGTTGGATCTCCGGGGGGCTTACAATCTTGTCCGAATCCGCGCCGATGACGAATGGAAGAACGCCTTCAATACTCGTTCTGGACATTATGAATATACGGTAATGCCGTTTGGGCTGTGCAACGCCCCGGCGGTCTTCCAAGAATTCATTAATGATTGCCTTCGGGACTTTCTCCAACAGTTTGTCGTGGTGTACTTAGATGACATTTTAATCTACTCTTCCGATTTGCAGTCACACCGCACTCATGTTACCCGCGTTTTGTCCCGACTGCGGCTCCATGGACTATACGCTAAGCTCGAGAAATGTGCGTTTGAGATTCAGAGAGTGATGTTTCTGGGATACGTCATTACGCCCACAGGATTCGAGATGGATCCATCCAAGGTACAAGCCATTAGAGACTGGCGTCAACCACTGGGCTTGAAACCTCTGCAGCGGTTTTTGGGGTTTGCCAATTATTACAGACGTTTCATCCGTGACTATTCTAAGGTTGCGGCTCCTTTGATGGCCCTTACTAAGAAAGGGGCTAACACCCTGGAGTGGTCTGCTGAGGCCATTTCCGCCTTCTCTCGACTCAAGACCAAATTCACCACCGCTCCTGTGTTACGTCATCCTGACCCTCGTCTACTGTTTGTTCTGGAGGTCGACGCATCCGAGTCGTGAGTTGGTGCTGTTCTGTCGCAGAGGATCTCCTACAGTGGTCCTCTCCATCCGTGCGGTTTCTTCTCCAGGAGATTCTCCCCGGCAGAGAGGAAATAAGACATCAGGAACAAGGAACTTCTGGCTGTCATTCTCGCGCTGGAGGAGTGGCGTCATCTTCTGGAGGGTGTTCCAATTCCCACATTGATTCTGACGGATCACAAGAATCTTCAGTATATTGAGACTGCCAAGTGTCTGAACCCTCGACAGGCCAGATGGGCTTTGTTCCTCTCCCGAGGTTCCGGGTTCCAAGAATGTCAAGGCGGACGCCCTCTCCCGAATGCATGTGCTCCCTGAGGAGGAGGGTCGTGCGCCTGAGCCTATTATACCTGCTACCAAGGTCCTCGCTGCTCTACACCTTCGCTGCCGAACTCCTCTACTTGACCGCATCTCTGGATTACAAGCCCGAGCTCCAGCCTCCTTGCCGGCTGGTAGACTATTTGTTCCTGCACACCTCCGTACCCGAGTACTTCGTCTGTCCCATGGGTCCAGAACTGCGGGTTACCCAGGGCTAGCACACACCAAGGACCCCGTGTCCAGGATGTTTTGGTGGCCAGAATGGACTAAGGACACTGCCCTGTTTGTTCGTTCCTGTGTCAAGTGCGCTGCCAACAAGTCCTCCAGGAGGCACCCCGCTGGGTTACTCCACCCATTGCCTCGTCCTTCGAGGCCCTGGACTCACATTGCCATGGACTTTATTGTGGAATTACCCAACTCGAAGGGCTATACTGTAATCCTGATGATCATTGATCGCTTTTCCAAGATGGCCCACATGATACCTTTGAAGAGACTACCCACGGCTTCCGTATTAGCTGACATTTTCATGCGGGAGATCGTCCGTCTTCATGGTGTTCCCACTGAGATTGTCTCTGACCGCGGTACCCAATTTATCGCTCGTTTTTGGCGCGAGTTCACAAGGGCGTTGGGTGTCACCCTGGCATTCTCATCTGCGTATCACCCAGAGTCTAACGGTGCAGCTGAGAGGGCTAACCAGCATCTTGAGCAGGGCCGGCCTTTGGGGTGTGCGACCTGTGCGACCGCACAGGGCGCCACACTCCAGGGGGCGCCGCCGCCACCGTAGCGTACCGCTGCCGCCAGCAGCGTACCTAGCGGCGGGGGGGGCGAGCGGCACCCGGTGCCGCTCATCAGGGGGGCACCCGGCACCCCTCCAGAGACGGACAGTAATGTCCGCCGCTGGAGGAGCAGGCTCGCAAGGGAGCGGTATCGGAGGTCTTTAACAGACCTCCGGCTCCCTTGAGTGATTTTAAGCCGGTTCAAGGATCTCCCTTGAACCCGGCTTAAACTCACTCAAGGGAGCCGGAGGTCTGTTAAAGACCTCCGATACCGCTCCCTTGTGATCCGCGCGGCAACAGCTGCTGTGCGCCGGGGTTTGTTGTCAGATCCCGGCGCACAACACTGAAGCCGCGCCCACCGCTGTCCGTGCCCTCTGACCCGGAAGAAGACAGAAGAACTGAAGAAGAAGAACGAAGAGGAGGAAAAGGAGCTGTAAAGAGAAAAGAGGAAAGGTAGGAAAGCATTCAGTGAGAGTGGATTGGTATGTGTGTGGATTAGTGTATATATGTGTGGATTAGTGTATATGTGTGGATTGGTGTATATGTGTGGATTGGTGTATATGTGTGGATTGGTATATATGTGTGGATTGGTATATATGTGTGGATTGGTATACGTGTGGATTGGTATACGTGTGGATTGGTATACGTGTGGATTGGTATACGTGTGGATTGGTATACGTGTGGATTGGTATGCGTGTGGATTGGTATGTATGCGTGTGGATTGGTATACGTGTGGATTGGTATACGTGTGGATTGGTATACGTGTGGATTGGTATACGTGTGGATTGGTATACGTGTGGATTGGTATACGTGTGGATTGGTATACGTGTAGATTGGTATACGTGTGGATTGGTATACGTGTGGATTAGTATATGTGTGGATTGGTAAGTGTGTGAGAGTGATGGGTGTTATGCTGTACCATTTCCAATGTCTTTTTCATGATCTAATTATGCTCTAAAAGTACATCATAACTCCCATCACTCTATACTGTTCCATACAGTTGCAGAGCTGGGAGGCAGAGGCCTTGCACCCCCACCGCAGGACTCCTGAAAGGTAAGTGAACTTCAAAGAGGGAAAGGGTAGATAGTTAGGAGGGCGTATATAGGGAGAAGGGAGTGAGACAGGGGAAAGGGGGTAGATAGGGAGAAGGGAGTGAGAAGGGGTAGATACGGCAGAAGAGAGTGAGAAGGGGTAGATAGGGCAATCATACTCCTATCATGCCAAGTCTGCGAGTAAATCCTGGAATCTGGGTATGCCTGGGCATGATAGGAATGTGATTGCTGTTAATCATATATATATATTTGATATATGTAGACTTGAAAACCGAAGTTGTTTGTGTGGTTATTTGGAAAGTCCCTGGAGTGCCGGTAACTATTTTTGGACATATATATATATATATATATATATATATATATAATATTATTTAATTGTTTTGTCCTATTTTGGTGTGTTACTTACTTTAAATAAAAGTGTTAGATTTTTTTATGGTGTTGGGGGGGTCATATTCGGTTTTGGCCAGGTAAATGCTGCACTTTCGGTTTCAGTCCAGAATTCGTTTCGGTGCATCCCTACTACTAAGCCAGACAATTAAGTGGTAGGCCTAGACCACATCAATGTTTGGCGTAGTATATAGTGATTGGGGTTTTGTTACAAGTTTTTATTCCTTTCTTTTTTTGGGATGGGGGGGGCGCCAGAGGAGTAGTCCGCACAGGGCGCCAGAACACCTAAGGCCGGCTCTGATCTTGAGCAATACCTGCGCATCTTCATTAATCACCTGTCAGATATTTTATGATAGAAAACATGTATTCCACATATTCTGTATTTTACATGAACACAAAATGGAGTCAGATCCATTTTATTTTACTTAATCATATAGTGATTATTTCTTTTTGTCCTTGTTCCCTCTATAATTGAGAAAAAAGGAGTATTCATGTATAATGATGTTTCAGCGTATATATGATACAATTAATGTTATCTTCCATGAGAAAGTTAAGGAGTAGACACTGCATATCTTTAGAAATGTAACTTGGAATGGGGGATACATGGTAAGACTACCAAGACCTGAGTTACTATCTAGGAAGTAACATTTGGCGATTAGGGTGACCAAGGATAAATTCCAAACACATATGTAATGGTTTTAAGTTAATTCTTGGACCAGAGCGTCTCTCACAGGTAAATTAAGAAATTACAATGGTGTAAATATGAGTAAAAATCCTAATTATAATGGGTAAAACCCACCGTTATGATTGGAGAATTCCAATCAAAAGGTGGAGGCTATGATAATAAGCCCTGTCTTTAAAAGCTTATGTCTTTAATAATGAAGAAAAAAAGATCACACCCTGAAATAGACAGACCCTGACGGACTTATTCACCAAATTTACCCCAGAGAATTGGAATCTTAAGATCCTGGCACCATATTTCACTCTTAGAGTTACTTGGAGTCCTAACCTATATAATTTGTAGAAAGTTATATTTCTTCCCACTTAATTTCTTGACAATGAATCTGGATTAATTTCTACAAGGACCAGTTGGACAACAGCAACAAGTGGTGGTAAATATAATTGTTTTATTATTCTGAATAGAGGTGAATTTTGTCTTCTTCGTATAGAATTCCCTGTTTCTGGGAAATAGTATATTGCATTATTGTATATGACGGCTTGTGAGACTGCAGCTTATAACCCGTGATAATAACAATAATGAAAAGGTATTTTTACCAATAGACGAAGTTTGACATTATTTGCATCTATTAGGAACTTCACTAATACTCTTAGACATAAACAAATTATTTTTAATTTGTCATATTAGTTAAACTAATATAAGAGAAATAGTGATATCTTTATTACTGCCCTGATTATTATCAATTTTTGGTTGCTGAGTGGACTGGAAATTAATTGTGTGTTAGATAACTAAATAACGATTCATATTGATAACTATCGATAATATACTGTATTTGAATTGATTTATTTTTGACATGTTTTAAGAATTTTGTGTTTTATATCATGCACTGTGTGACTCATATATATATATTTTATAAATTGTATTTACAATAAATAATATTTTTATTGACTATAGTGGCGATATCTATCTAATTTGAATTATAATTTTCGGCGATCTGAAAGAATTTAGGATCGGAGATAAAATATAGGGTATCTCCTTAAAGTAATATTGTGGATGTGGTACTACAATATTTGGTAGCGTCGTTATTTTGTGTGTGTGACGAAATATTGGTTTTGCCTATTTTGTCTCATTAATATCCCTAACACACCATCAGGACGATTGGGTTGACTTACTACCATTAGCGGAGTTTGCTCGTAACAACGCTGTACAAGAGTCTACTGGAGAGTCCGCCTTCTAATGCGTTTACGGCCTGCATCCACAACCCTTCCCTGGAGCTTTTCCGAATTCGCCTGACCCACAGCTGGAGGAGCGGCTGGTTAATATCCAGTCTACTTGGGCTTCGGTGCAGAGGGCTTTGGAGCTGGCTGGTGGTCGTCAGGAACTTCAGGCCAATAAGAGGCGTTCTGGCGCTCCTGCTTACTCTC
Source organism: Sceloporus occidentalis (assembly GCA_023333645.1). Classification (NCBI taxonomy): domain Eukaryota; kingdom Metazoa; phylum Chordata; class Lepidosauria; order Squamata; family Phrynosomatidae; genus Sceloporus; species Sceloporus occidentalis. The sequence continues at coordinate 271,742 of JALMGF010000297.1, forward strand.
CAGGGGACAGAGTATGGCTGTCTACTAGATACCTGCGACTCAGAGTTCCCAGCATGAAGCTGGCGCCACGTTTCATCGGTCCGTTTTCGGTTGTCCGCCGGGTGAATCCGGTTGCCTATGAACTTTCCCTGCCACAGACACTCCGTATTCCTCGAGTTTTTCACGTGTCTCTATTGAAGCCATTGGTTTGCAACCGTTTTTCTACTAGACCCTCTGCTTCGGAGAATTCTGCCGGGGATACTTTTGTGCGTATTCCTCAAGCTATCCTGGACTGGCGCAGACAACAAGGGAGTCTCCAATATCTGGTTCATTGGAGGGGACTCGGTCCTGAGGATCGTTCCTGGGTTCCTGAAGCTCGATTTCATGCTCCTCATCTCGTGCGTGCATTCCATGCTAGAGGTCGGCGTTGTCCTGGCAGGGGTCGCCCTGAGGTCGCCCCTTTAAGGAGGGGTACTGTCACACGTACTCCGGTTCTCCTAGCCGGCAACCGCAGCCACCGCGAGGTAGGGGGAGACCCCCCGCTTCGGCCCAGCAGCCGCGAAGAAGAGGGAGACCCCCCGCTTCGGATCAGCAGCAGCAGCCGCCATGAAGAAGGGGGAGACCCCCCGCCTCAGCACGGCAGCCACAGCCGCTACTGGGAAGAGGACTCCCTGCCTCCACACAGCACCCGCAACCGCTGCGAAGAAGGGGGAGACCTCCCGCCTCTGCACAACAGCCGCCGCGAAGAAGGGGGAGACCCCCCGCCTCTGCACAGCAGACGCAGCCGCTGCGAAGAAGAGGGAGACCCCCCGCCTCTGCACAGCAGAGGCAGCCGCTGCCACAGCAAAGGAAGACTTACCTCTGTCACGCTGCATTCCCAGCAGCTTCAGGACAGGTCCTGTTCTGGTGTCCGGACACATTCTTCTTCACGCCACCTAGTGGCGCCTGCAGTTACTACATCGACCTATATGGGGAGATTACGAAATCGGCAAACACAAGATGGCCACGCAGGAAGTGACGTAATGGCACTTTGAATATTTGGCGGGAAATCTCCAATTAGTGCCTAACTCCTGTGCCTATTTAAGAGACTTCCTGACTCAGAGACATTGCCTTCTGATGGTCGTGCCTATCTTGATAGTGCCTATCTCATTACGCGTTCCTGTTGTTTCTCTGTTATTGACCCCGGCTATTCCACGACATCTCTGCTCTCTGGTATCCTGACCTCGGCTATTCCCACGACGTTCCTGCTCTCCGGTATCCTGACCTCGGCTCTCTAGACCATCCTTTGCCAGTCCTACCTGACTTCGGTTTCTCCTTGTACGCTGTGTCGTGACACAGTGGCTATTAAATATACATTTTTAAATAATTTTAAAATAATTTAAGATCAAAAGAATTTTATATACCTTCACTCTATTTGTATTATCATCTTTGTATTATCATCTTTTTATACTTACCTGATTGCACCTCTAATCATGTGGATTCATGTGAATCAGTTGTATACCAACACTTTTCTTTTCTATTTATGGGCTGCTTACTTTATTGTCTATATCATAATTAATCCACAAACTCTCCGAATCTTTTCAAATATTGTTTTATTAAAACCCCTTTTCTCGTCCGGCTTTTCATCCTTTTCCCTTCATATGAGCGGCTCGTTCACTTTTATATGATCGGAACAGCGGCGGTTCGAGGAGAAGCATCTCCTTCGTTTATGTCGTTTTCTGACGGAACCACAACAGTGAGACGACGTAGTGGAGTGACGCTACTACGCTACCAGGAAATCATATAGAACAGACTTCTATACCGGACTTTTTTCATCTTGTATTTTCTCCTGAGGAAGCCGTTTATTAATACGGCAAAATGCGTTGAGATTCCTTTTTTATTGTTTTTATATCACTTGTATGGAGTTGTATGTTTCTGGATCCTGAGTCTATCTTGGACGTCTGACTGTCATTTGAATCTTGGGATTTTCATACTCTATTGCTGTTTTTGCATAACACATTTGGGTTATGCCATCTATTTTGTAAGTGTTTTACTATTTACTATTAAAACTTGGATAAAAGATATTGCACCATTTGGGTTTCTGCCTATATATTTCCAGATCATAAGAAGAACTCAAGTCCTATGGTCTTTCTGATGAGCTTCCCATATTGCTACACTTGTGAGTGCGCTGTACACCTATACCATTAAGTGTATATTTTCTACTACACTATTATTGTTGTTTTTGTTTTTTTCCACATGTCCTTGCTCCCCAATTCTGTGAAGTTTATCCTGTACTGAACATTTGTGAGGGGTGTTTCTCTTTTGGGAGCTGCAGAACGTGTAGGAGAAATATATTTATATATTCTTTACACTTTATATTTTATTTCACTTTTGGTTCACAAATTTTGTGATATTTTGTTGTAGCTTGTTTTATTATTGCAGTGTGTACAATATTGCTCTTTAATAATAATTTTTTATCCATATGAGTATCTAAGACACAATTAAAATCGCCGGCCATCAATAGTTTTCTACTGTGGGTAAAATATTTGGAAGGTAAATATTAATAAGGGTATATTTTTCATTGTTGATTTCACAAACTAGAATTATATATCTACCCTCTGGATCTAATACTTGGTGGTCAATTTTAACATGTATCTTTTTGGAAAACATTATGGCCACTCCTTGGTTCTTGTTTTTCATAGGTTGTTACCAGTTTACGTTAACTCTTTCTTTCCTGCTGATGGTGAGAGTAAAGGAAGATATGCAAAATAGGAAGCCTCCTGTCTTGCCTTAAAATCGTCTCTTGGCTGTATAAGGACCTATGTGAGCTGGAGGTATAAAGGTCCTTTGGGTGGATGGGAATGAGATTTCTCACTATAAACCGTCTAGTTCCTATCCCTGTAAGGGAACTGTGTGAGCTGGAGATATAAGGGTCCTTTAGCTGGGTGTGAACTAGATTTCTTCCCATGAACCATCTACTTCCTATCATTTAACGGGACATGGCCACGATGGAGCAAAAGGTCCTTTACAGGGATAGAAACTAGCTCTCTTTACATGAGTTGGATAGTTTCTAACCCTGTGCAGGACTTGATCACTAGGGGGCAAAAGGGCCTGCAGGGCAGTATTCCAACATGATAACGACCCCAAACACACCTCCAAGGCGACCACTGCCTTGCTAAAGTAGCTGAGGGTAAAGGTGATGGACTGGCCAAGCATGTCTCCAGACCTAAACCCTATTGAGCATCTGTGGGGCATCCTCAAACGGCAGGTGGGGGAGCGCAAGGTCTCCAGTGGCAACCAGTGAAGCTCTGGTGAACTCCATGCCCAAGAGGCATGGGCGTAGGAACCCCTAAAAATCTGGGGGGACAGCATTTTCCCCCATCAGATCCCCATCTCCCCATCTCATTTTTTGCAAACACGTACAATAATTTGTAACTTGAAACACTGGTAAAAATAATGTACGTTTAATACATTAAATATAGGAAAAAACAGCTAATCTTTGTAACAATAAACAACACATAGAAACAGCACTTGCATGTATAGATTAACTGAATAAGACATACAAACCCTGTATTTGCAGGTATACATAAATAATGTATGGAAACATAGGATAGCAGATATGGATCAACAGAATAACACATAAACCCAGCTTTGCCGGTATAAATCAACTGGAATTCACATATAAACGCAGCATTAAAGATAGAAACCCCTTAAATTACAGGCATAGATCACAGGTTGCACACCCCAAAGGCCAGCCCTGGCATCCACATTCTCCACATAGAACCTGACCAGCACTCAGATTATACAAACAAATTACAGTCCAGAGTGAGCCAACTTTGTCCCCAAACAGCCCAGCGTGAGCCAACTTTGTCCCCAAACAGCCCAGCTCACAAATAATTAAAGCAATTCATCCACACATTAATTCATTATTTCACTCATTCACACAATTCATCCACACGTGGATTACTTCATTCTCTTACTCATTCACATAATTCATCCACATATTAATTCATTCTCACTCTTTATTTCAATATGCTTACTACCCCCTTTTGTTACTTTTCTTCCCCCTTCTCACACTATCTACCCCCTCCCCTCCCTTCTCACGCTATCTACCCCCTCCCTCCCCTCCCTTCTCACGCTATCTACCCCCTCCCTACCCCCTTCTCACATTATCTATCCCCTCCCTACCCCCTTCTCACGTTATCTACCCCCTCCCTACCCCCTTCTCAAGCTATCTACCCCCTCGCTACTACCCCTCTTCTCATCTTCTCACACTATCTACCCCCTCCCCTCCCTTCTCACGCTATCTACCCTCTCCTCACCCCCCCTTCTCACTAGCTACCCTCTCCCTACCCCCTTCTCACTAGCTACCCTCTTCCTACCCCCTTCTCACTAGCTACCGTCTCCCCACCCCCTTCTCACTAGCTACCCTCTCCCTATCCCCCTTCTCACTAGCTACCCTCTCCCTACCCCCCTTTGTAGGTCACCTACCGTGCAGTCCTGTGGTGGGAGCGCAAGGATGTTGGTGAACAAAATGTGGTGTTTTCTTCCACTGTTGCACTTATGGTGTGCAAGAAATTCAATGCAACATTGAAATTTATGCATTAAAAACGCAATAAAATTATTTCCTGTGAACTTTGGCAGACATCAATGAAGAAATGGCTGCCTGAAAACTGTCAAAATTACCCTAGTTGAACACCTTGACTTTTCTGCTGTTCATAAATATATACTTTTATGGGGTAATTTACAGTGTGGGCTTCCAAAATGTCCCAAATGGGATATGGGGCCAGTAAACCAATTTCTGAAAATTCCAAATTTGAAAACTAAAATGCCCATGTTCCAGTTTTGCCCTCATGGCTTCCTCAAAAAATGCATGAACCATGCATGTGAGGCCTTGTTGAAACCGGGGGATGTTGGTGAACAAAATGTGATTTTTTTTTTTCTGCAGTTGCACATATTCTATACAAAATCTAATATGAAATCTAAAGCAACATTGCAACATATGCAAAAAAAATTGGCAGTAATTGGCGATAAAATCCCTGTTTGAAAAGTGTCAAAATGACCCTAGTTGTACACCTTGACTTATCTACTATTCATAAACATATAATTTTGGGGGGATAATCAGTATCTGTGACAACTATTGCAGTTATTAGACTACAATGCCAAATTTGAAAAAAATTACATTTTAAAAACGTGATGCATGCCTTGCAATATTTGCCCTATACTGGTCAAAATAGATCCTGGCCATATTGGGTGGTTTCCAAATCAGGACAAGTTAATGAATATATTTTGGATATTTTTTTTCCCATTGGTTCAACGTGTGTACAATTTGTATGTATACAAAACTGTAAAAAAATTCGTTTTTCCAGTTTATTTCAAACAAAACAATGTACTACCCAGCTTAATATGGTTTCAAATGAAAGCCCTACTTGTGCTCAAAAAAACAATATATGATTTGTGTGGGTGCACTAATTGATAAGAGAGAAATTACAGTTGAAGAAAGACATAACAAAAACAGGCTGTACACTCACTACTTTACATTATTGCAGAGTGTCATTTCTTCAGTGTTGTCCCCCCATAAATATAAAAGCTGGAGACACCACTGGCTGTAAAGTAAGAATGCTTTTAAAAATAGACATGTTAATAGTTTATTTTTTATCATTTAACAAATGCAAAGTGAGTGAACAGGAAAATAATCTAAATTAAATCAATATTTGGTGTGACCACCCTTTGCTTTCAAAACAGCATCAATTATCTTAAGGAACTTGGCAGATATGCTTGGAGAGCTAACCACAGTTATTCTTTGGCTTTAGGCAGCTTTGGTTGCTTCTTTCTTCATGTAATCCCAGACAGACTCAAATATGTAGCTATATCATTTGCAGTTGGAAACATCTCCCCTCAACTTACAACATATGCAGTCCAATACTTCTACACTGCACAACCACTCTGCAATTCAACCCTTAAATGCTTAAAAAAATCAAACAACAGGATTTAAGTCCGCAACTCCGGAGGAAATAACTTTCAAACAATGTAATGCATTTCAATATGTCCATTTATTTACCTCATTTGGCTGGCCTCAGTTAGGAATGGACACCCACTACGTGAACGCCTTATGCGTTTCGCACTCAACAATGACGCTTAATCATAGGCATACTGACTAGGACTTACTCCCTGGTTTTTTCGGGGACAGTCCCCAGATTGAGGACACTGTCCCCGGATGGTCTTCGTATGGGAAAGCTGTCCGTCGCGCAGGAGCACTGATTTACTCCCTTGTAAGGCATCTCCCCCATGCGGCAGCCACGCCGGGGAGGGTGGAGGTCGATGCAGAGGAGAGTAAGGTCACGTGAACCTGAAGGGCTGTGCAACTGGGCAGACAAGATGTAGGTCACAGCCTGACCCCCCGTTGCCAGCAAAGATAGCTGTGCTTGCATAATAACTGTGTGTACTGCGGAGCATCGCAACTGAAATCTCAGAAATAACCACCAGTCCACATTTAAGCCAGGTAAATTTGATATTGTGTCCCATTAAAATAATTTGTGCCACCTGTGTCCCTGTTAATATAACTTAATATTGCACGTTACATTTGTAACATGCCTTTATAACCTCGGGTGACCTCTTCATGCAGGACACGCCTCCTCCTCTCCCTATTTAAACCCCGGACTTCCTCTTCTGGATCACCCTTGGTTGGTGTATTTTTGCTATTTGCTTGCGCATTAGATTGTGACTGACTGCTCCGGTTTGACTTGGCTTGTTGACCTCGTTCCTGTCTCCTGATTCGGCTCCTGATTCCTGTTCGTCTGGTGTTGATTCGGCTTGTTGACCTCGTCTCTGGATTCTGATTTGGCTTATCCTGATTACCTGTCTGACCCGGTTGGTTCTCTGACTTTCTGGTTCCTGTTTGGCCAGGCCCACTCCGCCATCTGGGGTCCTACCTCACCATACCATTACACAATCTAGGTGCTGGGTAGGTCCTGTGGATGCGATCTGGGCACCAGGTCAGCTGGGGCCATTACATAAATCAAGGCGCGGGCAGGGAGTATAAATACACATAGGCCGGCGTGCGCGATCCCCGCTCCCATTTTCTCTGCTGCCGGTAGGTGGTCAGCTGTGTGTGTTCCTGATGACGTCACCAAACACCTGAACATTCAAAACTCAGCTGTTCCTGCAGCTCGTTGCTTGGTGTATTTCCTCTTGGTTTCCTGTTGTCCTTGTTATGGAACCAGAATAAATATATATATATCAGCAAGAAACGCTTATGGCTTAGAATGAATATAAGCTGGCTCTGACCAGTATAAAGGGTTAAACCTCACGCAAGTATGTGAGTGACGCAAGTAGCAGGACGTAAGGACATTCAGTGTAAGTTAAACAAATAAGTACTCTACGTTTTACTAACCGCAAAGATATCCGGCTAGCCTTATGTTCTAGTGATAGGGAAGTTGTCTAACATTGAGTAATGTCTGTTTATAACGGTTTTCTGCTTATATCCGCATAGTTTTAAGGATTTAACCAATTGTTGTGATGTACGTGTTAAGACGTCCTTCTTTTTGATCACTATATAACCTAGGGTATTAACGTAATAAACCAGAGTGATTTTGGACCTGACCCAGAGTGTGTCGTGTGTCTTATTTTTCTCTCCGTGCACGTACATTTACATTCATATAATTTGGAGCAGCTCAACAATTGAAGAAAGGCTTTATTGGAAAGCATCCAAAACATCCTGAGTTCCAGTTTCTTGTTATTAACCCCGGCTTGTTTAATGGACTGATATATTTCTGGATACCCTGACCCCGGCTTGTTTAACAGACTTTGATATATTTCTGGATACCCTGATTCTGGCTTGTTTAATGGACTTGCTTCTCAGATTAAGGGCACAATTATATATATGGTGCTCTCTGAACTTTCTACTGTCTCATTCCCAGGGTCAGTCTACATTTCTCTGCATACCGGACTCCTTTATATATTCATCCCTTCACATAGTGCTGGCTGGAGGTGATACACAAGGGGCCAACAACACAAAAAGGGGGATCAACGACAAAGCAGTGGGGAAAATACCTTTTTTTATTGTTGTACTTAACCCATCCAAGTGTGGATGGTGTGGCTGAGCCTGTTCTGTTGTGTGTACTTGTGTGTCAGTGTGGCAGAGCCTTTCCTGGTGTGTGTGCTTGAGTGTTGGTATGGCAGAGCCTATTCTGGTGCATGTGTGTGCTTGAGTGTCAGTAAGGCAGAGCCTGTCCTGGTGAGTGTGTGTGTTTGGGTGTCATTGTGGTAGAGCCTGTACTGGGGTGTGTGTGTGTGTGTGTGTTTGGGTGTCAGTGTGACAGAGCCTGTACTGGTGTGTGTATGTTTGGGTATCAGTGTGGCAGAGCTTGTCTTGGTGTGTTTGGGTGTAGGTGTGGCAGAGCCTGTCCTGGTGTGTGTGTGTTTGATCTTCTGTTTCCTGGCACTTTACTTACTGTATGAATAAACTGAACTTTAATTTTTATTTATCCAGAGATAAAATGTGTAGTCAATTCAGAGAACAAAACATTCTCAGCATAGAAATCCAGTGAGAGGAAAAGTAAAAGTATTTTGTTATTTACTCTATTTCCCGTGTTCTTTTCTGGTGAATATTCATGTACTTTCTTCATCATTGATTTTTTTGGCTTTTTTTTTTATAGGGGGTTAATACGGGGTTAACTCAGTAACAATACACAGCAGCTTTGGCGCCAGAAGTTTAAAGGTCTGTAAGAGTGACTGACTAGCACTGATGTCACCTTTAACCAGTACACATGGATGCTGAGGGGTTAAGATTCTGTCTATTCTATTTTATTTCCATAAAAGCCTACCACAATCCTCAAATATGGGTCTGGTAGCTGATTATTTCCAGGGCTGGTTTTAATTCCTAGTCCAGCCCTGTCTTTACAACATGTGTTCAATGCTGTTAATGGTGTGCCTATATGATTTAAATACCGCATTTGCTCAATTATAATGCTCTGAAAAACACTTTTATATTTTATATTCGAGGTAATTTTATAATCCGGCCTGAAAGAGAGGTCTGACTACAAGACTAAGATCAAGATCCCCCGCAGCGCTGCAGGGGACCTGGATCCTCCTCTCTGGCAGCCAGTAATGCATGATGCATGCAGACAACCTCCGCTGCTGCCTGCACTTCTGCTGGGGCTTCTATGATGGAGCACCGGCATGACATGACCTTCCGGTCCTCAGTCATAGAAGCCCCGGCAGAAGTCCCGGGTAGCAGCAGAGAATGTCTACACGCATCGCAAAAAAAGACATCAAACATCAAAACACTAAGAGGATATAATCATTAATGAAGATGAGCTAAAACAATAGTGGGAATTTGGATACTAGAATTTTGTCCCCTAGTTAATGTTTTTTTCTCCCCCACATGGCATGCAATCTTCTACCTCTGTCTAAGGCATGTTTGTCTCTCTACAGATTCTGTACCGGTTTGGCAGTGTAGCGATTGCAGAAGTGCCATGGCAATGCACAGCAAAAGAGGAGTTTCTTTCCTTAAAAGTGCTGTAAAGTGGTCTTCTGAACAAATTGTCATTCTGTGTTTACCATTTCAAGTGGAGATAGGACATCAATCAAAAAACATGAAGCCACAAGCAAAAACAAACCCTGCCCGTGCAGGTTCAACTTCTGTGACATCATTTTTTTTGTAAAATTAAACCCTCACAGAATGAATATGACCTTGTTTTACAAGAGGGAGTTTTTTTCATACCACGCTATTTCCCATAATCACAGTTTCAGATCAATGGACTGCACAGGATTAAAAACTTCAATCACAATTTTGTTGTGCACAGAAAAAGTGTGATGCAATTATCACAAATGTATTTGCTCCTTGGTCAACAGATGAGCTCAAACATGACCTTGAGAATGTTGATTTTGTGGCACTTGCCCTAGATGCTTCAAATCATGGGCATGTGAAGTTGCTGCCTATTGTGGTTCGCTACTTCATAGTACAAGAGGAAAGCGCTTTTGTGGAGACAAAACTTTTGTTGCACTGGAATGTGAAACAGCTAAGCTTATTTTACCTGGAAAATAAAGTTATAGCCTTCTCTGTCAACAAATCAAAAGGTAAAGCGCTGGCACTCCATGAGAATAATGTAATCAAGCTGTATAACTAATAATAAATCCTTTATTTTGATTATTGATCCAATATAAAAATTCCAAAAGTATAACAAAAGAAGAAAAAATAAACTATACATAAAAGAACATACCAGAAAACAGAAAGGAAAGTCAACTTAATGCATTTCACACCAAAGGTGCTTTGTCAAAAGCTAAGTCTCCTAAGCACAGCCCACCTAATATAGACCAATTAAGGTGTGTGAGAACAAAAAAGCCTGATCATTGAAACAGGAAGTTCTATTTACCGAGAGCTTCTTTTCCCTGCCAATCCCTGGTGACACTATGGATAGACTCCTCCTCCGTACCTGAGATAGGGCAGGACTCTAAACATTTAAAAGCCCTTCCCCTCCTGCTAGCCCCAGTGAATAACAAAGACCACACAGGAAAACAAATATGAAGCAACAAAATTTTATTGAAAAGGAAGGCAGGGAACAAACGTGTCACCAGGGATTGGCAGGGAAAAGACGCTTTCGGTAAGTAGAACTTCCTGTTTCCCTGCCAACCCAGGTGACACTATGGATAGATATACCAAATAAAAAGGGTGGGCAAACCCAGGAAGAAAACACAGCCTCTAGGACCTATGTCCGAAAAGCGAGTCTTCCTCCGCCATCTCATCGAGTCTTTAATGTTGAACAAAAATATGGAGAGTCCCCAAGAAGCCGTCCTACAGATCTGTTCAGGAGAAAAGAGACATCGCTCAGCCCAGGAAGTGGAGACTGCTCGAGTAGAGTGGGCACGGATCCCACCAGGCGAATGCTGGCCAGCTGCAGAGCATGCCAAGCTGGAAGAGGCCACAAATAAGTGAGAGGACTTATGCAGGGGCAGAGTCCGTCCCAAATAAACCTTGGAGATCAGCAAAAAAAGAGGAAAAACGTAGGTGAGACGAAAATTCCAAATCTGGGCGAAGGATGCACCTGAGGATTTAGGGAGAAGAAGGCAAGAACTTGAGAATTGTCTCTGGATGCCATCAGATCTATCTCTGGTAATCCCCACTGCTTGATGATGAACCTGAAAGCTGCTGGATGCAGAGCCCACTCGCGGCTCAGAACAGGAGCTCTGCTCAGTGAATCCGCTTGAGTATACAATGTCCCTTTGAGGTGGACTGCGGACAGGGTCATCAAACGAGACTCTGAGCGATATACGCAGAAGACAGGGGCTACTAGTACTTCCTTGCTTGTTGATATATGCTACTACCGTCTGGTTGTTGGAGCGTAGCAGAATGTTCTTACCAGCTAGCAGCTGTTCCCAGTGATGCAGAGCTCTCTTCACCGCAAGCAACTCCAGGCAGTAGGAAGGAAGGAGTTGCACAGCTGGGGACCAGAGACCTTGGACGAATCTGTCTTGATATGTGGCTCCCTATCCTCTGATGCTTGCGTCGGTGGTGAGAAGTTCCTTGGCTGCTAAGGACCATTGTTTTTCTCGCAGCTAGGGTGCTCCGGCGGAGCCACCAAGGGAGGGATGCTCTGATGTGAGGAGTTCTCCTCTAGATGATGAAGGAAACAGCTCTGAAGAATCCTCATATGAGCCAGGGCCCAAGGACCCAGACCCAGCTTCAGCTGAGGGACAGGAACCAGGACCTTCAGGTCTGCAAACTGCTCAATGGTAGACAACTGCTGAACGGTAGTCTCGAGGAAGGTGGGAAATCAAAACCGTTCCGAAGGCCTGATCAGAAACTGAAGCCGATAACCCTGAGATATGATGGAATTACCCAGGGGCCTCGAGTGATGGAGAACCAACTGTCTGAAAAACCGAAGCCTCCCTCCTACCGCACTGGGGATGGCGTCATGCTGGGCTCTTGGGGTTCAGGGTGCTTTGGAGAAGGAGAATCTGTCAACTCTCATGCAGGAATCTGCCACGGAAGCCTTGATCCCTTGATGAGTGAGCAAATCTGGAACCATAGCCTCTAGACTGGCCCGAGAAGTACGGCCGAAAGGACTGCCGTCTCTTGGAAGCAGGTCTCCGCCTTGGCATCCAATGTTTATCCCCTGTAGTCTTCTCTAAAAGCAACTCCAGCTCTTCACCAAACAGAGTCTTACCCTTAAAGGGAATATTAAGAAGTCTATTCTTTGAGGCATTATCTGCAGCCATAAGGCCTGTCTAGCTACGACGGAAAGAGCAGAAGACCCTGGCTGTCATTCTGATGGTCTCAATTGAAGCATCACAGAAAAGTCCATTTAACAGCGGTGTCATTCTTGAGGATAGCTAGAAGTCTTGGCGGCAATATCCTCCTCAATCTGCGAGAGCCAAATCTTAACTGCTCTGGACACTGATTCCAGGCTTGAAAACAGCAGCAGAGGCTTCAGCTTTCTTCTCCATGAGATCGGAGAAAAGTGAGCCATCTCCAAGCAGTGAAGTGGTCTTTCTGGAGACCCTCATAACTGTGGTATCAACCAGAGGGGTAGCACAAATAGGGCAAAGTCCTCATCAAAGGAAAATAAATGTTTCACCCGCCTAGACAGGTTCTTTCCGGGTGATGCCATTTCTGCTTGATAATCTCAGAAGGTAGACTGCATGTCCTCGTTAAGCTCAAAAACGTACTTCCTCCAGCAGCCTCAGAATCCACAACTGACTTCAGGCAAGCGGAGCAAAGCTTCTTCCTGGAAACCTGCAAAGCCTTGTGACACCCAGCGCACTGCGCATGTTTGGACTACATTAAAGTCTTCTAGGCTTGTCCTCAACAGAGGGCGGCTCAGAGTTATCAGGATGCAGCAGCACCCTAGCAAATACAATAGCAAGGAGCAGGAATCGAAATAGCCAAGAACCTACTTACCCCAGTTGAAATCAGGCCCGCAATCAGGCCTCTAAGCCGCAACAGCGGCAGATTCTGTGCCAAAATATCAAAATCCAGCGAAAACGAGGCTAGAAACGCACTACTGGAAGTGCATAATGCCCCCGAGTGTTATGCCCCTGAGACACCATGCTGGCCCAGGACTCCTACCGCACGCGAGTAGGAGCGGGAGCTGAGAGGACATCTCGCTGAAGGTAAGTATGCACTGGGCGGCGCGGCATCAGCCAGCCGGCTATGGTGCAAGGGGGCTTAGCCCGGTTAATCGGCTCACCCTAGAGCCGAGGAAAATAACAAACGGGAGACGAGTCCTCCATACCTGATGTAGGGCAGGAAAAAAACTGGGGATAGCAGGAGGGGAGGGGCTTTTAAATGTTTAGAGTCCTGCCCTATCTCAGGTACCGAGGAGGAGTCTATCCAGAGTGTCACCAGGGATGGCAGGGAAACACCAATATACACCCCACCAGAATAAGGTGGCGATCTGCCAGCTGTTGGGGAAGAGGGACAACACCCTCAGCTCCCTCAATTTTGATCTGCCGCTGGGGAAGGAGGACTGGTTCCTCCGCTCCCGGACTTGGGCACTGCCGCTTGGGAGACTGGCCGGCTGCACCCCTTCCCTGGTCGGCTGCAGCATCTCCCTGGATATCTGTCAGCTGCTGGGGAGGAGGGACGACACCCTCAGCTACCTCAACTGGGATCAGCCGCTGGTGAGGTAGGACAGGTTCCTCTGCTCCCAGATCTGTGAGCTGCCGCTGGGGAGATGGGCCGGCCATGCCATCTCCTGGGCACTCACCCACCCGCTGGGGAGTGATGCCGCCTGCATCCCCTCCCTGGTGCTCCTTCTCTGATGCCAGCTCTTCTGCTGGGCTGGTGCCAGTGGAGACCGCAGTACCATTCACAGCCACAAACAGCCCTTGTCCATGCCATTCGTATACTTGAATCAGGAGCCGATCTACCTCTCTAATCACTGCGAGGATCACCTTCACCAGAGGTTTGGTCCCGTACAGAGACAAACGGCGTTGGGCCTCCCGCTCTGCTCTAGATGGGTCCATCAGCTCTGTATAGCTCACCCCCATTCTGTTTCCTGAAGATTGATCCTGGTTTGGAATGTCCCTCAGACTAGGAAGCAATCCCAGTGTCTTTCCTGGAGAAGTCGGATCCCGCCGCTGCCAACCAGGTGTGACGGACCAACCAGGGACCTCAGGTTGTCCCTCTCCGCCAAGAGCGACTTCTCCCTTCAGGACAATAATTCCCTGCAATCCGTAGGCAATATCCTCAAGCAAAGTAAAGGGATATCGCTATCCAGTACCCAAATAACCAGGCAAGACTAGTCTTTAGGTACAACAAGAGGAGAGCTGATTTATTTTAGACACAGACGGCTGGATATATCCAGCAAAACACACATTAACATAAAACAAGATACTGGGATACAAACCGACCCCTTAATCTGCCTCCCAGAGACAACAGGGGCAGTAAAGGGATTAACAATACAAAGGGACACAGACACTACTAAAATAAGGAATACGCATTGTCTTGATTAGATTATCTCCCAGACCTTAGTGTGCTGTGTGTAAACGGTTAGTAAATAAGGAAATAATAAAATACATTTTTATTAATAACACATGAAAGGATAACATTAACTGAGGGGTAGGGTGACTCGTCACAGTCCCAAAATACAGGAACCCCAAATCTGTTTCTGAGCTCCACAGTCTTTAGAGTCTCTTATGAATTGGATAACGTGGCACTCCTTACCAGGGCCCATAGTCTGTAGTAAGGAGGCTGTCACTCAGTCCCCTCCCATGGCACGGAGGCTTCCGTGGCAAAGGCCCTCTAGGCAGACCAACAAGCTGTTCAATTCCCATAAAGGTAAAGTATTGCAAATTACAGCTATTACACAAAGCAAAATGCTTGCTGTGACGGCCTCGGGTTAATCTGTGCTGTCTGTAGTAATTGTGGTGACCATCCGGGGTTAAAATGTGTGGATATATTAATTATTGGTGATGTATGTATTTTCCCCATATATGTGGTGTTTATTTGTGTGTACATTGTTCTCCCTCATGTGTCACCCTATCCATGTGCCACATGCCCTGCCCCAGTCTTTTAACCCTGTATAACCTGGACACCATCGGCCCATCGTATGTGTGTTTGGAAGTGACTGTGTGGAGTGCCTGTGTATGAGAGTGAGTGTGACAGAGTGAGTGTGGCATTGGGAATCAAGTGAATCGAAACACCCTGACGACTGATGGAATGAAGAGTCTGGAGGATCATGGCGAAGGGGGGAAACGCATAAGCTCCCCGGAGTGGCCACGTCTGCAAGAAGGGGTCCACCGCCGAAGACAGCGGATCCGGAGGAACTGAAGAACACGTCGGTCTGACGATTCACCAGGGACGCGAACAGGTCCAAGTGGAGTGGACCTCGACAAAGGTGGAGAAAATGGAATACGCTCGGGAGGAGATGCCAGTTGCTCGCGTCCCTCCAATGCTGGGAAAACCAATCTGCCACAAGATTTTCCTTGTCGGGCAGATACTCCGCTCGGATGGACAAGTGATTGTCCAGGCAATACTGGTGGAGCTCCTTGGTGAGCTCCGTGAGAAGCCTGGATCTCAAGCCCCCTAACCTGTTGATGTAACCGACGGCAGAGACATTGTCCATACGCAGCACTAGAGAACAATGGGTGACGCCCTTCACGAAGCTGCGAACCGCAAAGGAGCCGGCGATGAGCTCCAAACAATTGATATGGAGATCGCGTTCCTCCGTGGTCCATGGACCCCCGGTAGCCACGTCCCCACAAACCACCCCCCAACCACACAGGCTTGCGTCAGAGTCTAGGACAAAATCGTGTCCATGTGCACCAACCACCAATGGAGTTCTAACCGAGGCTCGTCCGACAAAGAGATCATTGAGTCATAGGAGGCCAACTCACAGAGGTGCCGCGTCTTCAGATGCTGGAAGGCCCTGTAGTGGAGCGGGAAGATAGGCCTTCTCTCTGCGTCCATTCAGGCTATCACCCTGGTAAGGTTCCTGAGAGAGAACAGGCCATAACGAAGGAGCTTACGAATCTCTTTCTTGATGACCAGAACCTTCTCGCGAGGCAGCCTGAGGACCGACGCCACCGAGTCCACCGAGAAACCGAGGAATTGAAGCCAACTCGGCTTCGTTGATAACGAAACCCAAGTCCTGAAGAAGATGAACCGTGAGGTAAGTATCGCACCGAAGAGCCATGAGGAGGATGTCGTCTAGGTAAATGATGGAGCGGATACCGCGTGCCTGAAGGAACTCCATGACCGGCTTCATAAGTTTGGTGAAGCACCATGGAGCGGAGCTGAGGCCAAAAGGGAGGTAAGGGAATTGCCAGAGGTGGCCCTGCCAGAGAAACTGCAGAAACCCCCGATCGTCGCGATGAACGGGAACCGTGAGGTATCCGTCCTTGAGGTCGAGGCCCGAGAACCAATCGTTCTCCCTGAGAAGGTCGCGGTGGAGATGGATACTCTCCATCTTGAAATGTCGGTACACGACGTACCGATTGAGATCCCGGAGTTTGATGACGGGACGGAACTCCCCCGATTTCTTGCGAACCAAGAAGATGTTGCTGAGAAAACGAGGAGGGGAGTTCGCCCTTTCTATGGCACCCTTCTCTAAGAAGGAAGAGAGTTCGGCATGAACTAGGGACGCTGCGTCGCGGGATAACCTGGGAAGTCGAGGGGCAAGGCGTTGATGAGGAGAGGAAAGAAACTCCAGACGGAAACCCTCTACAGTTTGAAGGACCCAAGGATCCGACGTAAGGCGTGACCAGACATGGAAAATATGGGAGAGATGACCCGCAACAGGAATATGAGGAAGAATAGAAACGAGTCTTACCTGAGGCTAATCTTCCTCGGGTGGACGAATATCCTCTGCCTCTGGTTCCACCTCTAGAGAACGGGAGCCGGAAATGAGACCGGTAGACAGTGGAGGAGTCCGGAAATCAGGGTCTGGAGCCAAATGAGGCCGATCTGCTGGCGGCACGACCCCTCTGCGGGCCAGCTCTGGAGGAAAAACAATTCCCCGTATGGAAGACTCGTCTCATGTTGGTCTGGGCCTTGGAGAGAGAGGTGAACAGATTGACGTGTTTCCGCCAAACAGTAAACCCTTGGCGTCTGTGCCCAGTTCCTTGGGGGCCAGCTCAGCCAGCTTGGCATCCCGTTTGAATAAAGTCGCCTTGTGTCGCTCCGAAGAGATAGCGCAATTGGCGTTGCCCAGCATACATAGAGCCCTCTGAGTCAAGTCACGGACCAGATGTGGATCCAACAGAGGGCCGTCTGTTATGGCTTCGTCCGCCATCTGGAAGACTTGCGTCAAGGGGCCAGAGACATCCAAGAGTTTATCTTGTGCCAAGGGCAAGCCCAGTTCAATGCCCTTACGTATTTGCCATTCTTGGTGAGGAACGTTACAAAAGTCTGGTCAAACTCAGGGGTATTGAGAACTTTATCCCGGACGGTGGGTCGAGGACACTCTGAACGGAGCTGTTGATGGACCGCCTTATCCAGGGGACGACGAAGCCAAAACCTCAAAAACTCGGCAATATGGGCCGAAGGTGTCCACTCAGATGAGCGAGGGTGGCGCAGGGCTCTGGGATCGAACAATCGTCATCCGTCACCTCGAAAGGTTGGTCAGGGGGCGTTGGACGGGTTGAGTGGGATCTTGGGGGGGTTCGGGAGAGAAGTCCTGGCCCCGGGTAGGAGAGGCTAAACCGGAGGAGCCTGCGCAGTACTCCAGAATCTCATCGGTGAGGTCCTCAGTTGGGGAGACCATGGGCAGGACCGAACTGCGCACCTTTTTCAGTGGGGCTTTGCCCCTTCCTGACGTGGAGGGTGCCTCATGCCAGGTTGTAATAAAAATATAGGACCAATACAAACTTCATATTGGGAACAACACATAAATATGTATGTGCGTCAAAAATAGGCAGAGTCACTTAGATGCAAACAAAGGTGAAACATTTAATACGAACAAAAATAGAAGAAGAATATAAAAAGTAGATAACAAAAACAATACAAAACAAGTCTTACAAAACCTTGGAAAGGAATTTAGTTCATGACATCTGTCCTATGCATTCCTGAGGATGGAGGGAGGGAGTGTTGGGACGTGAAGAGTCCGTGGATGGCAAGTACATCTTCTCTCAACCTCTCTTCCCATGCCTCCTCATGTCTTACAAATGCCTAGCTTATATACGGTTTGGATAATGATGTCAGTCTATTGGTCTTCACCTAATTGGGTGTTCAAACAGCTTACTAAGGTCTTTACACGTCTAAACCCTATTTTAGGTGGTCACTGTAAGCATATTGTAATGCCTTTTACAGTTACAACTATACCATGCATTAACAAGCTACTATCCTATCTATAGAATGCCTGTTCAGCAAATCCTTCATTCCATATTTAAGGTCAAGGAAACCCTGAAGCCTATCATTGAAACCTATTAATATATCTTAATAATCATTTATTTATGAACAATTATTACATATCTTTGACTGTTGCCTATACCAATAATTACATATGGTCCTTTTATTTATTGGGGTTAGAAGAGATGTTAAATGTGTTAGAATCTTTTACACAGGTACGCTTATGCGAGGCTGCCATGCCCGTGGGAGAAGACGAACCACCAGCATCTGAATTCTCAACCCCAGTAGGTGGGGCAAGAGGTGGAGCCAGGCAAGAAGAAGATTTGGGTTTCTGTAAGGTGAGATATCTGGTTTTACAATGTAAGGTAATTTGCATTACAAAGGGTTTGGAACAAAGGCTCCAACAGAGGTGAATACCCCACAGGGGGTCAGACAACTGAAGTCGATGTATTTTAACATAGGTGTGTGTATTTTTGCATAGACTATTTGTCTCCTCCATAATTGGGTTATACAGGAAATCTCTGGAAAGAACCACGTTCTGGGAGGTACAACGAATTCTGGGATGACTAGTTAGGGGCTGCAATAGTCAGAAGAGTCAGAGAAAGAAGAGTCTGAAAAAGAAGAGTCTGAGAAAGGAGAGCGCAGTGAACAGAAGTGTCCCGGGTCAGGAGACTCAGAACGAAGCTGCGCAAGATGGCGTTCGGGAGAAGCCTGTGACCTGAGAGAGGTTTCCCAAGAATGTGCTTAAGTATCCCTTTTGTTTTGTATTATTATCAAATGTTTTCTGTATGTTATATGTTTTATCACCTGTAACAGTGACCTAAATTCAATATCAATATACATATTTCTATACGCTTGTATTTGTGCTTTATTCGTCACACATTCCCTAAAAGAATAACCCTGTAAGAGGGTCATAATTTCTTACATGGAGGAGGGGGTCACCCCAAACAATAGGTGTCATGCACCCGGAAGTGTCTCAAAGAGCAGGGGTTCACCTAAGTGATGGCAGCAGGGGGTTCACACTCGGTAGTAGGCGGCAGGGGTTCAACCTCAGTAGTAGGCGGCAGGGGTTCACCCTCAGGAGTAGGTGGTAGGGGTTCACCCCAGTGAAATACAAGAGGGGTTAATCCTCAGCCAGGCCAGAAGGGGTTCACCCACAGCAACAAAGAAAAGTGCAGTATTTAAAACCTTATGAAGCAATAGGCAGCAGGGGTTCACCCATGGTAAAAGAATCAGGGGATCACCCGAAATAAGAACAAATAAAAATTATAGTGCAGCAAGCAAACCTAGACAGCAAGGGTTAAATTCTAAAGAAGGAGGCAAAAAAGGGAGAAAGATGCCATGCGGCCGTTCAGGCCCAGACAGAAGAAAAAAACAGCATGCAGCGTGGTGAGGGCTGCCGGACACGCCACCCAAGCTGGAAAGGGGCGCGAGGGAAGAGCCCAGAGCAACCACCGCGCCACTGGCGACGGCAGACCGTCAGCCTCGCTGGAGCCGAGGCCGCCATTCAGGGAAAAAATAACCTGCCGCACAGCAACGTTGGCAGACCGCCGCGTGAGAATAGATGAAGCAGAGCCGGAACCGCCGCGTGGGAATGAAAATCTACCACGCAGGAACAGAGATAAAATGACTGCACGGGAAAGGCAAACCGCCGCGCGGGAACCAACTAAGAAAACTAAGATAAAGCCGATCTCAGGCAGGGGAAGGAATTAACCCCCAGCCCCACGTGGCGGTCAGAATAGCCGGCGCACGAGGCTGACAAATAGTCGCTGATAAGCAATATATGAAGATATATAAAATGGAATGTTCTCACCTGGAGGTTAAGCAGCAAAGAAAGAGGAGGAGTTTCAAGATGTGCAGACTTTTATAGACTGTTTCTTGTGTTCTGATTGGTTGTTTTCTTGTTTCTCTGTTAACTGTTTTGCTGCTGGAGGCTAACAGTAAAGAAGGTTTATGCAAAATACGAAGCCTCCTGTCTTGCCATAAAATTACATTTTCTGACCACTTAGTTTTTAACTTTTAGTTTTAAACTAAGTGAATATAGGGAACATCTGGAGGCTGACATTTCAACGGGATAAACATGATTACCTTAGTGATGAGGTTTAGGTTTGGAAACAAGATAAGTATGTTCAAAATGCCAGCAATAAATATGATCATTCTATTTTTAAACGTCATTCACGTAATGCTAATTATAAACGGGCTCGGAGGAGAGTTTCCTTGAGTGATGTTGAACCTATTAGTAACGATTCCATCAGCACACCACCTTCCTCCTCTATTTTGGTCTGGTCTTACATCATTAAGCACAAAACATTTACAATTTAGCCACCATACATGATCACAAGTTCCATTTTCATGAGAACTTTGTAACTGATAAAAATCACCCAGTTGAAGTGCATAAGGCTTAACAAGTGTTATGAGGAGGTCCATTGCAAGGAAGCAAACTTGTGCAGCCAAAAGTCTCAATTACGATGTTAATAAGTCCTTCTTGTTTAGTTTGCAATTTAATTTGTCTTTCTCTATTGATGCATTGAAAGAAAGATGGATCAGAAATATTCCTCAAACCCATAAGCTGTATGGTCTTGAGATTCCTTGAAAGAAAGGTTCCCTTCGGTGTCAGATTCGGATAGGGTCCCACTTGCTGTAACGGCAGGTGATATAGAAAGTCTTTCATATTCGTAGGACTCTGTATCTGTTTCACTGTTGGAGGCATCGGCATCTGTTGTACATCGTTGTTTCCTAAACTTTGAGATACCATCTGCCTGGGACTCTGGGGGAGACTGCGATTCTGTTTGTTGTGAAGATGTATCAATGCAGCAATTATTATGATTCCAAGGAATGTCAATAGTTCTGTGATATTATGGGTATATAGAAAATCCAACAAAATTATCAAACTAAGGATTCACGTCACATATTATGGTGTTACATTTCTTGCAACGGAAAAACACAATTTTTTCAACATCAATTTACAACTGGAAATGTGTCCACACATCAAATGGTATTCTGCCTATATAAAAACAGGTATGTTAAGAATGCTTGTAATGAGCATGTCATAAGTCGCAGTATTCATCTTCTTCAGACTTGTTTACCTTTAGGCATAAGAGAAAATAATCGCCATATAATACCAAATAAAAACAATCCAAGTATTAATAGTAATAGTGGTTTTAAATACCCACCAATGCCACTGAATATACCATTTTCCTTAAACTTCTCTTATAGAGGAGATTACTTTTCTGTTCCAGGCCATAATGATTCTGAAGCTTTACCAAGGTTTTTCATCCATTGAGGTACTTGTACTGCTTAAAACTAGATAAGAAACCATTAGATAATTATTCAATTCAAAGATAGGGAGACATTACTGGATGTACGGTAATTTTACAATTAGACCACTTACTATCAGTTCTGTCACTGTGCCGGCTCCGGACGCAGCCGGGAGTGTCTCCGTCCCGGCTCCGGACGCAGCCGGGAGCGTCTCCGTCCCGGCTCCGGACGCCGCCGGGAGGAGGTCTGGCCGCGGGTCCCGTACGCCGGCCGTTCGGGACGGCGGTCGGTCCTCCGCCCGCGGCACTAGTAGCGGGCGAAGGGTTGTCCGCGGGTCCCGGGAAAACATCCTCCCGGACAGCGGACGACCCTCCGCCCGAGGTAGTAGGACACGGGGAGGCTTCGGCCCCGGGAACAGTAGTTCCCGGAGCCAGTATACTTACCCGTCCTCCGGTCGTCGGTCCGCCTCCCGGGCACGCTGCACGTTGCAGGAGGATTGATGGACGGCTGGGGGGCGTGGTTTTGGTCCTGGTCTGGGAGGGGCTTGTGGAATGGCGCCAGTTTTAAAAGCCGGCTGTGCCTTTCACAAGCACCCTGTTGTGGTCTTCAGTTCGTGTATCTAGCTCGTGCATCTTGTTTCCTGTTTTTGACCTTCGGCTTCCCTGACTCTCCCTTGCTCCACGATTCGGTACCTTTGCTTGTTATCTCTGGTTTTGACCCCTGGCTCGTCCGACTACCTGCTCCGTGTATCAGACCCCTGGCTCGTCCGACTACCTGCTCCGTGTATCAGACCCCTGGCTCGTCCGACTACCCGCTCCGTGTATCAGACCCCTGGCTCGTCCGACTATCCTGCTTTGTGCTCCTGTCTCGTGCTGTGCCTTGCCGCGGCTGCTGCCGCTCAGAGTCTATCTCCAGCTGGTGGGAGGTTGTCCACTGTTGGGATCATCTAAGTCCTGGACTGCTGCTGCCGGGAATTCCCCTCTCAGTAGCGGTAGTTTGGGCGGAAGAACTTCTGTGGGGACGACCTTCCTTAATAGTCCAGCGAAACAGTGACAAGTTCCACACGGTAGAACAGTGTAAATGTCACCACAAACCAAGTATCCTATCTCTGTATATTTCAGAACCTTAAGATAATATTGTTCTCCACATTTATAGGAAATATCATATGGCTGCTTAACCCCTTTGTGACAATGGCTGATTTTATTTTTTGTACCCTTCGTGACCAGGACTATTTTAAAATTTCTGTGGTGCTCGTGTTAAGCTATAATTTTCTTCTTTCCCATTTACTGAACCCACACAAGTTTTATATTGTTGTTTTCAGCGCTGCAGGGGACCTGGATCCGCCTCTCTGGCAGCCGGGAGACGTCAGGGGGCATAAAGCATATCTGGGGAGCAGAGTGGCATATCTGGGGGGAGGGAGGGGGAGAGGTGCATTATGAATTAAGGGGGACCTTAAAATGGTTATTGGCTTTCCAAATGTCTGTTTATAACCTATGCTGCATAATAGATACCAATAATGTTACTGCTTTACCATTCCACTAATGTGCATTTTTTCTTTAAAAATAAATGTATCGACTTCCGGGAGGCGGGCCCTTGAGATGGCTCCTTGAGGGCTAGCGCAATCAACATCCATCTACGCATTACGCTTATTAATTTAGACCCATCTCATCACCGCTGCTGTGGACATACTACCCAGCATTGGCTCGTGGGTTCATTGGATCCGCTGCCCTCTTTCCTATACTCCCCGGGAGCTGTGTGCGGACCGCATATGTTGGGCCTGGAGTGAGGTGTTGCCTCTACTCTGCCGCTTGGTTCCAGTCGTCTTGCTGCCTCTTGCCCATCCGTGACCCCCCCTCCCATAGCGGAGGAGTTCTCGCACCGTACGGGGAGGAGTGGGCTTGGACCGGCGAACTTACCTGCTTTAGGGGGCTGTGGTACGTACCACGGCCGTTCTCCTCCTGTGGCCTGCGCTGACCCCGCTGTGGCCTTCGTGCCGGCCGGCGGGCCGGGGTTGTTTCCCTTCCCCACGTGTGCTGGTTGGGGCCTCTACTCCATCGTTGGCTTCTCCGCTGGTCTCCCGGGGATTGGCGTTGTCGGCCTCATCAATATACGTGGATTACCGCATCCGCGGTCCCTTCGGTGGCTTCTCCACGGTTCGGCTCTGCGCTACACTGTACGGCGTCGCTATTAGCGGCTGACCTCATCGTCTGGTAGGCCCCGGTAGTGCACCTGCAAGGCTGGGCTCATTTTGTTCTTTTATTTTTTTTATTTTTTTATTTTGGGGTTTTTGTTTTTTCACCGGCTATTAGTTAGTGGCGGGTTCGGGTGGGTTGTAGTTAGGTTGGGAGGGTAGGGAAGGGTTTTGGGTCCGTCATTAGTTAGGTAGGGGTTCAGGGTGGGTTATAGTTAGGTTGGGTGGTTGGGGTTCGGTTTGGGAAGGGTGTGCATCGCAAGTGGGACTGCGACGATTTTCCAGTGTCCAGGATCACATTTTGGTTGACTGCTCCTGCTCTGCTTTACTGACATTTCTGGCACTTAGTTAGATTTGGGGGAAGGTGGTGCTCTAGTTAGGTGGGGTGGTAGGGTACGGGTTTTTTCTTTCTTCTTTTTGGGGGTTGTGTTTATTTCCTTTTATCTGTGGTCGCCGTGTTGAGACCACTGCTTCGGTGGTCTACTGTGCTGTGTACATACCTGTTCTGCTACTTTATGTTATCAAAGGATCTGTGACCAGGTTTTACTTTCTGTGTCTACCCCCATACCCTTCTTTTCTTCTCTTTTCTCTCTTCCTTGTGCTGCCCTGTTTTCTTTTTCTTTGGGGGGTGAGTTCCTCACGGCCCCTTGTCTACACATGGAAAAATATATGGATCCTCCATCTAAGTCATCCACCAGGCAAAGCAAGGCAAGAGATAAGTCTACAGCGACCTTCAAGCAAGTGCCTCCTCCTGGGTCAGGCTCTACTGTAGCGGAGGGGCCCTCCGTGTCTATTGCCTCCGCCAAAGATCCCCTGACAGCTCAAGACCTTGTTGGTGTTATATCTCCACTCCTGGATTCAAAGCTTGAGAAGCTGTCTGACTCCATCAATGCCGTTCTATCTGAGTTGGTCTCTCAGGGACAGAGGATCACTTCTCTGGAATCCAGGGTCTCTGATATAGAGGACGGGACCGCTTCCATGTCTGCCTCTCTTCGCTCACAAGATCGTCTGATCACGTCCTTACAAGACCGTATTGACGATCTTGAAAACCGTAGTAGACGTAACAACATACGTTTGGTTGGCCTGCCTGAGGAGGTTAAGGGCACAGCGCTACGTGACCTTGTAACGACTTGGCTTCCCAAGTCTTTAGACCTGGTGCTTCCTCAGGGTGAATTGGTCATCGAGAGGGTACATCGTATTGGTCAACTCCCTGCGGCTGCTTCGTCTCGTCCTAGGGCGGTGATTTTTCGGGTCCTCAACTATACGGACAAGGTCAAGCTCCTGGACGCTTATCGAAAGGTCACGGCTCTTTTTTATCACAAGCACAAGCTGTTACTCTTCCAAGATTTTTCTGCTGCAGTAACGGTTAAACGCCGTCAGTTCTCCGAAATTTGTACTGAACTCTATAACAAGAGAGTGAAGTTCGCTCTTCTCTATCCGGCTAAGCTCAGGATTACCCATGGGGGGCAAACCTATTTCTTTGACACCCCTGCGGCGGCCAAGGAATTTCTACGTGCGGATTCCAGGTCTTCTCCAGCTCCAAATAACAGTTCGGCGGTGCCTGAGGCCTCCCCCCCTCCTTCTCGCTCTCGCCCTGCTTCTTTGCCTGGTTCCTCTCCACCTGTCTCTCCTAGGGCTTGAGACTTCAGTCAGCCGTTGGTGCCTGGCTTTGTATCGTACGAGTCATCGTTTTCTACCATGCACTGTTTTGTTTGCTCGTGGTTATTGTTATTGTTTTTGGTTAATTTTTTGTGTTTCTAGGCGCAAAATTACATGTGCCGAGTTCTGGTTTATGCAAAAACTAAAAAATTGGGAGAAGCCTAGCTCTTTTCAAATGGTGGTGTACGATTCCATTTCATGTTCTGTCTGTAAGGTGTCTGGGAGGGCTGGCTGGGACCCCCCTGGACCGACCTGTTCCGGCCTATTTTTTATTCGGTCTCTTCCTCCGCGGGGCATCGGGTGAAAACCTGGCTCCGTTGCCATAACAGTTCTGATGCAAGCCGATACTAGGTGTGATGCGCCGTCCTCCTTGCGTATTGTGTCATGGAATGTAGAAGGTTTGAACACCCCTGTTAAGCGTAAAAAAGTTCTCACCCATCTCAAGCGTATGCGTCCGGATGTTATTTACCTCCAAGAAACCCACTGGTGTGACCCTGTCAGAAATACGCTAAAGGCGCCATGGTTGCGCGCTTGTTATTCCGCTATGTACACCAAGAAATCCAGGGGTGCCACTATCCTCCTCTCCAAAAAGTTGCCTTTCGTTGTCGAATCAGAGATTGCTGACCCGGAAGGGCGATACATTATTCTTAGGGTCAAATTGTTTAATGAATCCTTTACCTTTGTCAATTTATATGCCCCAAATTCCGACCAGCCTGCTTTTATGGCCAAAGTTTACTCGCTGTTACTGGGGATTGCAGCCCCTAATGTGATTTTGGGGGGTGATTTTAACTTAGTGGCTAATGTCGCTTTGGGTGTCTCTGGCCCTTCCTCCCGCCCTCTCGGGCTCTCCTCCCTGCCCTTGCTGGATCACCTTAGTTTGCGGGATGCCTGGAGGTTTCTTAATCCAACAGACAAACAATACACGTTCTACTCCCATCCCCATAATTCGTTTTCCCGGCTGGACTATCTGTTCCTGCCTGAATTACTGCTGCATAGGTTGGAGGCTGCCCACGTGGGCCAGATAGTGATCTCTGATCACGCCCCCATCTGGATAGAGATCTCGCTAACCTCCCCATATCAGGTGTCCCGTAATTGGCGGTTTCCTAGCTACCTTTATACTTCAGAAGCGTTTAAGCAATTCCTGATTGCCAAATGGAATGACTATGCTGATGATAACCATGTCCATCTTGATGACCCGGATTTATTCTGGGGTGCCTCTAAGCCAGTTCTCAGGGGCCATGTTATTGCTTATGTGGTGGGACGCAGGAGAGAGGCCGAAGCTAAACTTGTCCGCCTTACGGACGATCTCTCTGCGGCGTATGCTGCTCACAAAACCCATCCTAGTCCTGATACCCTGAAAGCGTATAAGGAAATCAAATCTCTCTACGATGTCTGGGTTTCTGAGAAGGCACAGCTTTCCCATAATTACACTCGCAACGCCTTTTTTCGCTGGAGTAACAGGCCCGGTAAGCTCTTGGGCAACCTTATCCGCCACTCTAAATTTAAATATCATAGTGTAACTCAGCTTCGTGATGGTTCTCAATCGGTTGTGACTGAACCAGACAAAATCACGCGACTATTTGCTGACTATTTTGAGGCTTTTTATTCCCCTGAATCCAATGATCCTGATATGATGCTTCACCTGTTTCGCCAGGCTGGTATTCCTAAATTGACGCCTGAAGATCGAGAACGTTTGGTTATGCCTTTCACCCCCTCCGAAATTGCGGCTGCCATAAAGTCCCTCCCTAACGGTAAATCCCCGGGACCAGATGGCCTGGGTGCCGAATATTATAAACTAGTTTCTACTTATTTACCGACACATCTTACTGATGTTTTTAATGGATTTCTACAGGGAAAGATACCCCTGAAGGAGTTTACGGCTTCCCGCATTATAGTTATTCCGAAACCCAACAGGGACCCTGCTTTGCTGTCCTCTTATCGCCCCATCTCCCTGCTGAACCAGGATCTTAAACTTTATGCTAAAATCATGGCTTCTCGACTGCAACCTGTATTAATGAAGCTTACCTCCCCCTCTCAAACGGGTTTTGTTAAGGGCCACCACTCTACGGGGAATATTAGAGGACTTATTTCCGCAATTTTTACTGCTAAAATTACAGATAGTAAAGCCTCCATTGTGATTAGTTGTGATGCTGATAAGGCTTTTGACAGAATTTCCTGGCCTTATCTTGTTAGTTTCTTTAAATTCCATCATTTTGGCTTGCCCTTTATACAGATGTTTCGTGCACTGTATCATCTGCCTATGGCCCAAGTCACAGTGAATAATATGAATTCCCGCTTGTTCTCTCTAGGCAGGGGTACTCATCAGGGCTGTCCTCTGTCCCCACTTCTGTTTAATCTAGCACTGGAGCCCCTCATACGAATTGTTGAGCGTTCTGTTGAGCTTGAGGGTATCCGAGTCGGTGAGGTTGAGCTTAAGATCACTGCCTTTGCTGACGATCTTCTGTTATACCTTTCCAACCCCAAAGCGGCCATGCCGTTCCTTCTTAATCTGTTTGACTGTTTTCATAAAGCCTCCGGATTTCTTATAAATAAGATCAAAACAGAGGCGCTGTCTATTTTTCCTCAGGCTAAACGTGGCTGGGGAGGGACGTTCCCCTTCAATTGGACCCAACTTCCCTCTTTAAAATATCTGGGTCTCACTATTCCTACCAATTTGGCGCACCTCTATAAACTTAACTTTTCTCCTCTGCTGCGTCACATGGAGGATTCTTTCAAAACATGGTCCAAATTTAACCTCTCCTTCTTGGGACGCTGCCACTTGTACAAAATGGCCTTTTTCCCCAAACTTTTATATCCGCTCCATATGTTACCTCTTACCTTAAGGAAGAAAGCTATCCAACATCATAATGCACTGCTGCGTAAATTCCTGTGGTGCAATAAAAAGGCTAGGATTTCCCTGTTTAAACTCCAACAGCCTGCTCGCAATGGGGGGGGTGAATTTACCTAATCTGTTAGACTATAATTTGGCTTCTAATTATCGTTTTGCGGCTGATTGGTTGCGTGGAGGGTCTAAATTTACCAACGTGTCATTGGAGCAAGGCTTGTCTCCTACCATTTCTTTGGCCTCTCTCCTGCATCTATCTACAGTTGACCTGCCCGCGGAGGTCGTATCCAACCCGTTGCTGTATCATACTGTTAAGGCTTGGGGGCGTGTTAGGCGGCGCTTGGGCCTGGAGGTCCACTATTCTAAGTTCCTGCCTTTGATTCGTAACCCGCAATTCCAGCATGGGAGGGAGGATATTGTCTTTCGACGCCTGGCCCGGGTGGGGGGTCGCACCATTGGCGATTTTCTGGATCCTCGTGGGGGTAAACTGTTGTCCTTTTTACAGCTCCAATCTAAATTCCCTACTGTTCGTGTTCACCCTATTCACTACTTTCAACTTCGTCATTATATTAATTCCCTGCTCCCTCGTCTCTCTGGGGCTAATTCTAGCAGTCCCTTGGACCAGGTAACGGTATTGTCCCCTGCCATGCTGCTCAAGACATCTACCATCTATAGTCTACTCCGGCCTGTCCTCAATTGGGAGTCTCACGGCGCAGGTCTTCCCTCTTGGAGGGCTGACTTTCCGAACCTACCTCCGAGCCAGATTCTCCGGGCTTATGTGTTCAATTCTAGGGTCCTGGTTTCTAGGGATTATAGTGAAATGTTCCTCAAGATTGTGCATAGAGCGTATGTCACCCCTAAACTTCAGTTTTTAACGGGCTTAGCGGATCGCTCCCGCTGTCTAAAATGTCAATTGCCTGAGGCCGATCTTACGCATGGCTTGTGGTCTTGCAGTTCTATTGCCCTATTTTGGGATGCCCTACAAACATATATCAACGACACTCTGGGCATTCGCTTTACCATCTCTGCTGAATGGGCTATTTTTGGTATATTCCCTGACCACACTCCCCCACCTGTAGCGAGGGCTAAATTTCTCTTGCTTATACTTTCCGCAGTGGCAAAACGGGCGATACTGTCCCAATGGATTGCTCCTCAACCTCCGTTGCTTCCTCTGGTTCTGTCGCGACTGCAATTTTTGTTCCATATGGACTGGCTTGAGGCTGTCATTCATAAGGAAAGCAAAGTTAAATATCTTTTCGGTCGCTGGTCCCCATATATCGCAACTTTAGACAACGCCACCAGGTTGTCCCTGTTTCAAACGTTCAATACCACGGAGTGGTATTGTCTTCAGGTCCTCAAAGGTGTTCGCCCCATACCGGGGTTTTGATCTAGTTACGGATCTCGACATTTTTGTGTTGTGGCTAGGTGTTCTGTGCTTGAGGAAGGGTTTTTCTAACCTGCACTGTATGTGTTTTTGGAATTGTGCATTACTTGTACCTGTATGCATCTCATCTGTCACCATGTCTCTGTGTACCATTGTTTTGTTATATTGTATGCTTTGTCTTCTCCTTGTAATAAAGAAGTTATAAAAAAAAATAAAATGTATCTATATTTATAATCAAGCCAATACAGTATAATGTTGGCATTAATTAATTCATGGTAATGAAACATATGCACCGCTGCTTTTTAGATTATTGATTTAGAGGCATCGTAGATTTTTTTTTAAATTCTTTTTGGGAAAAAAGTGATTTCACCTTGTTTCCAAGAAGGAGATTGTTCTAAAAAAAAAAATGTTTAAAAAATAGTGGCTCTTTAAAAGTTGTATTAATAGCATTTGTCACATAAACAAATCACAATCAATTATCTAAAAAGCACCAGTGCATACTTTTTCCAGACTTATATTGAACACTTTGATTAACTGCTTTTCATATATATATTTGCTAAACAGCATGAAATTATTTTTACAGTAGATTTTACCTTTATGTGTGACTGTCTGAGTCTGTGTGTGTGTGAGGGAGACTGCCTGAGTCTGTGTGTGTGTGTGTGTGAGAGACTGCCTGAGTCTGTGTGTGTGTGTGTGTGAGAGACTGCCTGAGTCTGTGTGTGTGTGAGAGAGACTGCCTGAGTCTGTCCAAATAAAAAATTGGAATCCCACAAAATTGGAATTTGTACCAAAGCTAAATCATCAGCAGCATCAATCAAATGTCCAAAGTTATCAATTTCCCAGTTAGAGATAATCCATTCATAGTGCAAAAACAATTCCCATTGACTATCATCAGGATTTCTCATTTGTCTATGCTTAAGTTCATTAACTCCTTAACGACCTATGATGGGCCAGACACGTCACGCAAAAAAGGTCGGTCACAAACTTTGGCAAAGGTTGGTGGTAGAATCTCATGCATGTTAAAGGTTAAAATACCAACATTTGAAATACCTTGGGGTGTCTATTTTTTTCAGCTCCGGCTGCAGCTGTGGGGGCGTGTAGCTGGAGAGGCCCTGCTTGCGGCCGTGTCAGCAAGCCGGGAATGAGAAGAAGTAATTCGAGGCAGCGTTTCAGCATGGGGTCGCTGGCTGGAGTAAGTATTTGATTTATGACAGTACCTCCGGGAACAGATAGGACCAGGTTTAGAGGGGTGAGTCCTGTGAAACCGACGAACCAGGACAGGTGAGTGAACTAAAGAGGCCAGTTCCCAGGAACGGTCTGCAGGTCCGTAACCCTCCCAATCTACTAAATAATACAAACGACCTCCCCTGAGGCGCGAATCCAAAATGTCTTGAACGATATATTCGGGATGTCCTTCAACAATGACGGGTGGAGGAGGTAAGGGAGAACATGTGGCCAGTCTATTGGTAATAACTGGTTTAAGCAGAGAGGTGTGGAATATTAATATTAATATTAATATTAATATTATTGGGTGCAAATTCTGCCATAGGTAGCAAAGAGGACCAATCCGATTGAAGGTAAGATGTGAAACAACGAATATATTGTTCTAAACTTTATTATTCGCTCAGTTTGACCATTAGTTTGAGGGTGATAACTAGAAGATAGAACTGGTTCAATTTTCAACCCTTTACAAAATGACCTCCAGAATTTTGAAGTGAATTGAGAATCCCGGTCAGTTAGTATTTGAAGAGGGACTCCATGTAAATGAACAATTTCTTTTATGAATATGTCAGCCGTCTCAGTTGCTGAAGGAAGGTGTTTCAATGGTATGAAATGTGCCATTTTGGTCAGTCTGTCTACAACAACCATGATGGTATTATGTCCGTTAGATAAGGGTAATTCCACTATAAAGTCCATTGATACAGAAGACCATGGCGATTGAGGAGTGGGAATAATTTGTAAAAATCCCGGAGGGCACTGGTGTGAAGTTTTGTTTCTTGCACAAACTTGGCATAAGTTCACATACTCTTTTACATTCATCGCCATGTTAGGCCACCAGAAACGACGACGAAGCAAACTGAGTGTTCCTGAGATTCCTGGGTGCCCTGCCAACGGAGCGTCATGGCAGATGCGGAGAGCGTCTTTCACAAAAGGTGGGGGTATTACCAGTCTATTTTGATGATAAAAGAGTCCTCCTCTCCTTTTCAAAGGTTGGACTGTAGGACGATGAGCTCGGAATTGGAAGTAGTCCCACAGGGAGCAAATAAAATCTTTTTTCTTGGTGACCAAAAAATGTCTCGGTGGAATTATTGGTTGTGTGGCATTGGGGTCATCCTGTTTATTGACATATTGGCGAGATAAAGCGTCAGCCTTGCCATTTTTACTTCCTGGTCTGTAAGGTATGTGCAAATTAAATCTTGTGAAAAAGAGAGACCATCGCGCCTGACGAGGACGTAGTCTCTTGGTTCGTTGAAGATATTCCAGATGGTGGTCTGTAAAGATAAACGGATGTCGTGATCCCTCGAGATGATGTCTCCATTCTTCTAATGCACACTTTATTGATAGCAATTTGCGATCGCCTATGTCTTAATTCTTTTCAGCCGGTGATAGTTTGCGAGAGTAAAACTCTATAGGGTGAAGTAGATTTTTAGGTCCTTGTCTCTGATAAAGGATAGCCCCCACCGCTACTGTAGAGGCGTCTACCTCCACAATAAAAGGCAGATCAGAATTAGGATGTACCAGTATAGGAGCAGAGGTATATTTTTGTTTAAGAGTGACAAAAGCCTCCTCGGCCTCTGTACTCCATAAAAACTTGGTAGTTTTGGACGTAAGAGAAGTGAGAGGAAGGACGACTCTGGAAAAATTACGAATGAAACGCCTACAAAAATTAGCAAATCCAAGGAATCGTCGCACATCTTTACGTGATTGAGGCTGTGGTCACTGTTCAATGGCCTTAACTTTAGTTTTGTCCATTTCGATGCCTTTGGACAAAATGCAAAATCCCAAAAAGTCTATATGATTAGTTTCAAATTTGCATTTTTCTATTTTGGCAAACAAACGGTGGGTATGGAGACGTGTAAGAACCTGGTGTACATGGCTGCGGTGCTCATGGAGGGTAGCTGAAAAGATCAATATATCATCTAGACAGACAACCATGAATGTATCTCATAAATCATGGAAAATATCGTTGACTAAGTTTAGCTGGAGCATTACATAGTCCGTAGGGCATTACTAAATATTCAAAGTATCCATAACGAGTGCGGAATGCGGTCTTCCACTCATGACCGTCTTTAATACGAACAAGGTTATATGCTCCTCGAAGGTCTAGTTTGGTGAATATAGAGGCTTGTTTTAAACGTTCAAATAATTTCGGGATGAGAGGAAGAGGGTATCGATTTTTTACTGTTATAGCGTTTAGTTCTCTGTAGTCTACACAGGGTCATAAACCCCCATCCTTTTTTCCTACAAAGAATATCCCTGCCCCGGCTGGAGAGGTGGATGGACGAATAAAACCCTTGGCTAGATGTTCGTCGAGGTAGTCTCGTAGTAAGTTCAGATTCCGACAAGGGATATATACGGCCGTAAGGAATTTTAGATCCAGGTATGAGGTCTATAGGACAATCGTACGATCAGTGTGGCGGAAGACAATCAACTCCTTTCTCGTCAAACACATCCTGGAACTCCATATAGCATGAGGGCAAACCCGGGATGGAGGTTCTGGATACAGTATTGTATGTTTGAAGAGTAATATGTGCAGTACTCAGGTAATAGTAACATAGTTCATAACATAGTAACATAGTTCATAAGGTTGAAAAAAGACCAAAGTCCATCAAGTTCAACCTATATACATATTGTGTCCCTACTGTGTTGATCCAGAGGAAGGCAAAAAAACCCTTATGAAGCAGATGCCAATTGCCCCATACCAGGGGGAAAATTCCTTCCCGACTCCAAATATGGCAATCAGAATAAATCCCTGGATCAACGTTCTGTCCCTATTAATCTAATATCCATAACTTGTAATATTATTGCTTTCAAGAAACACGTCCAGGCTCCTTTTGAACTCTTTTATTGAGTTTGCCATAACCACTTCCTCTGGCAGAGAGTTCCATAATCTCACCGCTCTTACTGTAAAGAACCCCCGTCTGTGCTGGTGTAGAAACCTTCTTTCCTCCAACCGTAGAGGATGTCCCCTTGTTATAGATACAGTCCTGGGTATAAATAGGTCCTGGGAGTGATCTCTGTACTGTCCCCTTATATATTTATACATAGTTATTAAATCCCCCCTAAGCCGTCTTTTTTCCAAACTAAATAACCCTAATTCTGATAATCTTTCTGGGTACTGTAGTCCTCCCATTCCCCTTATTACTCTGGTTGCCTGTCTTTGAACCCTCTCCAGCTCCACTATATCTTTCTTGTACACTGGTGCCCAGTACTGTACACAGTATTCCATGTGTGGTCTGACTAGTGACTTGTACAGTGGTAGAATTATTTCCTTGTCGTGGGCATCTATGCCCCTTTTGATGCACCCCATGATTTTATTTGCCTTAGCAGCAGCTGCCTGACACTGGTCGCTACAGGTAAATTTACTGTTAACTAAAACTCCTAAGTCCTTTTCCATGTCAGTCGTCCCCAGTGTTTTCCCATTTAATACATATTCCCAGCCTGGATTTTTCTTCCCCATGTGCATAACCTTACATTTATCTGTGTTGAACCTCATCTGCCACATTCCAGCCCAAGCCTCCAACCTATGCAGATCCATTTGTAATCGTGCACTGTCCTCTATTGTGTTAACCACGTTACAGAGCTTAGTATCGTCTGCAAAGATTGATACTTTACTATACAATCCCTCTACAAGGTCATTAATAAATATATTAAAAAGAATAGGACCCAAAACTGACCCCTGTGGTACCCCACTAGCAACAGTAACCCACTCAGAGTATGTACCATTAATAACCACCCTCTGTTTCCTATCACTGAGCCAGTTACTTACCCACATACACACATTCTCCCCCAGCCCAAGCATTCTCATTTTATGTACCAGCCTTTTATGTGGCACCGTATCAAATGCTTTGGAAAAATCAAGATATATGACATCCAGCGATTCACCCCGATCCAGTCTTGAGCTCACCTCCTCATAAAAGCTGATCAGGTTAGTTTGACAGGACCGATCCCTTGTAAACCCATGCTGATATGGAGTCATACACTTATTTTCATTGAGATACTCCAAAATAGCATCTCTTAGGAAACCCTCAAACAGTTTACACACAACAGAAGTTAAACTAACAGGCCTATAATTCCCGGGTCACTTTTTGTCCCCTTTTTGAATATTGGCACAACATTTGCTATGCGCCAGACCTGGGGAACAGACCCTGTCACTATAGAGTCCTTGAATATTAGAAATAGGGGTCTGTCTATTACATTACTTAACTCCCTTAGAACGCGGGGGTGAATGCCATCTGGACCTGGTGATTTGTCTATTTTGATTTTTTTTAGGCGGCACTGCACTTCTTCCTGGGTTAGACAGGCGACATGTACTGGGGCAGTTATCTCATCCTGCTGTATATTACCTGGCATTTCATTTTCCTCTGTGAATACAGCAGAGAAGAATATATTTAATAGATTAGCTTTTTCCTGATCCCCGTCTATAACTTCTCCCTCATTACTTTTTAAGGGGCCAACGCTTTCATTTTTAACCTTTTTACTATTTATATAGTTAAAGAACATTTTGGGGTTTGTCTTACTCTCTTTGGCAATGAGTCTTTCTGTCTCCACTTTTGCTGCTTTTATCTGATTTTTACATATTTTATTTTTTTCCCGATAGCTTTTTAGTGCTTCCTCACTGCCTTCCTGTTTTAGTAGCTTAAATGCCTTTTTTTTGCCATTTATTACCCCCTTTACATTTTTATTTATCCACATTGGTTTTCTCTTGTTCCTGACTCTTTTATTCCCATACGGTATGTACCTTTCACAGTGAGAATTTAAGATATCCTTAAAAATCTCCCATTGAGTGTCTGTACTCTTGTTTTTGAGGACATTTTCCCAATTTACAGTGTTAAGGGCTTCTCTTAGTTGATCAAACTTTGCCTTCCTAAAGTTCATGGTTCTTGTGGCTCCTCTAAGAGTTCCCTTATTGAAGGACAAGTTATAATGTATCATATTGTGATCACTATTTCCTAGATGCCCCCTGACCTGCACATTAGTTACTCTGTCAGGTCTGTTGGTTAATATTAAGTCCAGTAGGGCGCCCCCTCTGGTCGGGTCCTGTACCATTTGGGACAGATAATTATCCTTACTTATAGTCAGAAACCGGTTTCCTTTATGAGATTCACAGGTCTCTGTTTCCCAGTTTATGTCGGGATAGTTAAAGTCCCCCATAATAACCACCTCATTGTGATTTGCTGCCTTGTTTATTTGCTTTAATAATTGATCTTCTGCTGCTTCCATTATATTTGGTGGCTTATAGCAAACCCCGATCAGTATTTTATTATTTTTTTTCCCATATATTTCTACCCATAATGACTCCACATTATCATTTCCCTCACATATATTCTCCCGTAGTGTGGCCTTTAGGCTGGACTTTACATAAAGGCAAACTCCTCCCCCTTTTCATTTTTTTCGATCCTTCCTGAATAGACTATAACCCTGTTTGTTAACCGCCCAGTCATAGCTATCATCCAACCATGTCTCTGTTATACCCACTATGTCATAGTTTTCTTCAGACATTATTAACTCCAGTTCGTCAGTTTTATTGGTCAGACTTCTGGCATTAGTAAGCATACAATTTAGAGGTGTATGGTTTTTTTCCCTATGAAGCCTATCCCTATTGACTATTCTAACCCCTCCCTCCGCTCCACCCCCAGGTACATTTATAAGCCCCAGCTTTCTATCTACACTATCTTCCCCTTCTATATTGTTTCCCTCCCCCCCTTTACCTAGTTTAAACACTCCTCCACCCTTCTGGCCATCTTCTCCCCGAGCACAGCTGCACCCTCCCCATTGAGGTGCAGCCCGTCCCTACCGTAGAGCCTGTATCCGACAGAGAAGTCGGCCCAGTTCTCCATGAACCCAAACCCCTCCTTCCTACACCAGCTTCTGAGCCACTTGTTTAGCTTCATTATGAAGATTGCCATATTGAGCTTGCATGTCCATCATCATTTGGGCCAGCTTCTCCATGTTTTGGTTCATATCTGAAAGCGTGGCTTGGAGTTCTGCAGGAACATGGTAATGGCTGTAGTATACTGTCACGATCAATATACGAGCTGTAAGCGAGAGGGTTCCTAATAGCAGAAACCAATCCACACGGCCAAATCCAGGCGAGGTACAAAGGGGCACGAGCAGAGGCAGAGTCAAAATATGAAGCAGGGGTTAAAGGCAGGCTGCAAGTGGTCAATAGTCGGGGTAAACGTAAATAGGGTCTGGTACACAAAGGGTCAAAAAACAGAGAATGCTTCAGTATAGGAATCTAACTTCAACTGATACTTCAGCAAAGGTTACTGGGACCGAGGCATCTAAATACGTTCTAAATTGGCGCCAAAATGACGCGTTTGAAAACGTGTTGCTGTGGCAACGCTGGAGAGTGTCCTACGTACAGCTGGATTCTGCCGGCAACTAGAGAGAGACGCGTCTCCCTGGCAACGGAGCGAGTGCCCCCTCCCTCCTGTTAACCTCCGGCTGCAGCTGTGGGGGCGTGTAGCTGGAGAGGCCCTGCTTGCTGCCGTGTCAGCAAGCCGGGATTGAGAAGAAGTAATACGAGGCAGCGTTTCAGCGTGGGAACGCTGGCTGGGGTAAGTACTTGATTTATGACAGCGAGGGGGCGCACAGCTGTCCAATCAGCAGCTGCAGGACTGGTTAGGGAGATCTCCGGCCCAACATTAGGTCTGTCACCTGGCAGGGGTGTGTAAGGGCAGTGTATGTGTATATGCGTGTTTATGGGCAGGTGTGTGTAAAGGCAGAGATATGTAAGCAAAGTATATGTGTATATGTGAGTTTATCTGAAGAATGTGTAAAGGCAGGGGTGTGTAATCGCACTGTATGTGTATATGTGTGTTAATGGGCAGGTGTGTGTGAAGGCAGTGTGTGCGGCCAATCGTGTGTAAGGGCAGTGTAAATAAAATAGCCACCTCTGTACACAAAAAAAAAAAAATTATAATAATAAAAAAAAATCGGAGGGGGCATAATTTTTAGGAAATGCAGACAAAACTGGAGACTTAATAAACCCTTGTGGGAGCCAAGTCCACAGATATTGTTTCCCTTGCCAAGTAAAAGCTGCAATCCAGTAACTATCTGGATCAATAGGGTGACTCCAATATCCATTAGCAAGATCCAATGTTATTTTAAACATTTCTTGGACCAAGAATTTAAATAGAATGATTGTTTTGAGCAGAAACTATGGGAGCTACTTTATTTACCTCCTTGTAATCCAAAACCCATCTCCAGTTACCATTCAGTTTGGGTACAGGATAAACAGCACTATTCATTTGGCTGTACTGTTCTTTAACCCCTTTGTGACAAAGGCTGATTTTACTTTTTGTACCCTTCGTGACAATGCCCGTTTTAACATTTCTGTGCTGCTCGTGTTTAGCTGTAATTTTCTTCTTTCCCGTTTACTGAACCCACACACATTAGATATTGTTTTTTTCAGGACAAGAAGGGCTTTCTTTAGATGACATTGTTTTGATTGTATCATATTATTTACTATTAAAAAAGTATAAAATATGGTTAGTTGAAAAATCTTTTACTCATCTATAAAATGTAATGAAAAAACCTGCTAAATAGATTCTTCTATTTGTTCTGAGTTTAGAAATACCCAATGTTTTTATGTTTTTTTGCTTTTTTCAACACATTATGGGGTAATAAGTACAGGTAGCGTTTTGCTATTTCAAAACCATTTTTTCCAAATCTGGTAATTCTTCCCCTCATGTGCCATTTCGGGTATCTTTCAAGCCGGCCAATGCAATTTACCCCATCAAGTCATATATTTTTGCTAGTATTTTAACCCTTTCCAAGCACTAATTCTACCATCAGCCTTTGTCAAACTTTGTGGTAGTAATTTTTTTTTGCATTTGTTTTTTCACACACGTTTTACTTCAGGTATAAATTAAAAGGTTCTGGTATATGTCACTATCATAAAACACCCCAATATGTGTTTAGCAACATCTCCTGAGTACAGCGATACATCACATGAATGATTTTGCCTTGCTGTTTGGGTGCAAAAGGGCCACATTTGGGGCATGCTCATTTCCAATGTGGAACTTTGGTGTTTGGCGATCAACTGCTCATGTCCTATTTGGTACATCTTTGAGCCGGGCCATTTCAGTGTGCCCAATAAAGCCATATATTTTTGAAAACTAGACACTCCAGGGTATTTTAAATGCTGGTATTTTAATTTTTTCAAAGTTTGCAGTAGTATTCTTTTGTGTGTATTTTTCCCCCACACACCTATGTTATGTATGAATTTACAGCTTCTGGTATATGCCGCTGTCACACGACACCGCAATATGTGTTCAGCAACATCTCCTGAGTACAGCGATACCCCACATGCATGGGTTTGTCATTTTTTGGGGGAACTAAAAGGCCACATTTGGTACGTGTGCATTTTTCTAATTGGAAATTAGATGTGTGGCCATCCTTCCCCCCGTGTTAATTGGGACATTGTTGAACCCGGCCAATTCAATTTACCCCATCAAATCATACATTTTTTTAAAGTAGACACCCCATGGGCATTTAATATGCCAGTATTTTAACTCTTTCCATGCGAGAATTGTTTTAAGCTAATGTGCTATTTTTAGGACTTGCTCACAAAAATATATTTTTTATATATATTTTTTTTTATTTTTTTTTGCCTTTTTTAAATTTTTTTTTAAGTGACATCAGTGGGAAATTATTTTTACATTTTACTGGTTTTTTTACTATTTTTTTCTAATTATTATTAATTTTATTTTATTTTTTAATTTATTTTTACTAATCACACTGTGATTAGAAAGCTGGGCTCCATTGACTTGCATGGTTGAATGCAGTACCTGTATTCAACCTGCAAGTGGAGCCAGAGTTCTCTAGAGGGTCTGGAGACCATCTAGCGAACTTTTTCGTCTTTATTTTTTTTTTTTCAGGACGGTCGCCATCTTGCCGATGGTGAAGATCACCGGCAGCGGCGGTTGGGACCGCTCTCCGGAACAGTCACAGTCCATCCCGGGGTAAGTGTTTGGTGTCGCTGGATTCCTCCTGATCGAGGCATTCCAGCGACACCATTTAAGTTTAGGAGGTGATCGTTGATATGACCGCATAGGAAGTTGTCTGAGCGCATCTTGACGACTTCCACCAGCTGCCAGAGAGGAGGATCCGGGTCCCCTGTAGCACTGCGGGGATCTGGATCTTAGTCTTGTAGTCAGACCTCTATTTGAGGTCTGATTATAAGACGACATTGAATATAAGACGAGGGGTATTTTTCAGGGCATTTGCTCAGAAAAATACCTTGTCTTATAATCGACCAAATACGGTATTTCATGATTATTTCAATCCAAAATAATATGCTGCAACAATGCCACTGGACATGTGAACTTTGCTAATGTGTCAGCTAAAGAAGCCACAGTAACTTTTCCATGAGTCTTTTCATATCAGGTACTCACTATAGAATTCCAATATTTAGCTTCCTTAAGTGTAATAGACAAGCCAGGAGGTAGCAAAGCATCAACTAAAGCTTCTTTCTGTGCAGGTGTAGGATATACCCCATCTAATCATCTGTTCTTTCATTGAGCCATAGTAGAATTTCTATAGTGTTTAAGAGAACCTGACCCACAGCTGCCTTAATGTTAGACATGGGAATTCCTCCTGAAGCTTGTAATGAAAGCAAAGACACATTCCCAGCTACTCTAATTAATATCAACAAGGCATTTTCGTCCACACCACTGCTGCTCACTGGATATTTTCTCTTTTTCAGACCATTCTCTGTAAACCCTAAATATGGTTGTTCATGAATATCGCAGTAGATCAGCAGTTTCACAAATACTCAAACCTGCTCGTTCGGCACCAACAACTATACCACGTTCAAAGTCACTTAAATCCCCTTTCTTCCCCATTCTGATGCTCAGTTTGAACTTTAGCAAGTTGTCTTAACCATTGAGTTGCTGCCGTGTTATTGACTGTTATCTTCAACAATAGTTGCCAACAATCATGTGTTGAAGCCCTGACACTAAGCCAGAGCTTCAACACATGAACGAATTTAAACAACATCCTGGGTATTGTTGGTTGTCACTTGATGTCATCTTGCTCTATTCTACTATTCCACATACACAGGGCCTATGAGCCATTGAGTGGTGTTTACAGATATATAGTGAATATGCTCCTGGCATATTGATTTTCTATTACAGGCTATTTCTTTTTTGCTTACACACAATTTCTTTACTTTTGATGGCAACAAATATCTTCAACTTCAGGGCACTGCAACGGGGGTGAGATTTGTGTCCTCATATGCTATCACATATCATCGTCAGTTGGTTCACAAAATGATAATCGTATTGTTTTTTCCACTTCATATAGTAGTCAGTTCAATAAAATCATAATACGGAAACACCTAAATATATTAGGATCAGATGCCATCTATGATAGGATTTTATCCAAAGGGATTTATTATGTTCCTAAAAGATGAAAATATTAGGCTAAGTTCATAAGCAAATCTAAGGAACCTACTTGTTTGCAAGTGTTGTTCATATGTTAATAAAAAAATTTCATCAGTTATGGTTGATGGAGTCTTTAAGGTTAACGTAACGGGTTCACCAAGAGAGCTGTAGTAACTCCCAGAGATCACCCACATGTATCCTCCTGTTGTCCCCGGAATCACTTCCAGCACTAGCCAGCATGCGCACCTTGGAACCCTGCTATGTGTACCCAATAAGTAGACACAACTACCTTGAACTGAGTACAACAGGAATGAACAGTTTATGGATGTAAAACATAGACTCATATATCCAGAGAACCGCATTAACATAAATTAACAGATACATGTATACAACCCAACCTTTAATCCCCAGGCAGCAATCCTATTGATGGGATTAATTAAACAATGGAGTTCCTGCCTGTGCTATCTTTGTTTGACAGCCAGGCTGGAGCCATCTCTGAGTACCTTGGTGCCCTGTATGACAGGTCATTCTGTCACATATCTCCCCTTTTAAAAAGAAGACTGAACTGGGGCCAGACCCCAACCAGGTCTGCATCCAGTTCAGTCGGAGAGCACAGCTCCGTCGCTCCTAGAGTTGTGGATGCAGGGGGGCTGGCAAGAGGCACCTGTCCCACTAACCAGTACTGGGGTACACTTAGAGACTGGGGAGTTCGGGTCTCAGACGAGGACAACAGTCCCAATAGCCAGAGCAGGGAGACAGGGTCCATAATCTGTGGGTAGCAGGCTTGCTTTCAGTCCTCTCCAGGGGCCCCAATGATGGACAGTTCCGTCACACACTTCATCACATATCTCCTTTTTCTGGGGGAGACCGACGTCTGATAAGACCCCACACGGTTTGACTCCGAAGTCAGTCTGTATATCTGGACCACCACTGCCAGCCACAAATTGGTACTCCCCAAAACAATTTAACAAAAGAGCAGTACTCACCCGCCTGCCCTGTGCCTCTCCCAAAAAATATAACTGCTGGACAGAATTGACAATTGCACCTTCTCTCTTGAGTCTTCTGAGCTGCTGGGGAGATGACAGGGTGGCAGGGGCCCCTTCAATCCAGGGTTGGGGACCGAGCCAGCTGTCCAGCAATTCTGGGGACCACAGGTGGCAACCACAGTCTCATCCACCTGTATGGGATACATGTCCCCCAGTGCTGGTTTTGTACCATCCTCTGGTGGAGGGACGTCTGATGAGGGAGGGAAGAGGCCAGCTGCACTCTGACCTGGAGAAAGCTCTTCTATAGGGTTTGCGGGCAACTCCAGTGTTGGTAGAGAGGGGCCGTCCTGCCTCTCTCCTGTTGCCAGTATTTCGGCTGGGGAGGTCTGAGCAAGCTCCGCGGGAGCTTCATGGTTAGACTCAGGAACAAGGGGGAGGGGCGGCCAGAGCTTCTGCTGGGGAGTGTGGATTTGGGCCAACTGCCCAACATTCCGGGGACCCAGGTGTGGAGACCGCAGTCCCATCAACTACCACAGTCTCTGGGGCTGCCTGACTGGACCCTACAAGGTTGCTGTGGTCAGGCTCAGGAAACAGGGAAAGGAGCAGGCAGAGGCCAGCGGTACTCTGCCCAAATGGCATCTCTTCTGCTGGGTGGGTGCTTGTGGAGACTGCAGTGCCATCTACTATACCCAGAAAACTTTCTTCCTTTCTCTGGGAAGGGAAGTCAATTGCAAGCCCTCCTGGACCAACATCCTCAGATGTAAAATCAATTAAATCCACAATCTCTGGATCCGTTGTGGTCTACAGTCACATAGTTCTGCTATCGGATCTGGGTTAGCTGTCCAGTATCCCTGTGACTCAGGGGCAGAGAACGCAGTCCCATCCACCCCTCCTGGGTCAACATCCTCAGGTGACCACTCAGTAAAATCCATGAAATCCATGGTCACTGGGGCATACTGTTGCACATGGTCAAACAACTCTTGATATGCCTGTTCCAGTTCCCATTCTTGTGTGACCAAATAATCCAGGTCAGCCCACAGCTCAGGCACGTATGAGATATCCTCCGCCCTTCGCTCCTGCACGTCTTCCTCCCAACACTCCGATGCACTACCGAAGTACGGATCCTTATCTATAAATTTCCAATAATAATCTTGGGCTGCCGAAGCCATATCCCTCTGTGGGACCTTTATCCTCCAGCCCCAGGCACAGCTGTGCTGTGTACCACCCCAGAGCCCGATATCCATCGTCCAACCTCAGCTCTGTCTGGACCAGCACCTCCAGCTCAGCCACCCATTCCTCTTTGGGCTGCTTCCCCAAGAACGGCATCCGCAACTTCCGCTGGAGCCAAAACCTTTCCTCAAAGGTTGGGAGGCTTTTCCAAGTGGAGAACCTCCCTCCAGAGCTTCAGGCGGGTACAATTCCTCTGAATCAGCTCTGCGTAGCTGACTTGCATTCTCTTTCCTGGAGATAGATCCCGGTGCAAAGGAAGTGTCCCTCAGACTAGGAAGCAATCCCGCCGCTTGCCACCAATGTAACGGGTTCACCAAGAGAGCTGTAGTAACTCCCAGAGATCACCCACATGTATCCTCCTGTTGTCCATACGAAGAAAACATGCTATAAAATAGTTTTTTACCATTTGCCAAAAAAATGTCCGGATTAAAAATCAGGTCACCTTAATTTACTATCTTCTTTATAGCTTGAAATTGGGGCCATACCATTACAGGACTTCCAGCACTCTGTGTGCTTCTTTACACTGAATACAGTTCTTAATTACTTTTACTGAATGCTTGGGGTAGTTGTCATTCTCAAAAAGAAATCTGAGGCCAATCAGATGCCTCCTCTTTGAGGTATTGCATGATGGTTAAGTATCTGCCTGCACTACTACTCATTGAGGAAATTGAGAATTATGACCAAATACCCAGCTCCATATACAGAAATGCAGCCCCAAATGTGCAAGGAACCTCTACCATCCTTTTTACTTTTGCCTGCAAACACTAATTCTTGTACTGCTCTCCAGCTCTGAACAAAACTGCCTTCTGCTACAGCCAAATATTTATAATTTTTACTCAACAGTCCAGAGCACCTGCTGCAATTTTTCCACACCCCAGTTCCCTTGTTTTCCTGAATAGTTGAGTTGCTTGGCCTTATTTCCATGTTGGAGGTATGGCTTTTTGGCTGCAAGTCTTTCATCAAGACCACTTCTGACAAGACTTGTCCAGACCATCCTGCTGTCTTTTGCCAATGCTGAGCTGATGACACTCCTAGGCATTGTCCAATTACAAAGGAATGTAAGCATGATGTGTCTCCTTGGCCAGCCACTTCATCT
The DNA here is from genome assembly GCA_023333645.1 of Sceloporus occidentalis. Lineage (NCBI taxonomy): Eukaryota > Metazoa > Chordata > Lepidosauria > Squamata > Phrynosomatidae > Sceloporus > Sceloporus occidentalis. Next base: position 316,256 of record JALMGF010000297.1, read on the forward strand.
ACGGTCCTCAACATTGCCAGTTTCTTTGTGATTCTTCAAAAGAGGCAGAACATCTGAAAACCACTGTCTACCTTGAAATTTGCGCCTAGGAGAAAAGCTGATGATGCAGTATAGCTACCGTGCCTTGATGTATGACTTTTGGCATTAAACTATCTTCAGCAACTTTACTAGTGAGTTTTGCTGTTCATCACACAGTTTTGTTTCTCCTACACAGATGTTTTTGTTTTACTTAATGATTGTGTTTCAACCCACATATTTTGGTTGTTATAATTTTTTAATCACATACCCAACTACCGTATTTGCTCAATTATAGGATGTTTTTTGTTTTTTTCCCAGAGTTAAGGAATACCCAATATTTTTGTTTTTGCAAGTTATAGGGCAATAAGTACAAGTAGAGTATTGCTACTAAACCATTTTTTTCAAACCTTATGATCCTGCCCCTATGTCTTATTTCAGACATCTTTGAATCCAGCCAATTCGATTTACCCCATCAAACCATATATTTTTTAAAATAAGACATCCCAGAGTATTAAAATTTTGACATCAGGTCAGCCTTCCCCATTCCTTATTTGAGACATCTTTGAAACCGGTCAATTCAATTTACCCCATCAAACCATATATGTTTGAAAAGTAGACGGGGTGGTATTTTAACTCTTTCCATGCAGTTTTACCACCAGCCTTTGTCAAATTTTGCTGTACTCATTTTGTTGTCACATATAGCTCCTACTCAATGTTCAATGTGCGCAGAAAATGTACCTTGTGCAAAAATTTCCCCAGAGCCAAAATTTTGTGCGTACAATATGCTTATGCAAATGTTACATTTAAATTGTTATTCTATATTTTTGGTACACCTCGCTCATGGTTAATAGCACTAGATTATAGTGTGATAATATAGTTTTAGTTACACAACAGTATTTCTTACTGTAATGGCAGCCTGACAGACAAGCCTCTCGCCTAATATCCATTTTGCTGTCACACAGTCCATATAAAACGAAGCTGGTAGACCTGAAAAAAAATCACATTGCAAGGAGGTGGAGCTATATATTTCCACCCCTTTTGACTCCACTTCCATGGTCTATTTTAAAGGTGAAATTCTTACTGCAGAAGTAAATTATGAGCGAATCACAAGCGGAGGCTCCGGGACGTTTTTTATTGGAAAAAACTGTTGTGCGCAGGGGCGTACCTAGAGTATTTGGCATCTGGGGCGGATCCTGTATGTGGCACCCTCCCCACTCACACTTTAAAACTGCATATCTTTTATCGTTAGGTAAATATTGACAGAGGTACAGCATAACTGTTATCATTATATACTAAGGCAGACATTGATGGTGGTAAAGCATAACACCTATCACTATATACTGAGGCACACATTGACTGGGGTAAAGTATAACACCTATCACTATATACTGAGGCAAACATTGACGTTGTTACAGCATAACTGCTATCATTATATACCGAGGCAAACATTGACGGGGGTACAGCATAACACCTATCACTATACATTGAGCCAGACATTGACAATAATGCAGCATAGCCCCTATCACTATACTAAGCCAAACATTGATGTAGTGTAGGCCTTCCACTTCAGTGTCTGGCTTAGTATATAGCAGGGATGCACCAAAATGAAAATTCTGGACCGAAACCAAGAATTCAGCATTCACTTGACCGAAACCGAAAATGACCCCCAACCTTTAAAAACAAAAAAAAAACACTTTTATTAAAAGTAACACACCAAAATTAGACACAAAACATCAATAACAATATTAATAAGTATATATAAATATATGTATGATTGTTAACATCAATCACACTCCTATCATCCCCCTGTTCTAGCATGTACTGGTTGCCTGGGCATGATAGGAGTGTGATTGCTGTAATTATATATATATATATATTATATATATATATATTACACATTTTGTTGGAACTTGATAACGTCATTGGAGAATTATTTTTACATATTTCTGAATTTTAATTTTTTTAACTTTTTATATATCTTACTAATCAAATTGATTTGCATGGGCTTCATTGACTTTCATGTTCCAATGCAGAGATCTCAGGAGGCACATCATCGGTTATTAACTGGCTGTTTTTTGTGTGACATGCCAGGCACATCCTTGGTCATTCAGGGGTTAAAACTTTGTTTACACTGTGTATATTGTGCATCTCTTGCAAATATTTGCTCTAAAACAAAACCATATCGTAAAGTAGGATATACTGTATTTGCTCGATTATAAGACGAGATTTTTTTTTCCGTGTGAAATGCTCTGAAAAATATCTCTCATCTTATATTCGAGGTCGTCTTCTAATCAGACCTCAAATAGAGGGGACCCGGATCCTCCTCTCTGGCAGCCTCTGCTGCTGCCAAAACTTCCTCTGGGGGCTTCTATGACAGAGCGCCGACATCACATGACTTTCCGGTGCTCCACCATAGAAGCTCCGGCGGAAGAGCGGGCAACAGCGGAGGTTGTCTGTGCGCATCCTGCAGCCGGTGATGCCCCACTAGACACCATGGAGTCTGAAGCACAGGTCACAAGTAAAGGGATGCACTGGTAAGTTAGGGGGGTTAAGAGTGGCATTGGGGGGGGTTAAGAGTGGCATTGGGGTAGGGTTCAATGGTTTTCTGGAGGCAGAGTGGCATATAGGGGGTATAAGGCATAACTGGGGGGCTGGCAAATAGGGGGTTAAAATGCATGTCAGGGAGGCACAGTGGCACATATTGTATATAAGGTATATCTGGGAGACAGAGTGGCAAATAAGGGGTTAAAAGACATATCTGTGGCAGAGTGGCATATAGGGGATATAATGCATTTCTGGGGGGCAGAGTGGCATATTATGCATATCTAGGGGGCAGATATGCATAACTGGGGGCAGGTTAGCAAATAAATAGTTTTTATTAAATACGAAAAATAGTTTACATGTGAATTAATATTTACTAGTAAAACTTTTTTCCTATAGGGTGTTACGTACCTGGCTGCCGGTTCCTCCGGGTCCGCGGATCTTCAGCCGCTGCGGAGACGAGGGAGACCGCCGGCTTCACCGCAGCGGCATCAGCCGCCACGGAGGAGGGGGAGACCCCCCACCTTGCTGCAGCAGCCTCTACCGCCGCGGAGAAGGGGGAGACCCCCCGCCTTACCACAACAGCCACAGCCGCGGAGGAGAGGAAGACCTCCCTTCTCCGCAAGACAGCTACTGCCACCGCGAGGACGGGGAAGACCCCGCAGCTCCACACGGCGGCCGCCGTCTACTGGAACCCGGTCCGGACCTGCCGCGTGTACTCGTTCTGCATGCCACCTAGTGGCGCCAGCCGGTACTACCGGTCTTTTTAAGAATTTGAGACCTCGCCAATCCCAAGATGGCCGCGGACCGGAAGTGACGTAACGGCTTTTTGAAATTATGGCGGGAGAACACTAATTGATGTCTGGACTTCCTCTTCCTATTTAAGAGCCTCAGTAACCTTTCAGCTTTGCCTTCTGATGGTTGTACCTATCTTGCATAGTGTCTTCTCAGTACGCGTTCCTGTTGATTTCCCGTTACCGACCCGGCTTGTTCCTGTTACCGATTTCCTGGCGTTTGACTCTGGCTTTCCTCTCGACGATTCTGACCTCTGGCTTCCTGACCTCGGCTTACCCTGCAACGATCCTGACTTCTGGCTTCCTGACCTTGGCTTGCTCATTGGCTATTCTATACTGGACTCTGGTGTTCTGTCTATTGGACTTGCACACGCTGTTCTACCTGATTACAGGTTCTACCATACGCTGTGCGTGACAGAATCAGAAGGCCAACATGAGACCTGCATCGGTGGGACAGCAGAGCTCCACGGAGGATCGTTTAGATGGGATGGACCACCGTCTGGATCAGTTTGCCCAAGCTCTCCAGACGTTATTGCAACGCACCGACCCAGCGCTACAAGGTCCTCAGGCAATTGCGGTTCATCCACCCCCGCCTGCACCTATCCACTCTGTACCTGCTCATCTACCTCCTCCTCAACGTTATGGTGGTGAGCCTGCAGCATGCAGAGGGTTCCTGAATCAGTGTGAAATCCATTTCGAACTTTCGCCTTACGCCTTCCCTACTGAACGGGCTAAGGTGGGCTATGTAATTTCTTTGCTCACTGACAAGGCACTGGCTTAGGCCTCTCCACTTTGGGAAAGAAATGCTCCTCCGGTTCGGTCCTACTCGGAGTTTGTCTCGACTCTGCGCTCGGTGTTTGACGTTCCTGGAAGGAGTACGGCATCCGCATCACTGTTCTCCATCCGCCAAGGTTCTCGTTCTCTCCAGGAGTATTCTATTGAATGCCGTACCCTAATGGCTGAGGTCAACTGGACAACGAGGCGCTAGTTGCCGCATTCCTTAATGGACTATTCGCATCCCTCAAGGATGAGATTGCGGCTAGAGACCTTCCTACGGATCTGGATGCGGTAATTCAGTACGTCTCCCAGGTGGATTTGCGTCTTCGTGAAAGACAAACTCAGCGGGAGAGACTGAGACGACAGGAGAGAGGAGTGAGGGACACCGTGCGTCAGTTTTCTCAAACTCCGTCTCCGTCCACTATGCCTGACTCCGCGGAGGAACCCATGCAGTTGGGGGCAGCTAGACTCTCCGAACAGGAGAAGAGCAGGAGAAGAAGGGAGAGACTATGCCTGTATTGTGGCCTTTCGGGGCATTTCCTGAGGAGCTGTTCTAAGAGGCCGGGAAACGCTCGCACCTAGGTAGGCTGAGAGGACCTACTATAAGTGTGATTCGACCATCCCCTGAAACCAAAATCACCCGTATGACAGTTCCGGTTCGAATAGTCTGGGCTAGGGGTTCCGTGGATACCGTGGCCTTCCTGGATTCCGGCGCCGCCGGCAACTTTATTGACTCTGAATTCTGTAACCAGTTCCAGGTTCCCACCCGTCCCTTACCCAACCCGTTATCTGTGGAGGCTATCGACGGGAGACCGCTCCTTCAGGAGCACATCACTCTTCACACATCGCCTCTTACCCTCTCGGTGGGAGTGGTTCACAGCGAATCAGTACAGTTATTGGTCATCAGCTCTCCTTCTGTTCCGATCATTTTGGGGTTTCCATGGTTGCGCAATCACAACCCTACGATTGATTGGTTTACGAACCAGATTACGGCTTGGAGCAGCGCTTGTATGGTCCACTGCCTCTCACCTGTAAAGACTGTTCCTGTGACACTAAGCTCCATTGGAACCTCAATGCTGCCAGATCAGTATCGTTGTTTCGCGGATGTGTTCAACAAGAAGGAGGCGGAGAGACTACCTCCACACCGACCGTATGACTGTCCCATTGACCTACTCCCTGGTACCATGCCACCCAGGGGTCGGACCTATCCGCTTTCGGTCCCAGAGACTAAAGCTATGGAGGAGTATATTGAGGAGAATCTTCGTCGGGGATTTATTCGCCGCTCCACGTCACCCGCTGGAGCGGGGTTTTTTTTTGTTAAAAAGAAGGATGGGGGACTTCGCCCTTGCATCGATTACAGAGGATTGAACAGAATCACCAGACGCAACACGTACCCCATTCCATTAATTTCCGAGCTCTTCGACAGACTGCGTGGAGCTACAATCTATATTAAGCTGGATCTGCGGGGTGCTTACAACCTTGTTCGAATTCACGAGGACGATGAATGGAAGACGGCATTTAACACACGATCAGGACATTACGAATATACGGTTATGCCGTTCGGGCTATGCAATGCCCCAGCTGTCTTCCAGGAGTTCATTAACGATTGCCTCAGGGATTTTCTGCAACAGTTCGTCGTGGTATACCTGGATGACATCTTGATCTACTCCTCAGACCTTTCCACCCATCGCACACAAGTTGCCCAAGTATTAGACCGTTTACGGCAACATGGGCTCTACACCAAGCTGGAGAAGTGCGAGTTCGAGGTTTGCAAGGTGCTATTCTTAGGGTACGTCATTACCCCGGAGGGGTTTGAGATGGACCCTGCTAAAGTACGTGCTATCAGAGACTGGCCGCAACCTGTGGGTCTGAAACCACTACAACGCTTTTTGGGGTTTTCCAACTACTACAGACGTTTTATCAGAGACTATTCTAAGATCGCGGCGCCCCTAACGGCTCTCACTAAGAGAGGGGCCGACACGATGGTATGGCCGTCGGCCGCTGTTTCCGCGTTCAATCAGTTGAGGGAGAGGTTTACCACAGCTCCTGTGCTCCGACATCCGGATCCCCTACTACCTTTTGTCCTGGAGGTGGATGCGTCTGAGACTGGGGTGGGGGCTATGCTCTCTCAACGAGCCTCCTACAGTGGGCCACTACACCCGTGCGGTTACTTTTCAAGAAGATTTTCTCCGGCACAGAGAAACTATGGTATCGGCAACAAAGAACTTTTGGCTGTCATTTTGGCCTTAGAGGAGTGGCGACATCTTCTGGAGGGTGTACAAGTTCCAACCTTGATCCTGACGGACCATAAGAACTTACAATATATAGAGTCCGCGAAATGTCTGAACCCTCGACAAGCCAGGTGGTCCCTGTTCCTGTCCCGGTTTCCCTTCGTATTGACCTACCGTCCGGGGTCCAAGAATGCCAAGGCCGACGCTCTCTCGCGGATGCATACCTTTCCTGATGAGGAGAATCATGAACCCGAGAGTATTGTACCAACAAAAAAGGTCTTAGCTGCTACCCACCTCACCTGTCTCACTCCTCTCGTGGATTGTATTGCCAGGTTGCAGTCTCAAGCTCCAGGATCTCTACCTGCGGGCAAGCTGTTCGTTCCGGTTTGTTTCAGGTCTCGTGTTCTCCGTTTGTCCCATGGCTCCAGAACGGCAGGACACCCGGGGGTTACACGCACGAGGGATCTCGTTTCCAGAACTTTTTGGTGGCCAGGTTGGGCCAAGGACGTTGTTTTGTTTGTCCGATCCTGTACTAAGTGCGCAGCTAACAAGTCCTCCAGGAGAGCGCCCGCCGGGTTGCTCCACCCTCTGCCACTTCCCTCAGCACCATGGACACACATTGCTATGGATTTCATTGTCGACTTACCTAACTCCAGAGGGCATACAGTCATACTCATGGTGGTGGATCGTTTTTCCAAGATGGCTCACATGATTCCATTGAGGAAATTACCTTCTGCTGCTACATTGGCTGATGTCTTCATACGCGAGATCGTCTGGCTCCACGGACTACCTACTGAGATTGTTTCTGACCGAGGCTCACAGTTCATAGCACGCTTCTGGCGTGAATTCACCAAAGCCTTGGGCATTACTCTGGCCTTCTCGTCCGCGTATCACCCCCAATCTAACGGGGCAGCTGAAAGGGCTAACCAGCATCTGGAGCAATATCTACGCCTGTTCATTAACAACCACCAAGACAACTGGGTTGATCTACTACCCTTTGCTGAATTTGCCCTTAACAATTCCGTGCAGGAGTCTACAGGGGTATCCTCCTTCTACTGCCTATACGGTTTACACCCTCAGCCTTTCCCTGGAGCATTTCCCGTCTCTACGGTTCCGGCCTTACAAGAAAGGCTGGTTGCCATCCGGGCTACTTGGTCGTCTGTACAGGAGACACTACGACTCGCGGGCAGGCGACAAGAACGTCAAGCTAATAAGAGGGATCTCGTTTCCAGAACTTTTTGGTGGCCAGGTTGGGCCAAGGACGTTGTTTTGTTTGTCCGATTCTGTACTAAGTGCGCAGCTAACAAGTCCTCCAGGAGAGCGCCCGCCGGGTTGCTCCACCCTCTGCCACTTCCCTCAGCACCATGGACACACATTGCTATGGATTTCATTGTCGACTTACCTAACTCCAGAGGGCATACAGTCATACTCATGGTGGTGGATCGTTTTTCCAAGATGGCTCACATGATTCCATTGAGGAAATTACCTTCTGCTGCTACATTGGCTGATGTCTTCATACGTGAGATCGTCCGGCTCCACGGACTACCTACTGAGATTGTTTCTGACCGAGGCTCACAGTTCATAGCACGCTTCTGGCGTGAATTCACCAAAGCCTTGGGCATTACTCTGGCCTTCTCGTCCGCGTATCACCCCCAATCTAACGGGGCAGCTGAATGGGCTAACCAGCATCTGGAGCAATATCTACGCCTGTTCATTAACAACCACCAAGACAACTGGGTTGATCTACTACCCTTTGCTGAATTTGCCCGTAACAATTCCGTGCAGGAGTCTATAGGGGTATCCTCCTTCTACTGCCTATACGGTTTACACCCTCAGCCTTTCCCTGGAGCATTTCCCGTCTCTACGGTTCCGGCCTTACAAGAAAGGCTGGTTGCCATCCGGGCTACTTGGTCGTCTGTACAAGAGACACTACGACTCGCGGGCAGGCGACAAGAACGTCAAGCTAATAAGAGACGTTCTCACGCCCCTGCTTATCTGCCTGGTGAAAGGGTTTGGTTATCCACCAGATACCTCAAGCTAAGAGTGCCTTCTATGAAGTTGGCTCCACGTTTCATTGGTCCCTTCTCTATAATTCGCCGGATCAATCCGGTAGCCTCTGAACTCTTGTTACCCCGAACCCTCCGGATTCCTCGAGTTTTCCACGTCTCCCTTCTGAAGCCTCTGGTGTGCAATCGTTTTACCACCGTGACTTCTGGCTTCCTGACCTTGGCTTGCTCATTGGCTATTCTATACTGGACTCTGGTGTTCTGTCTATTGGACTTGCACACGTTGTTCTACCTGATTACAGGTTCTACCATACGCTGTGCGTGACAGAATCAGAAGGCCAACATGAGACCTGCATCGGTGGGACAGCAGAGCTCCACGGAGGATCGTTTAGATGGGATGGACCACCGTCTGGATCAGTTTGCCCAAGCTCTCCAGACGTTATTGCAACGCACCGACCCAGCGCTACAAGGTCCTCAGGCAATTGCGGTTCATCCACCCCCGCCTGCACCTATCCACTCTGTACCTGCTCATCTACCTCCTCCTCAACGTTATGGTGGTGAGCCTGCAGCATGCAGAGGGTTCCTGAATCAGTGTGAAATCCATTTCGAACTTTCGCCTTACGCCTTCCCTACTGAACGGGCTAAGGTGGGCTATGTAATTTCTATGCTCACTGACAAGGCACTGGCTTAGGCCTCTCCACTTTGGGAAAGAAATGCTCCTCCGGTTCGGTCCTACTCGGAGTTTGTCTCGACTCTGCGCTTGGACTTGCACACGCTGTTCTACCTGATTACAGGTTCTACCATACGCTGTGCGTGACATAGGGTAGTTTTATATTCAGGCTTTTTCTTTTTTTCTTAAATTAATATTCAAATTTTGGGGGGTCCTCTAATACGGTAATTAAATGCCCTGAGTCCATACAAAATACTCTTTTAATGTAGCAATACCCACTACATAGTAATCAATATTAAAAAAAATAGAGACAACATCTTTTCACACTGCTAAAATTATTTATTGCAACGGTTTATTGCATTGTTACAAGTAATGAAAGAATTTCTTTTTTATATATATATATTTTTACAATAAGTATATAGTAGTAGATTAAAAGGCACACAAAGTATTTGTCTAACTCATTTTACTTATTTATATTGATTTTTTTAATTTTATTATAATGCAAGCAGCAAAAAAACATTTATAGTAAAGTGCAACAATGACAAGCATTTAATGGAGCACACATGCAAGAAACATACTTTTGCTATAAGTAGGACCCTTTAATGAAATTTTAAATGTAAATTATGTTATGCCAATATTGCCTCACACAGAAGCACTGGTACTAAGGTGAGGAGATAGAGAGACTGGATAAAGGTCTTTAAAGAGGGGAAGAGATGGAGAAGGAGAAGTAAGAGTGAGTATATATATATATGTATGTGTTAGACCATGTGGGTAGGGCTGAAACAACTAATCGATAACATCGACAATAATCGATAATGAAAATCATTGTCAACGATTTTCATTATCGATTAATCGAATCGATTTTTATCGATTATAAAAATTATAATCCGACCTCAAACAGAGATCGGATTATAACACTAGAATCCAGATCCCCCGCAACGCTGCAGGGGACCTGGATTCCCCTCACTGTCGGCCGGTCTCTCACTTCCGTCTCTCTCCCCCTCCCATACACCCCTCTGACTCCTCCCCCCTCCCATATATCACTCTGCCTCTCTACCCGGCTCCGTTACTGACTTCATAGAAGCCTCAGCGTAAGTGAAGGGCAGTAACGGAGGCTGTCTGTGCGCATCGTTTAGACCCCCACCGGCTGACAGAGGATCATCCTCTCTGTCAGCCGGTGGGGGTCTGCATCGCACAGACAGCCTCCGTTACTCACCTTCACTTACGCTGAGGCTTTTATGAAGCTGCAGTGAAAGTTCCTGTCAGTAACGGAGCCGGGTAGAGAGGAAGAGCGGTGTATGGGAGGGGGGAGGAGTCAGAGGGGTGTATGGGAGCCACCCTCCCATACTCCACTCTGGCTCCTCCCCCTCCCATACGGCACTCTGCCTCTCTACCCGGCTCCCTGGTGTCTTGTGAACCTCCGTGGCTGACAGGAGGCAGTGGAGTATGGGAGGGGGGAGGAGGCAGAGTGGAGTATGGGAGGGGGGAGGAGGCAAAGTAATGTATGGGAGGGGGAGGAGCCAAAGGGATGTATGGGAGGGGGAGGAGGCAGAGTGGTGTATGGGAGGGGGAGGAGCCAGAGTGGAGTATGGGAGGGGGCAAAGTGGTATATGGGAGGGGGAGGAGGCAGAGTGGTGTATGGGAGGGGGGAGGAGGCAGAGTGGAGTATGGGAGGGGGGAGGAGCCAAAGTGGTGTATGGGAGGGGGCGGAGCCAAAGTGGTGTACGGGAGGGGGAGGAGCCAGAGTGGTGTATGGGAGGGGGAGGAGCCAGAGTGGTGTATGGGAGGGGGAGGAGCCAGAGTGGTGTATGGGTGAGTTATAGTGGTGTATAGGGGTATTATGAATTTCATGGCATAAAGGGGGTATAAGGCATATCGATATTAGGCATATCAAGGGGGCATAAAACATATCTGGGGTAAAAGGTATATCAGGGGGCTCAGTTGCATATCACTGGCATATAAGAGGTATAAGGTATATGGGGGCAGAGTGGCAAGCTGGGGGTCCGATGTGCATAACCGGGGGCAGTTTGGTAAATAAAAAAAATTTAAACAAGGCTTTTTTCTCATAGTTTTTATTAAATATGAAAAATAGTTAACATATGAATTAATATTTACTAATAAAAATAATAAATAAAACCTAGTTTGAGAAACACTGTGTTTGGGTTCTTGTAGCTTTTATTATTACAATAAAGAGATGAAAGTGTAAATTGTACGTTTTTTATTACATTATTTTAAATTGAAAATTTTTTTAATTTTTTTTTCCGATTAATCGAAAAAATTATCGGCCAACTAATCGATTATTAAAATAATCGTTAGTTGCAGCCCTACATGTGGGTGTGTTAGGGTAAGGTGTAAGCATTAGTGATGTCCGGATCATGAACGAATCGTTCATTTGATCCGATTCTTTTTAGTGATCCGGATGAATCGGTTCAGTAGGCCGAACGATTCATTTGTAGCGGTTCAGTCTGTGAATCATGCAGCTGTAACCTGATCCTAGAGCTGTGAGTCATCTGCAGAGCACTCAGACACAGACTCTGGGGTCAGGTTACAGCTCATTAATTCACAGAGGAACGATGACTCAGAGTCAGAGAGTCGTTCAAAGATTCGAATGATCTGAAGATTCGAATGATCCGAAGATTCGAATGATTCAAATAATTCGAATCTTACAGGGATCCGGATCTTACAAGGATCCGAATCTTACAGAGATTCGAATCATTCAGAGAATATTACTGATACCATACTTTTATAAATAAATACATTAATAATGTTCACACTGCCCCCAGGATTTAGATTCCCCTGAGTTTGCCCACCTTTACCTATAACTGCACCTACAGTTAACTTTATTAAATTAATTAAATTAACCCTCAGTCATCAGCATAAAATTAACCCTTATACCCCATCAACCATAACTGCCCCTGAAATTAACCGTAAAGATCCCATTAACCATAACGGCCCCTGAAATTAACCCTAAAGACCCCATTAACCATAACAGCCCCTGAAATTAACCCTAAATACGCCATTAACCATAACTGCCCCTAAATTAATTGCATGTACTCCGGATAAATTACCTAATAAATTGGTATGTTGATGGGGTCTTTAGTGTTAATTTAGGGGCAGTTATGCTTAATGAGGTGTTTAGGGTTAATTTGGGGGCAGTTATGCTTAATGGGGTGTTTAGGGTTAATTTGGGGGCAGTTATGCTTAATGGGGTGTTTAGGGTTAATTTGGGGGCAGTTATGCTTAATGGGGTGTTTAGGGTTAATTTAATGGTGAGGGTTAATTTAATTAATGTAATAAAGTTAGCTTAAGATACAGTTGCAGGTAAAGGGGAATGTAAATCCTGGGGGCAGTGATTATTAATGTATTTATTTATAACAGTATGGTGATATTATCTGACTGATTCGAATCCCAATGAAGGCAGAGAGTCGTTCAAAGATCCGGATCTTGCAATGATCCGGATCTTACAGTGATCCGGATCACTGTAAGATTCGGATCCCTGTAAGATCCGAATCTTTGAATGATTCTCTGCCTTCATTGACATCACTGGAGTAGGCAGGGGGGAGGATTCATTGAGTAATGAAAGGGGCAGGGCCAATCGTTAGTGTGCCTGCACGGAGTTACTGGAAAACAGTAACTCCTGTGAGTCACACTGAGTGATCCGAAGATTCGGATCATGAATCGGATCATTTCAGGGAACGAGTGGAAATGATCCAATTCACTTTAATGATCCGAACTTCCCATCACTAGTAAGCATGCGTGTTAAGCTTGAGTGTGTCTGCGTGAGAATACAGTGTTAGGGGTGGAGCCTAGGGATAAGTAGCCCACGTAAGGAGACAGAAGGTGTGTGTAAGTGTATGGTCCTAAAATTAATTTTGACAATTAACTTTCTGCATACATTTAAAACTGAGAAGACTTTACAAAATTATCTAAATTGTAATATAAGGAAAAATGCAACCTGTATAAGGCAGTAATACAATACTCTTCAATGTTTCTGATGTCCAACATTGTATTGCTACAAAGCATGCTGCAGCACAGGCCTCCATTGATTTTACAGCTCCCAGAGAATCTCTGAAACTGACCCATGATCCCTGGACAGTGAAGCAGCTATCTGGAACCGAGTCCAAAAATCAGTACTCTCCTGCTAAATTGAGGGCTGATGGAAGGTATGTATTTGAGAATTAATTTAAGTACCCCTATCTATCCATGGCTTGCAAAATATTTATATGTAAAACACTTCAGGACTGTCAAACATCTCACCTTTCTATGTGTACATTAGTCTATCTACCAAACAAATGCCTAAATAAAAAAATACAAATGTTTAAAAGATATATTTAAGTTGCTGGTAAGTATTTACCTTTAGTAGACGATGTAGAGTGCTTTCCCCTCTGTAGGCCCAGAGAAGCAGCCTATTAGTGGAAGGGAAGTGCTGCAACTAAAATAGAAGCACTGTAATGTTATACTCATCACCATCCTAGGGACTCTTGCATGAGCTTTGGGAAACAAGAGATGTGCTCAGGCAAATGCATCTCATGCAAGCCTATTAGCTGTGATGGGGTGGGGGCAAGGAAAGAGGAAAATTATATTTTAAATGGGACACTCATATTATATGCATTAAAGTGAATATGGTGCCTAGAGTGTCCCTTTAAGAGGCTAAAACAGGAAAGACAAAGCTGTGATGACAGAGATGCACCATGGTACATGGTTATTTTTAAATATAGGGTGTCAGAAACTGATTACCATAACTCTGCCAGTAAGTTTCCTTTTTACCACATATCTATTGTCAGAGTTCAGCCCCAGCCCTGGAAACTGACAGTCGTCGCCGCCCCTTTAAGAGGTCTCTCTGGAGTTGAACTCCTCTCCACAGCTTGCTGTCTTGTTCATTTGTGTCTGTATTTTATGTACCTTTGCCATCTTTCCCTTATACATCTGAGGATCTCAGCTCCTCACTCCATCCCCTGAATTCCTTGCCTTGTTCTCTGTCCTTTGTGGCATCCTGTACCATGTTTATATTATCTGGCTATGTATATAATCAATGTTCTGTGTATTTATGTTCAGCTGTGTATTTATGTTCAGCTGTGTTTTGTTATACCATTACCCTGCCTCCCTCACCTGAAGCCTACACAACTCGCACCTGATCTAATGAACAGGCTTTATATCCCTGCCTCCCAGTAACAGAGGTGTGAGTTCATTAAGTTCTTTGGAGCCATAGTTCATGCCAGACGCTGGATTTACCTGCCTGCCACCTCTTTGACCCGGACTGCCTTTTGGATTTACCCTTTTGCCAGCCTGCTACCTGTTTGACACGGACTGCCTACTGGATTTCTCCTTTTTGTTTGTACCTGTCCCAGACCCTTTTGAATACTTACCCTCATACTCCCCAGCAGTCTGTATACATGATATGCCTCCTACTCTGCTGCTTCTGGTGAGATGTCTTGCTTTGTGTAATATAACCTATAACCAAACATTCCGCTTGTGTCATTTGTGAAGTTTGTTTCAATCACTGCGTTTTACACTCCTGCGCTCTGGACTCCAACATCCAATTAAGGGCTGCAATATGAGCCTGACATCTATTTACTGGTGAAAGACTGCTGTAGCTATTATCCTCAAGTGCTAGAGTCCAACATTACTGTTTTGAAAAATCATAGACATATGGGGTATTGTATGTATTTGTATTGCTCCCAGTGGCGTCGCTACAGGGGGGCAAGGGGGGGCAATTGCCCCCCTAGGATATTCCTTGCCCCCCCGCCGAATTTGGAGCCACCCAGGACAGTCCCCTTGACTGCTAACGACGGCATGGTGCCATCGCTAGCAGTCCCAGTCAGGGCACCATGCCGTCGCTAGCACTATCTTACCTTGATGGAGGTCTGTGGACCCCAATCACCACCTACCCCAGCGATCTGCCCCTCACACTGAAGGGCATCACCGGGGCCACCCGATCCGGCCGGTGACGGCACGCGCAATGACGCGATGGCGTCACCACGTAACTTTATTAATAACTGACAATTGTCAGTTAAAGCGGTATGGGGGCATGCTGCTTAGATGCCTGTATCTCAGGCATCTAAGCAGCTACAGACCCCCAACATATACCGTTGGAAAGGTAATTATCTCACCTGTCCAACGGTATATAGCTTGTAAAAAAAGAATTTAAAAAAATTACGTAAAAAAAAAATGATTTAAACATAAAGTAGTTAAACTTAAAAAAAAAAAAAAAAAAAGTTTAAGTATTCTAGCTAAATGATCACTGTGGTAGCCAATGTTACCACAGCGATCATATAGCTATAAAAAGTCACATTCCCTTTTTAAAAATGGCCGATACTAATTTTTAATCCCATGATCCCTTTGATCATGGGGCTAAATTTAGCCAACGGTAGAGGGAGGCAATTTTTGAAATCCTGATGAACTGCAAATATTATTAAAATCAGCCATTTAGCCTGTGCGGTACGTGAGTAACCATCTCATCGCTGGAGCGCCTTGCATTTTTACTGCAAAACTTATTTTTGCTGTAAAAGTGATTTTTCTTTTTCTCCCTTTACCATCATTTCTTTGGGATTGTAAGGGGAAAGAATGGTGTGTGTGCTTCTGTGAGCAAATGTATGCAAAGTATGGTGTGTGCTTCTGCGAGTGAATGGAGATATGAAAGGAGTGTGAATGATCAGTAATTAGGGTTGAAGCCTTAACGTGGTATTACTACTCATGTAGGAAGTTAAATTATGGCACAAAAAGTACACATTTGCAAGAACTACACCCCTCAAATGAGGGGCTGCATGTGTTTCTAGTACAAACCTGGAGTGCGCTAGACACAAATGAACATGTCACTATGGATAGAAAAAACATTTTCTAGCCAAAGCGACACATTCCATCATTATTTGTGCACTCAACTTTTGTCCTAGAAATACATGTAGCCCCTCATTTGAAGCTCCAAGGGGCGTAGTTTCTTAAAATGGATGAATTGTCTGAATGAGGGAGAGCATGAGTTAATGTGTGGATGAATTGTCTGAATGAGGGAGAGCATGAGTTAATGTGTTTGTGTGTATCATAGATGTATAATTGTGGAAGGGCAAAGATGGCACTAGCAGGATGTTTGAGCCTTGGGGACCGAGATGGCACAGGCCGGGTGTATATGGGACAAAGATGGCAAATCGTATGTGTGTTATCTGGGTGCTGGCCAGGTTCTATGTGGGCAATGTGGACGCCAGGGCTTGCTTTGGGGTGTGCAACCTGTGATCTATGCCTGTAATTTAGGGGGTTTTAAATATACCTTTAATGCTGTGTTTTTATGTGAATTCCAATTGATCTATACCTGTAAAGCTGCTATATCTGCTATGCTATGTTTCCATACATTATTTATGTATACCTGCAAATACAGGGTTTGTATGTCTTGTTCAGTTGATTAATACCTGCAATGCTGCTTCCATGTATTTATTTGATCTATACCTGCGATGTTACGTTTCATATATTACAATAGTATACCTGCAAATACAGGATTTGTATGTCTGATTCTGTTTATTTGATATATACCTTCAGTGCTGAGATCACAAGTGAATTTCAATTGATCTATACATGCAAAGCTGGGTTTGTGTGTTAATGTGTTGATCTATACCTGCTATCGGCAGCAGGGTCTAATATTTATATATATCTATATATATATCTATATATATATATATATATATATATCGGCAGCAGGGACTAATATTAATATATATCGGCAACTGGGGCTAATAATATATATGGGCAGCAGGGGCTAATATATGTATATCAGCAGCAGGATCTAATATTAGGCCCTGAAATCATTTAGTGCAAAAGTTAAGGTATTGTGTTGTTTAAAGGATTTCAAGGATTAGTCGTACTAAATTGTGGCTTGAGGCTTCCCATGTTGAATGATCAAGTATTGTATTGTCCAATAACAAAAGTATCATTCCATAGCACATTACTTTTGGCAATATATATATAGACATATATATATATATATATGTTTTTTTCAGTGGTATGATTTAATGGTGGAAATTATTAATGCCCCCTCAGTTTGACTGTGGTATCTTGTGTGCCCCCCCTATATACTGTTTCTAGAGTCGCCACTGATTGCTCCTTTACTTAAAGATTACACTTTGATTAAGAATTAAGAAAAGCCTGTCTTAAAATGAATTACATTTTACATTGATCTTCAAAACAGAAATACTTTTTTAAATGTAGCTTGTGTATACATTTTAAAGAAATGAACAGAGCCATTTTTCAATTCAGACGTAAACTTGACTAACGCTTCTAATCATGACATGACTATGTTCTGATAATAAGGTAATATTGTATCACTATAATTCTGTCCAATAGATAATAAATATACCGTATTGGCTCGAATATAGGTCGCACCCTTAAAGTTTGTTGCTATTTTAATGAAAAATATTATTTAAAAAAAAAAATACACATTATTGTAATGTAACAGTATTTTATCTAACAAACAGGAATACATGTATTAACATTTTTGGTATCTATTATACAGTTATGTATACAGTTACATACAAACCAATAGCAATTTTAAGGCCCCCCCTTAATTCATAATGCACCTTACTTTTAGAAATGCCCACCTGCCCCACAGATATGCTTTATGCCCCCTAGAAGTGCCACCCCCCCCACTTACCAAAATGCACCCCCAGACTCCCGGGTGTCTAGTGGGCCCAGCCAGTGGACGTCTGTGCGATGTGCGCAGACAACCTCAGCTGCCGGCACTTCCGCCGCGGCTTCTAGGACGGAAAAGCACCGGTGTAAGTGCCAGCAGCAGAGGTTGTCTACTCGCATCGCGACAGCCGGTGAACGTCTGCGTGATGCACTTAGACCTTCGCTGCCGGCACTTCCATCGCGCAGACGTCCACGGCTGCCGAAGAGGTGGATCCAGCAGGGCTAAATGAAAAAAAGAAAAAAACTGCATGTCCCAGGCATCGGGCGATGAACTGCGCTAAACCCTAAATATAGGCCACACCCCCACCTTAAAGACCTAAAGTGTGTGTGTGTGTGTGTGGGGTGGTGCGGCATATATTCGGGCCAATACGGTATTAGTTTACTTGTGCATCAAAATGGCACTAAATCTGATGCTGTATAAAAACTCAATATAATAATAATCCAGCATACTCAGATATCTCCCATGATTCCTGATTTAAATAAATTTGTCATAAACAGACTATTCTTAAAGGAATTAAACAAAAATATAGACTTCAATATACCACAGAATACATGGGTATATTTATCAAAGTACTAAGACATTATTTCATAAATACTATGCCTCTTCTAGTCTCCAAACAATTGTGATTGGCCTATCAAGGGTCCTTCAGTTGTGGCATCTAGATAGGTTCAAGATGAATAGACAGTTAAGTTAAAGTGGTTAATCCTAGTTTGTAAACATTTTTAAATCATTTTATCCTAAAAGCACTCCCTCCAACATTTTTTTTTTTTTTTAAATCTGTTTATTGATGTCAACATTGGCAGAGTGGATGGATAATGAGACAAAGGTACAGCCGGTCACAGAACAAATTGCAGAGCACCTTCTGTCAGAGAAGGTGACGTTAATCGTTGTACAGAAATAAAAGAGATTACATACAGAGATGACCGGTACAGTATGTATGTTAACAGTATGTGGAACAGCTGATCAAACAGTAATAGACAGTATTTTTGTTTTTTGTTTTCTTGATTGCTTATAGATAGCATATGCAGTGGTGTATTGACAGGGTTGCCGCCGATTGGCAACAACCAACAGGGGCTGGGGGGGGGGGGATAAGAGGGGGACAAAGGACTGAAAGAAATTGGGGAAGGAGAGAAGAAAAGAGAGAGAGAGAAAAAAAATAAAGGTTTTCCCAGTAGGGTAGATCTCCATGGGGGCGTTGGTTCAGAGAGAAACTAATGGCAGTACTACGCTCCCTCGGGAAAAGGCAACGATCCAGGGGTCCCAAATATCCGATAATTTTTGCATCTCATCATGGAGTTTAGCTGTAATCTTTTCCATTGAGATAATATGCCAGATGTTGGATTGAATTTCATCATCCGAAGGTGAAACACCCTTCCATCTCCTGGCTATGGCTTGTTTGATAGCGGCACAGATCCGAAACACCAGTTTTTGCCCTGGCACCAACACCTGTGTTGTTGTTTTGTCCATGTTTAGTAGAGCCGTTTGAGGGGAAGCCGTCAATTGAGTTCCCAGTGCTGTCGAGAGGTCTCGGAAGAACTTAGTCCAAATAGGTAGGACAAGCGGACAGGACCAGCAGACGTGGACGTAGGTGCCCACATCGCCGCAGTGACGAAAACATTTGGCATCAGAAGTATGGCTTAATTTGGAAAGCCGCACCGGCGAAAGATACCAGTGTGCAATAACCTTGTAGGATCCCTTATGACCGTGTTAATGTGAGTCGGTGTGTGTTAGTCGCTGCCTTGCACCAAACATCGTCTTCAAAGGTTTGTTGTAAGGCTTCATGCCAGCGGGCTCTGTATGATGGGGGAGAACCGTATGTCTTGACCATGAGATGCGAATAATGTAAAGAGATAGAGCTTTCCAGTCTGCAGTGGGTAAGGAACCTCTGTTCGAAGAGGGTCAACTCGGAGACACCTACGTCCCGTATCAGGGTTTGCATAAAGTGTCTAATCTGAAGATATCAAAATCTCTCGCTTTGGGGGATATGCTTGTGATGTAGTAGCTCTTCGAAAGTATCTGTCCTCTCTAATGTACCTAATCTGCCCAGCCACGCCTCAATCCACCACCCAAATCGTCGAGTATCCATGCCCTCCGGGAAGAGGGGGTTGAAGAAGATTGGAGTCAGTTGGGACACTCGTCCCTGCAACTGGTACTTAAGTCTGGACTTCTTCCAGAGAGAGCAGGACGCCTGTATAGTGGAAAGAAGTGGGGAGCCCGGCAAACGATCGTGACCGTGCCATAAGCGTAACTGTAGCTGGTGGTTAGGAATACAACTGCGTTCAATGTCAACCCATGGCAACGTGCTGGTTGGAAAAGACCAGGATTTCATCTGTGAAAGTCTAGAGGATACATAATAAAGGTGAAGGCATGGCACTGCCAGACCGCCCCGCTCCTTAGGCATGTACATTGTCTGTCGGTTGATTCTGGCTCTCTTGCCATTCCAGACGAATTGGTATATGCTTGATTGAAAGGATTCACTGTCGCGGGTGTTGACAGCAATTGGTAGGGCACGAAATAAGTACAGCAGACGTGGTAGAGTGTTCATTTTTACCGCATAGGTTCGGCGCATCCAGGAGATGTATTACTGAGACCACTGTCTGAGATCACGTCAGAGTAGTGGATAGTTAGCAGCATAAAGTGTCTGAGGGTTGTTGGTAATGTTGATGCCCAAATATTCAAGCGACGAAGATTTCCATTGGAATGGGAAAGTGGCTGCAACAGTCTGTTGTGTCCTAGCATCAAGGTTGACATTCAAGGCTTCACATTTGGCGGTGTTAATCTTGTAACCAGAGATCTGAGAGAACTCATTCAGGACTGTGTATAGGTTAGGCAGAGAGACGAGGGGCTGAGACAGAGTCAGTAGGATATCATCCGCGAAGAGCCCCAATTTATATTGGCGGTCCTGGACTGTGACTCCGGCAATATCGGGATGTTGGCGGATGGCTATCGCCAGGGGTTCCAAACATAGGGCAAATAATAGGGGAGAGAGCGGGCACCCCTGTCTCGTGCTGTTTAGTATGTCGAAGGACCGGGATTCACAACCCATCAGTGCAACCGAGGCCGTCGGATTTTCATAGAGAACGCGGATACCTCACACAATATTGCCGCGGAAACCAAACAAGTTCAGGGTCTCCCATATGTAAGCCCAATCAATTCTGGCAAACGCCTTTTAGACGTCGAGCGCTAGCAACATAGTCGGTTGGTGGGTGAGCGTTGCCAATTCAAGTAAGTCAATCGTGCGTCTGATATTATCTGGCGCTTCCCGGTGTGGAATAAAGCCGACTTGATCAGGGTGGACTATGGAGGAGATGATTTTGCCCAAGCGGGTAGCCAGTATTTTAGCGTAGAGCTTTATATCCGCGTTAATAAGCAAGATCGGCCTATAGCTGCCGCACCTAGAGGGATCCTTTCCTTCCTTGTGGATGACAATAATTTTGGCCTGCATCATTTCAGGTTTGGGGACAGAGCCCTTCAGGAAGCTATTGAAAAGGCGCAGTAATTGTGGCTGCAGCTGATCTTTGAATTTCTTGTAATAGGATCCTGGGAGCCCATCCGGCCCCGGTGCTTTGGCTGGTCTGACACTGGAGATGGCTGCGAGTAGTTCGTCTTCCGAAATCTCTTGATTCAAGGAATCAGCTTGTTGGTCAGTGAGTCTCGTGGTGGGTAGAGAGTCTAGGAATTGGTGAATATGGTCTCCCCTAAGTCGGTTCCTGTGGCCTTGTTGCCGTCATATAGAGTGCTATAGAAGATCGCAAATTGTTGAGCAATGTCCTTGGGGGATTGTTGTTATTAGAGTCAATGATCTTATGGATATTCTGTGACTTCCTTTGAGAACGTAATCTGCGCGCCAACATGGCATCAGGTTTATTAGTGGACTCGAAGAGTTTTTGTTTGGTATGATTAAAGGAGTGCAGAACGTTGTTGTTGAAAAGGACGTTTAATTTGCCTCGTAGTTGGATGATGTCTCGAAGAGTAGTGGGGTCCAGTGTTTGCTTGTGAATCTGTTCCAGTGAGGAGAGTTTAGCAGTGAAAGAGTCGATAGCTTGGTGCCGCAACTTTTTCCTCCTAGCCACTATTCGGAGGAACGAGCCACGGATAAAAGCCTTGTGTGTAACCCAAAGTAGTTGCGGGTCAATGCCAGGAGTATCATTAAATTGGTGGAAATCACTTAGGTCGGTGATGATCTCAGCTATCACTCCCAGGTCTGTAAGCAGGAATTCGTCTAAGCACCAATTACGGGTTCCCGGCGTCCAGTCCGCAGGGCAGAAGGAGCATTCTACTGCTCCGTGGTCGGACCAGGAGATCGGGTAAATCCGCGAGGCAAGGGCTGCTGGGGCCAAGTTCTGACTGAGAAGGCTGTAGGCTATCCTGGAGTAGGAGTTGTGAGGGTGCGAGAAAAAGGTGTAGTCCAGATCTTTGGGGTGGTGGTGCCTCCAGATATCCACAATCGCCGCTGTTTAGCAAAGTCTCTAAGTTGTTTGGAGGCTGGAGAAGAGCCCAACCGCACAGCCTCACCTCTCCTGTCAACGAATGCGTCCCAATACGTATTAAAATCACCTCCTACAATGAGCATGTGGTTGCGGAACAGCAAGAGAAGATTCGAGAGGTGGTGATAGAAGGGGGCCGACTGAGTCGAGGGGGCATATACATTTAGAATGACTGCTGGTTTGTTTTGTAAAAGTCCCGACAATAGTAGAGAACGACCCCACTTGTCTCGCAAAACATCCGTACATTGGAACCCTACTGAGGCTCTCACGAAAACACTAGCGCCATTTTTACGCTTAGGATGGGTAGCGTGGTAGTGGACTCCAAAGGACCTGTTCCAGTATGAAGGCAAGGAGGTCTTACGGAGGTGTATCTCCTGCAGCAGGACTATATCTGCCTGCAGTTTCTGATAGTATCGCATAGCTTGACGCCGCCTCTGGGGGGACTCCCTCCAATATTTATTCACCTTTTTTTGTTGTGTTGAGAAGCTTCATCTAGTGCTTTGGTAGTTGCTCATATAGTTGGAATCCATTCAAGGTAATGCTTTCTATATTGTTACCCAGAAGTAACTGTTTTTATCCTGAAAACATACAGGCTAATGACTGAAAAATAACATTTTATGTAAGTAGTAATTGTCGATCTTAATTTTGGATTTAACGCTTCTAAATATCTCTGCAAAAGTACCCATAACCACTTTCTAGCACTCAGGGCCTGTAAAACACCATAAAATCAATGGTTATTAGAAGAAGAACAATGAACCAGCAACCAAACTACTGGATGTGGGAATCCCAAAATATAGGCAAAAAAACTGTTCTAAAGGTTTACAGAAGCCTGTAACTAAGCAGTATGCTCTGTATAATATTCAAAGGAAGCAGATTTGCAATAGCATGTATACGATTAACATTAAGTCACAGATACTCCTGCCATGTTTCAAATTAAAATGTATTTCCTGACAACATTCTGCTCTGAAAATCTCATACTAACCATCCTTAGTTAATTTATTTTTTGCATACAAGGGTAAGACTCTCTCCTTGTGTACCAGTATGTGTTAATCTTAATATTGTCCACTTTAGAATCTGATGGCGCTCTATAAATAACATCTGATGATATAAAAGGGTCATTGAAGTAAATACATACAAGATCTTGGGTGGGTGGCAATGTTTACTGCAAAAATGCAACATATATGCCATTAAAAGGAGAAGGAAAAGGTGCCCACTATATAAGATATTAGTTTGGTGCATGATTGTACTTTTCATAGTAATAATTTAATGTGTGTAAAAATTACAGCCATAAAAAACTTTATATAATTTATTGGATCTTTTGCTTCAAGCTTTTTTTAATTACATTTTAGACTAAGATACACTATATAGACAAAAATATTGGGACTCCTGAACGTTACAGCAGCAGGGACATTACATTCAAAATACATACATTATTATGTAGTTGGTCCCCCTTTTGGAGCTACAACAGCTTCTACTCTTCTGGGAAGGCTTTCCACAAGATTTTGGAGATTCATCTAGTAGGGCATTTGTGAGGCCAGGCACTGATGTTGGATGAGAAGAACTGGCTTCCAACTTTGCGAGAATAGTTTGGTGAAGGCCCTTCTCTATTCCAGCATGACTGTACCCCAGTGCACAAAGCAAAGGCCATAAAAGACATGGTTCGCCAAGTTTGTTGTAGAAGACTAGCCTGCACAGAGCCCTGACCTCAACCCCATCAAATAACTGTGGGATGAACTGGAACAGACATAGCGAGCCAGGCCATCTCATCCAACATCAGTGGCTGACCTCATAAATGATCTACTGGATGAATGGGCAAAAATTCCTACAGAAACACTCCAAGATCTTGTGAAAAGCCTTTCCAGAAAAATAGAAGCTGTTCTAGTTGCAAAGGGGGAGCGAGCTACATATCAGTGTCTATGTATTTAGAATGCAATGTAATACAAGTCCCTGTTGGTGTAATGGTCAGTTGTCCCAATATTATTGACCAAGCAGTAGACATCTATTTCTCAAATCAGTAGCTCTAGGCTTGTTTTAATTCAAGGAATTCATGTGTCAGAAGACCAAACTCCTCTTTCTGGATGAAACAGAAAAGGTTTCTGAGGATGCTATGTCCTATTATGTTACTGTGACACAATAAAAAAGGCTTTTAAAATATGGTTTTCTTTGTTATCTGTGTAAACCAATCATGCCTTTGCGTGACTGGTATATCTCATTCTAAAAAAGTGGTCTCTTATTTCATTATCGTTGGACTCCTCCTTGCTAAGCCAGATAACTTTGCTATTTGTAATATCTTCTTTTAATTTCCTTTTAGAAACAGACACTGTGCCAAAGTTCTCCGTTGTTTTAGGTCCAGTCAGTAAGACGTAGCAAGCATGCCGACTTTTCTCGAACAAAAAGGCTTGAGGAAATATAATAATAAAAAGTGATTAGCTGCATTTGAATTTTACATCACGTTGACTGCTGAAAGTAGCAGATGCTTGAAGCACACATCTCAAAGCAATAGAGTTCTTCAAATAACAGGTCTAGAGATTAAGCAGAATTAGACTCCATAGTTACCTAATTAACATACTAAAATGTGTAATATGTCTCCGGTCTGCAGTCTCAAATAGAACATTATTTCAAATGGGTTATATAGTTAGAGCTATTCTGGTGCATAGTGGTAAAAGTGGAGAAATTGGCAGAAAAATTTTAAGAGTTGCCACTTTTAAAGAAACATTTTCTTCCATTGTCTTGGGCTCTCCCGCTCTTTATAGATACATACGTGCACACTGAAAGTACACTGGATAAAATACATGTAGAATACAAAATAGGTACACATCTCATTTACACAAGTACTTACCATCAAACAGAACTATGTTTTCCGTATGATTGTTCAGCTGAAGAAGAACTGTTGGGTATGAAGGATGAAACATGTACAGTATTTCTTTCGTCTCCATCTAGTGAAAGTAGTGAAAGTATATTTTTAGCATGTTTTTTAAACTTTGTTCAACAATACTTCAAAATATCGGTGCCTGTATTATGATGATGACATCTGCCTTTTGGAAGCTTCCAATAGTAACATTTTCAATGCAGTGGTTATGCTAAAGCTTAGTAAATATATTTCATACACCCATTTACTGAGCCCTTGAAGTTATTAGGTCAGTTCTCTTTTGAACAAGGCTAATATATTGAATAAGTCTAACACAACTAAGCAGTCATGCCAGTTAGATGCCACACACCAACACAGAATTTCACAAAGTAAATTTTTACGGACAGTATTTCTTATCCATGAGTATAAATACAGGTGCATAGTATAATACTATAACTACATACAGAAGATTTATTTTGTCCATTCTTATAGTTTTAAACTGTTGATTTGATTACATTTTTAGTGAAGTCTTTAGAGCAAAAAAAGAAGATGAAATATGCTTACTGAATTATTGAATTCAAGAGTATGTTCCCCCCAAAACAGGAAGATAGAGCGGTGATCCCCTGTATTAAGCGTGACAGGACTTGGATTGGTAATTCCCAAATTCATTTTCGCTTCCCACTGAACGGTTCCGCTGTTGCTGTCAACAATTATTACCTAACAATAAAAACAGAACAAATAATTCAATATTCTTTCAGAGGTCTCCTTGGAACACAATAACAAATATTTAGCCACTACAAGAAACCCACAAACCGTGGCATGCTACGTGAAGCAGTATAATTCCCTTAACTTACTGAGTTTTGTTAGAGCAGAAGTAAATCAATTTTTACAATAGACTCTAATAATGAGTTTTAAATGTGTTAATTAACCAAAATTACAGACTTTCTTCATTTTCAAATGTATTTTATAATCATACTAAACCTTTTTTCTTCCATTTCTGATCCCAAGCTCCATCATTATGGATAATACATCTTTCTTGAAGTAACCCAATGCTGGTTTGCTATAAAGACATTTTTGGTTAAGTAGTATAAGGAGAAGAGGACACAAGCAGCAAAGTACAAGACTAGTTCAATAATGTAAAAAATATATTTGTAGATTTGCCACAAAACACAAATATTCATCATGTTGAGTGCCCAAGCACGGATACACACACCAACATGACAGTACCAACTCAGAATGTAGTGCATATTAGTTTGACAAGTTTGGAAACTTAACAACAAAAGTTAAGAATGTTGCATGCAAAAAGTTGTCCAGCTTGGTAGCACAGATTTAAATTGCCAAAGTATTTTATTTCTTTACATTTACCTTACAATGTTTGTTGTATTTACCGACCACAATGAGTTAAACTTTTGTCCGTCTAGCAACTCAGAAACCTCTGATTTCACAACCAGTATATTGTCATAATATTTTCCAGGAACTTTCATCAAGAAGCGGACATCACCAGAACTGTAATGAAATACATAAAAGACAGATTTCAAATAAATCTATTAACAGAAACATTGGACAGAAGTCTATTAGCCATTTACTTCTTACTTAGTGTTAACGGTGATTGAAAATCAATAGTTTGCAATGCAACTACATGTCTAAAAAGAAGTTCGCAATCATACAGTTTAGTATGCAACACTTTAACCCCTGAAGGATAGAGGTGTTTTTTAACCCCTTAACATCCATTGCCGGGTCAGGCACGTCATGCAAAACGGTCACTTAACGACCTATGACGTGCCTGACACGTCATGAGTCTTAAACAAGGGGTATGACTGTACTCGGAAGGTGTTGCTGACCACACATTGGGGTGTTGTTTGATAGTGACGTATTCCTGGAGCTATAAATTTATACCCAAAGAACAATTTGTGTGAAAAAAAATACATTTTAAATACCTTTTTTGAAAATATTTTCAAAAATATATGGTTTGATGGGGTAAATTGTAGTGGCCGGCTCAAAGATAGAGCACAGGCACAGACTGACCAAAATAGGGAAAAAAAAGCACACTTCCCAAATGTGGCCTTTTAACCCCAAACAGCAGTCAAACCCATGCATGGGTGGTATCACTATACTCGAGAGATGTTGTTGAACACATATTGGGGTGTTGTTTGATAGTGACGTATACCTGGAGCTATACATTTATACCCAAAGTACAATTTGTGTGAAAAAAAATACCCCAAAAAATGGCAAAGGCTGGTGGTAGAATCTCATGCATGGAAGGGGTTAAAATACTAGCATTTGAAATACCCTGGGGTGTCTAGTTTTCAAAAATATATGATTTGATGGGGTAAATTGCATTGGCCGGCTTCAAAGATACCCGAAATGGCACATGGGGGGGGAGCGTGCAGAAAAAAGCAAAAAAACATAAAAACATTGGGTATTTCTAAACTCAGGACAAATAGTAGAATCTAATTTTTTTGGGTCAGAAAATGTGGGGGTTTTTTTTACATTTTTCATCATATTTTATTTTTTTTTTTTATGGGGAATTAGATATGATCAAAACTATGGTATCTGAAGAAAGTCCTTCTTGTCCAGAAAAAAAATATATAATTTGTGTGGGTTCACTAAATGAGTGAGGAGAAAATTACATTACATGAGTGCCGCAAAAGTGTTAAAACAGCCTCGGTCCCAATGGTACAAAAGGTAAAACACAGCCTGGTCCTTAAGGGGTTACTTTTTTTGTACCCTTTGTGACAATGCTTTTCAACCATGAGGTGCTCATGGTTAGCTGTAATTTTCTTCTCCCTCATTTAGTGTACCTACACAAATTATAAACTGTTTTTGTTCGGGACAAGAGGAATAGATACAGCTATTTTGATCATATCTAATCTAATCTAATTTATTATAAAAAATATAAAATATGGTGAAAAACTTCTTAATTTTGACAAATATTTTGCTCATCTACAAAAGCTAATGAAACCACCTGCTAAATAGATTTAAGTATTTGTCCTGAGTTTATCCAATATTTTTTGCAAGCTATGGGGCAATAAGTACAAGTAGCATATTGCCATTTAAAAACTGGTGATTCCATCCCCATGTGCTATATGGGACATCTTTGACCCTGGCAGATTCAATTTAACTAATAAAACCATGTATTTTTGAAAACTAGACACCCCTGGGTATAGTTCCTGGTGTATGACACTGTCAAACACCACCACAATAATGTGTTCAGCAACATCCCATGAGTACAGTGATACCAATCATGCATAGGTGTGTTTGGTTGTTTTGGGAGATGCGCATAAAAAAAATGATATCTGGTCAGTTTGTGCCTATGCCCTATTTGTGACATCTTTGAAACCGGCCAATTTAATTTACCCCATCAAACCATATATTTTTGAAAACTAGACACTCTAGGGTATTTCAAACGCTGGCATTTTAACTTGTTCCATGCCAGGATTTTTGGGAAGACACAGCCCCAATTTTAAGACTGCCTAATAAAATTAATTTATTTTCAGGGCATTTTTTTATGCCGACATGCAGCACCCAGGAGACTGCAAACCATTTGGATGCTGCAATCAGAGCTACAGATTACCCTGTCTGTTCTCTTAATTATAAAATCCCCTACCACAGCCTGCCTGGGCTTCCCTTCCTTCTGGATTCTCTGTACACTGGATGGGCTGCTTTCCCAGATTTAGGGAGAACAGCTTTTTCCAGAAATCCCACTTCTAAGTCTGCCTCCACAACATGCTCACTTAAATGGGCAAATTTGTTGGGATGGAAAAACTCTGGACTGGCTTCCCTCTTCCTGTTCCCCCCCCACACTGCAACTGTGTCTAACTGTCACTCAGCTATGTGCCAGGCTCCATTCTGACTGATCTCCTCCCTCATTGCTAGGGGCCCCATCTAAACTCTGCTCAGTGAGCAAAAGACTCCTCTCAAGATTGTCAATCTCTCTCAGTATTTCATAATGTGTCTTTAGAGCTCCAGTCTGAGCTTTCACAGAGGCCACTTGCTCACACTTGCCACAGCGATATGGAACCAGGAACTGCTGTTCCAAATATGCATACATATGGCATGATGTACATTGAGTGAGATCTCCAAGCTTGCTCATACTTTGGGGAGGTATTGAAACAATTGAAACTGTTTCTGGTTTACCTTGGTTTCTCTTATAACTCGTGTGCTGTGGTGGTGCACAAACTGGCCACTTACAGAAAGCAAGTCAATTAAACAATGCAAGTCCTTACTGTGAGCAAGCTCTGTGAGTTTAGCCACTTTATACAGAGCAACACAGCTAATTGATTATAAGCCCAAACCTTGACTAATTTACACACTAAAAAAGGGGAAAAATTGTTAACCAAATATGTTTAATATTTCACTGATGCAAAATCAAGAAAATGAACATGTTTAATGGTTTCCATCCAGCCAAATCCAAATGATGTTTTCCAAAGTACTGAATCCATAGGTACAACAAATGGAAGAGAGTGACATGTCACATAACAAGGGTATATGGGCATAAGTATGTCTGCCCTTATAAATCTATGCATATTAGACTTGTGCATGCGGATTTGTAACAACTGCAAATTCAGCAATTCGTAAAAAGCCACTGGTTAGAGCCTCCCCAAGTCTGGGGAAGCAAAGTGTCATATAGGGGGGTATAAGGCAAATCTGGGGGGGGCAGAGTGGTGTATAAGGCATATCTGGGGGGCAGAGTGGCATATCAGGGGTATAAGGCATATCTGGGGTAGAGTGGCTGTCAGGCACCAGTCGAGTGTCTGTGTTGAAAAGGAGGAGAAGGAGACCAGAATGCAGGATGACCGGAGGAAATAAGAAGCAGTCCAGACAATGACGTAGTTAGGGCACAGGTAGTAATCCAATAGCGTAGTCAGGTTCAGGCAGCAATCAAATAGCGTAGTCAGGGCACAGGCAGTGGTCAGGTTCAGGTACAGGTACAGGTAGGGATAAGAGCACAGTACTGGGAACGCTGTGTAAGGCACAGAGCGTCACAGAATATCTGAGCGCTGCGATAAGGGAGCTTGGGGTTTTTTATAGGGATCACCCTCCGTACCGCCCCCAACATAATCTTTAGTGAGAGACGGCACCAGAGGGTGACCTGGGTGGCAAGGATGTTGCTCACCGGCTCCCAGGAATGATCCGCCACCCCATAGCCTTTCCAATGAATGAGATACTCGGGAATCGTTCTTGACTCGGGAATCGAGAATGTGCTGCACCTCGTACTCTGTCTCCCCTGCGATCTCCACAGGAGGATGAAGATCTGACGAGGGTCTCCATGGTTTCACGAGGGAAATATGGAAGACAGGGTGGATGCGATATGTATTGGATAACTGGAGACTGACCGCAGCAGTACCAACCATCTCAAGGACGGGAAAAGGACCGAAGAAACAAGGACCGAGTTTCTTCAAGGGACAAGATATATGGTGGTGGAGAGCCATACTTTGTCTCCCTGTTACTAACACGGGGTTGGAGAGCACAGACGGTCGGCGTAGGTCTTCTATGTCTTTTGGGCCTTTAGGATGTTGATTCGGATGATACAAAAGGACCGGAGGAGATGCTGGAGTCTCGTTGCAGCTTCGGGTACCGAATTGGACAGAGGAGAAGCAGGCAGGTATCCAAAGTTGGCATAAAATGGAGAGTAGCCAATAGTCTTTTGTGTTTGGTTTTTGTAGGCATACTCCGCTGTTGGTAATAACTGTACTCTTGTATCTTGTAGATAAGTTATATAGCAACGTAGATATTGTTTGAGGATTTGGTTAACTCGTTCGGTTTGTCCGTTGCTCTGGGGATGAAAGGAGGACGAGTTAGGCTGTATTTGTAGTCCCTTGTAGAAGGCACGCCAGAAACGGGAGGTGAACTGCGTCCCACGGTCCGACGTGATTGAGCGAGGTAGACCATGGAGACAGAAGACTTCTTTGAGGAATAAGGTGGCTGCTTCGGTGGAGGTGGGTAGGCCCTTGGCTGGTATGAAGTGGGCCATTTTGGTAAACTGATCCACCACCACCAAGATGGTTGTGTAACCTTGTGAGGCAGGTAAGTCGACTATAAAATCCATCGAAATATCAGTCCATGGCTGGTCAGGCACTGACAGAGGCTGAAGAAGACCGGTGGGTCGTTGTCGTGAGGTCTTGGAGGTGGCACACAACTGGCAGGCTGAAACATACGCCATGATCTCCTTTCGCATAGCCGGCCGCCAAAAGAGGCGTATGATTTGCTCCTCCGTCTTTCGTGCATCCCGTGTCCTGCAGCCAACGTAGAGTGGAGAAGTCAGAGTATCTCGTGACGTACAGGAGAAGGCACATAGATCTTGCCGCGGAGGTAGAGCAACCCATACTTTCGTGTGCAAAAACGAGGAACAGGAATTCTCTCAAGGGTGCTGTGATATCGGAGTCTCTCCCACATAGACGGAAAGGATGCTAAAAAATGGCCTTTGTGTAAGATGGTCTCGTCGATTGTACTCTCGGATCCTCCAGCCGTGCGTGACAGGGCATCAGCTTTGCCATTCCTTGACCCTGGACGATATGTGATATTGAGGTGAAACCGACTAAAAAAACAAGGCCAAACGAGCTTGACGAGGTTTAAGCCGTTTTGCGGTACGGAGGTACTCCAGGTTTCGATGATCT
The DNA here is from genome assembly GCA_023333645.1 of Sceloporus occidentalis. NCBI lineage: Eukaryota > Metazoa > Chordata > Lepidosauria > Squamata > Phrynosomatidae > Sceloporus > Sceloporus occidentalis. The sequence continues at coordinate 347,916 of JALMGF010000297.1, forward strand.
GTATAAACCAGGGCAGGGTGTGTGGAACCCTCCAAATGATGTTTCCACTCTTCCAGGGAAGGCAAGTAATTTGCGGTCACCGACATCGTAATTCTTGTCGGGAGGAGTCCAAGGCAACCGGCTTTGTGATTTTAGGCTCTAATATTGCAGCATCTACGTAAGGGAATTTTGGGCTTTGCAGGGATGATTTTTGGGGGGCCAGGTGTATGGCCTGAGTACTGCCAATGTTTGTCCAAAATTCGTTTTACCAAGGGCTTTTTGGAGACACTTGTATCCTGCTTCCCTTTTCTACACTTGCTAGTGGAAAATTGAGACCGTCTTAATTGGTGGAAACGTTGACATAATCCTACCACGTTCCTATTATTTATCTCAATGCTTCATAATTAATTTTCAGTTTCTGTGTTTTCAGGTAAGATGTCTGGATAAAGTCACAGAGAGTAATGGGGAGTCACACAGCTTTCAATGAATACGTATAGTTTGATACTCACTGTATGTTGCCTTAAAACGAAGACAAGTGAATGAGAAAACTGGAGCCTTTATATGTACCTAAATCAATTACTGAGGCATGGATTTACAAAAAATATGGTTAGGTATATTTCTTTTACATATATTCTGGAAACAGTGTTCTGTTAATAGGAAATTACCTGGAAATTGGAAGAATTGATATGTAACCTACAGAAAGGTTACTCTGTGCCTCCCAGTCAGGATCTATCCTGTATTGTGCAGGTTTGTTTTCATCGCCTTTAATCTTAGAACACAAATCTCTGACAGAATACCCTTCAACAGAACCTCCTGTGCAAGCAAGATGTGAGATTGAGAGTCTAAAAATGTATTGAAGTTAATGATGAATGGTATAAATGAAATATTCTGATACAAAACAGACAGATTCTATGTTAACAAAGGAATATAAATGTTTTTAGGTTTTTATATCAAATTAAATTAAGTGCATTTAACTTACACTACTGTAGTTTGCTTATTTGAAAATAAACAGTTCATATTTGCATTAGCCATTAAATATACAATGATGCTCATTAATGTGTTTCTAATAATATTGTGATCTGTAGGTTACCGTATTTGCTCGATTATAAGACGACCCCCTAAAATCTGAATATTAATTTAGGAAAAAAGGAAAAGCTTGAATATAAGACTACCATATAGGAAAAAAGTTTTACTAGTAAATATTAGTTCACATGTAAACTATTTTTCATATTTAATAAAAACTATGATTGAGAAAAATGCATTTTTGCCACACTGCCCCCCAGATATGCCTTTTAACCCCCCTATGTGCCACTCTGGCCCTCTGCCACTCTGGCCCCCATATATGCCTTTAACCCCCTATATGCCACTGCCTCCAGAAAGCCTTTATACCCCCATATGCAACTCTCACCCTCCCCTGACTCACTCCCTAGAGTTGTCCCCAGTGCTTCAGATTCCTTGGTGTCTAGTGGGGCAACCAGCGGAGTTCTGCGCAATGTGCGTAGACAACAGCTGCTGCCGGCACTTCCACCGGGGCTTCTATGGTGGAGCCCCGGAAGGTCATGTGATGCCGGCGCTCCATCACAGAAGCCCCAGTGGAAGTGCCAGCAGCAGCGGAAGTTGTCTGCACGCATCGCACAGACATCCACCGGCTGCCAGAGAGGAGGATCCGGGTCCCCGCAGCGCTGCGGGGGATCTGGATCTTAGTCTTGCAGTCAGACCTCTATTTGAGGTCTGATTAGAAGACAACCTCGAATATAAGACGATTGTTATTTTTCAGAGCATTTGCTTTGAAAAAACCTTGTCTTATAATCAAGCAAATACGGCAGTATTACCAATAACGACACTATATAAGATGGTGGGGCTGGGGTTACATATGTTTTCTCATCTACTATAAGTGAAACTTAAATATTCTCTTTTGAGTCAAAATTTGTTCAAACATACATTTACCTAAAGTGGCAATAAAAAGGTTAATTAAACCTTAGGGATTACCTTGTGTTCTGCATTTATTGTTCATAAAGTGTGATCTGATCTAAATCCAAGTCACATGTATCGACAAAGAACATACTTAAGTTACTAACACATAAACTATGATAGTCATTCATGTCTTTATTGAACTTACCCATTAAGCATTGACAGTGCTGGTATAAAAAAAGTAAGTGAACCCTTGGATTTATTAACCGGTCAAACGTTGTTCAAACTGAATACCAAGTAAACAAATATGGCGGCAGATAAACGTACTCTGTTTCTTCGTATCCGCCATTTCTTGAAAAGGGAGGAGGGGCATTGTTTGAGTGAGCTGATCTTCGTTTGTCCAATCAGCTCACTCTTGTGATATCATGCATTTAATAAAACCTATTAAATTTAAAATTAAATAATAGATCTTTTACCAATTTGGTGCACTGTTACTATCCTTAACCTTACATTAACCCTATAACACTAAGTCTAGCCTTATTTTGAGTTTTTGACTCACCTTCTTCCGTACGCATACCTGCCAAAAGTCCTGAATTGCGCAGGACAGTTCCATTTTTCAGTTCTGTCCCAAATCCGTGTAAAGTAGGTATGCAAATACAGGTAGAATAAATATAAATTAAATAACTAATAATACAATAAGAAATTAACCCCTTATTTTTAACAATAACTATTACATTTGAAATTATTTCTCGGGACAGTCACGTTTTTTTCAGTCCTGTCCCGTCAAATTTGGGTTGTAGGTAAGTATACCATTGTAGGCAAGCTGCAAATGTTTGGCAAGTACCGTATTTTTCGCTCTATAAGACGCACCTGCTGATAAGACGCACCTAGATTTTAGAGGAGAAAAAAAAGGAAAAAATATTTTGAGCTAAAAAATGGGCTATAAAAAAAGGACATCATCCTCCCGTCATGCCTGCACAGAAAAAAGCTGGTCAGACATGATGGGAAGTGTAGTTGGACTACAAGCGCCGTACTGCGCATGCGCCATACGTGACACGGCGCTTGCGTCAAATCCCCCCGTCCTCTCCATCCAGTCCGCCCTTAGCCGTCGCAACGGACCATAGAAGAGGAGAGGCGGCGACAGAGGCGGCGGTCTCCAGATGAAGACCTCCCCTGGACGGCGAAGCGAGACAGAGACTGTCCGGGACACTTTTGGTGAGTACCGTATTGGCTCGGATATAGGCCGCCCCCGTATATAGGCCGCACCCTAAAAGTTTGGTGCTTTTTTAAAGAAAAAGTTTTTTTCTTTAAAAAAGCACCAAAAAACATACTGCCACTCTGCCCCCCCCGCCCCCCGAGATATGCTACCACTGTCCTCCCTCCCCGAGATACGCTGCCACTGTCCTCCCTCCCCGAGATACGCTGCCACTGTCCTCCCTCCCCGAGATACGCTGCCACTGTCCTCCCTCCCCGAGATATGCTACCACTGTCCTCCCTCCCCGAGATACGCTGCCACTGTCCCCCTCTGCCCCCCCCCTCCCCAACTTACCGGAGCAGACTCCCGGGTGTCTTGCGGGGCCGGCGGGGGACATCTACGCAATACAACTTCCGGTGCGGCACATCCGGCACCGGAAGTTGTATTGCGTAGACGTCCCCCGCCGACCCCGCAAGACACCCGGGAGTCTGCTCCGGTAAGTCCGCGGGGGGTGCAGAGGTAAAACGCATCCGCACGATGCGCTTAGACAACCTCCCGTGCCGGCACCCCCCCCCCGTGGGAAGTGCTGGCAGGGGAGGCTGTCTGAGCGTATCGGGGAGTAGGATGCAGGTCCCCTGCACCGCTGCGGGGGATCTGTATCCTAACCCCGCTGCCTGCCCGGCGCCCGGGACTGCATGTCCCGGGCGTCGGGCGCTAGACCCCGAATATAGGCCGCACCCCCACTTTAAAGTCTTAAAGTGGGGGAAAAAAGTGCGGCCTATATTCGAGCCAATACAGTATATCGTTGCCCCCCCCCCCTCCCTGCCTGCATCTTCGCTCCATAAGACGCGGCTGATTTTTCATCCTACTTTGGGAGGAAAAAAACTGCGTCTTATGGAGCGAAAAATACGGTATGTAAAATTGGTCTCAAATTCCCTATTCAACTTCTATGCTTTCATTTATTGATTTCATCACCGTTTCACTGCATTTCCATGGCACCCGGCAGAAAATGAACAAGAAGCAGCTTTCTTTATGGTGTCCTGCCATAGGCTCCATGCCTATTCAATGTTCTGCGATTGCTAGATTCGTGATCAGAGATGTTAACCAGTTCCAATGATTCCTTTAGAGTTTAACAGTTACTCTAGGGTTCTTTTTTTTTACCTCATAGAGGATTCCGCATTGTGCCCTTGGAGTCACCATGGTTCATTTCAGCAGATGTTTCTTGAGAATAAACTCCAGATGTCTGTTTTTTATTGTCAAAGCAGCTCTAAAACACACCTCCAATCCTGTCTATTGGACTCCAGGCTTGTTAACTCCTGACTTCAATAAGCTCTTGTTTAACCGATCGGCCTAGGAGTTCACATAATTTTTCTAACGCACACTGTGAATGTTTTAATAATGTATTCAATATGAACAAGAACAATACAGTCATTTGTGTGTTATTAGTTAAAACAGATTGTGTTTGATCATTATTGTAACTCAGATGAAGATCATATATTTTAAGACAAATTTGTAATTAGATATGGGTAATTCCAAAGGGTTCACTTACTTTTTCTTGCCACTGTATATGAATTATGTGATGTGTCTATTTGTAGGATTTTTCCATCAAACGTTTTCATTTTATTAACCTGCTGTTTATTTACCTGCATACAGAAAGACGTACTGAGACCCAGATGCTGTTAAATGAATATAGTGACCTTCTTTCTTAGCAATACCAATACTTCTGTTCTGCCCAATACGGTCACCATTCTTTCCTGAGATGATAACAGTTTGTAGCTAAAAAAGGAAAAATAAAGAAACCAAACAAAAAACATATGAAATATCAGATCACAACCTGAAGCAATATATGCCAGCTGTACAAGAAAATGCAGAAAAAGCTAAAGTTTTATTTTCCAGGCGCCCAGTGTTTGTCGATCCTTGCTATAAACTATTACACATTTACACACTAACAGCACACTCTAATAACACACATTAACATCTTATTAGGGCTGCAACAAGTAATCGATAAAATCGATAATGAAAATCGTAGCCAGCAAATTTCATTATCGATTAGTTGAATCGATTTTTAGCAATTATAAAATGAGGGTTTTTTCCGAGCAAATGCTCTGAAAAATACCCCTCATTATATAATCCGTTTCATTGACTCACAGCAGCAGTTCCTACTTACCAGTCCCTCCCTGTAATCACTGTGACAACTTACCCCGCCCCTTCCTTCTCCCAGAACCACATGGCAGTGACACTCATCTAAGTATAAAATTAATATTTGGGCTGCTGAAAGTTAGGGGAGGTGGGGGTTAATTTAGGGGCAGTTATGGTTAATGGGGTGTTTAGGGTTAATTTAGGGGCAGTTGTGGTTAATGTTGTGTTTAGGGTTAATTTAGGGGTAGTTGTGGTTTATGTGGTCTTTATGGTTAATTTAGGGGATGCTGTGGTTAATGGGGTGTTTAGGGTTAATTTAGGGTAGTTGTGGTTGATGGGGAATTTAGGGTTAATTTAGGGGTAGTTATGGTTAATGGGGTGTTTAGGGTTTATTTAATGAGGACTGAGGGTTCATTTAATTAATTTTATAAAGTGCAGTTAGAGGTAAAGGGGGGCAAACTAAGGGGAATCTAAATCCTGGGGGCAGTGAAGATTAACCCAGTACTTACTTATAGAAGTATGGTGTCAGTGTAATGCGAACGGGGCTGTGACTCTATGAGGGGACTATGAAATATCTGGGGGGTATAAGGCAGGGCTCGACAAATCCCAGGCGCCATGGCGCCTAGGTGTTTGTCAGCCTGTGATCGCGGGGGCGCTGCTGCTGCTGTCCCACAGAGTGATTCTGTAGGCTGAAACTGCGATTGCAGGAAAACCTGCAATTGCATTTTCAGCTGCCACAGGCAGCTTCAGGAAAGGGGGTTGAGTGTTGATTGACACAACATCCCCCTGCTGCCTGATCACTCCATGAGCGCGAAAGTGCAGCGTTAACCCCTTCAATGCCGCGGCATTTAGGGGTTAATTCCCGTTTTGTACGGGGCTCTGCTGCTGGTGGTCTGCCTGGAAGCCCAGGCAGACCAGCAACAGCAAAAACGAGCCCCCACAAGCCCTGTGATGACATCTGTAGGCATGGAAGCCTACAGCAATCATCAGAGACTCCCCCCTGCAATGGCTGGTCTATAGACCAGCAATTGCGTCCCAGCTTCCAGAGGCAGCTTCAGGGACAGTGGGAGAGGGTTCTTTGGTCTCCATATGAGTGTGGAGACCAGCCCCAACACCCCCCTGCTGCCTGATCGCTCCACGAGAGCGACAGTGCAGCGCTAACCCCTTCAATTCCACAATTGTGTGTAACACATTTGTGGCATTGCAGGGGTTAACATTTGTCCCCACAAGCTTGTGGGGACTAAATATCAGTCAATGCTGTTCTCCAATGGAACATCAGCATTGAAAGCGTTAAAAAAAAAAATTTAAACAACAAAAACCAGCACTGACCTGAAAGTCCAGGGTGCCTTCAGGTCAAATGCTGTGAGTTTAGTAAGTGGGCTAATGATGATCAGATCACTCCTAACCAACTGTTAGTTTAAAAAAAAATCCTGGCTCCTAACTTTTTTTAGCTCGCGCCTAGATTCACAACAAATTTGTCAAGCCCTGGTATAAGGCATATCTGGGGAGGACGGAGTGACATATCTGGGGGTATAAGGCATATAGGGTATATAAGGCATATGTGGGGAGGGCAGTGTGGCATGTCTGGGGAGGACGGAGTGGTGTATCCGGTTGTATAAAGCATATCTGGGGCCACAGTGGCATATCTGGGGGTAGAGTGGAGTGGCATATCTGGGGGTAGAGTGGAGTGGCATATGTGGGGAGGGCAGCATGGCATATGTGGGGAGGGCAGCGTGGCATGTCTGGGAGGGCAGCGTGGCATGTCTGGGGAGGATGGAGTGGTGTATCAGGGGGTATAAGGCATATCAGGGGCCACAGTGGCATATGTGAGGGTTCTGCTTTTGTATTTAACATCGTTTATTAAATTATTTCAAATAAATGAAAAATTTACATTAATTTTTTTTATCCGATTAATCGAAAAAATAATCGGCCAACTAATCGATTATGAAAATAATCGTTAGTTGCAGCCCTACATCTTATGCCCACAAACACTAACATATACTAATGCACACATTGTAACACAATATGCTGACATACACATTCATGCTAATGCCATACTGTAACAAACACTATACACGCTAGCCTAACACTCTTATACACACACACACACAGGCTAACACTATACATATATTAACTTACATGCTCTAACACTATGAACACATAAGCACTGAATTTGCTATAAATATACATTTACACATACTGACTCCAGTATAATATATAAATATACACACTATACTTACTTTACATATACACACTGACACTACAGTATACACTGTGTGCACAATTATTAGGCAAGTTGTGTTTTTGTGGATTAATTTTATTATTGAACAACTACAGTGCTCTCTGTCGATCCAAAATGTTAAGAAACCTTAGACCTGAATATTTAGGAAAGTAAAAGTGAGGTTTTGGCTTTCTTAGGAGAATATCTAGGTGTACACAATTATTGAATATAACAAACAAAACGCCAGCTCAGACCACATAAATAGAACGTAAGGAGAAAGCAGCTATCCCTCATGGGTACTCTAGCGAGAAGGAGCATCCACTCCAACACTGAAATCAATCAAATAAAGGAACACAGACACTCCATGTAGATAGCAGTATAAAAAAAATGTATTTTATGGTATGCAACTAAATGAACAATGATAATTTTCCCATGTTACGTGTTTATTTTCATCTATTAAAGTGAGAATACTAAACAAACAACTCAATTTACAAATAAACATTTTTGGCATTTCCAAAAAAAAACAGTGACCAATATAGCCACCCTTCCTTCCAATAACAGTCATAAGCCTTCGATTCATTGAGTCTGTTAGTTTCTTGATCTGTTGACGATCAACTTTTTGTGCAGCAGCCTCCCAGACACTGTTCAGAGAGCTGTACTGCGAAGGGCCCACAATTTTTAATAGGGTATAGGTCAGTGAGGAAGGGGGCCATGTCATTATTTTTTCATCTTTAAGGCGTTAACTTGCTAGCTACGCAGCAGAGTACTTCGATGCAGGCAATGGAGCAATGTCCTGCATAAAAATCATGGTCTTCTTGAAAGATGCAGACTTTTTCCTGTACCACTGCTTGAAAAAAGCATCTTCTAAAAAGTGGCAGTAGGTTTGGGAGTTGAGTTTGAGTCCATCTTCAACCCAAAAGCTCTAACAAGCTCGTCTTTGATAACACCAGCCCATACCAGTACCCCTCCTCCACCTTGCTGGCATCTGAGTCGAGGTGGAGCTCTGTGCTTGTTACTGATCCAGCCACGGGCCCATCCATCTAGACCAGGGGTCCTCAAACTACGGCCCGTGGGCCACATGCGGCCCGCGGAGCGCATTTACCCGGCCCGCTGAGTGTTTTTGCCTCAGGACATCCATGTGTTCCGAAAGATGCTTTCGGAACACAAGGATGCCTCTGTGAAGTCCCTGCGGCACGCGTTTACTTTAAAAACGCGGGGACCGCCGTCCCATGCGTGCACCCATGGCAACCGAGCGCCGCAATATGCCGGCATATTGCGGCGCTCAGCAGTGAAACAGCCGGCACCAGCAAGCGGCTTTTAAACACTGATGCGGAGGAGAGAGAGGGGCGCCTAGCAACCGCTCGGCGCCCCTCGTTCTCCCCCGCATAAAAAAAAAGAAGACAGCCTTTAAAAGCCGCTCGCTGGTGCCCGCTGCTTCACTGCTGGGCGCCGAAATATGACGTCATATTACGGCGCTCAGCAGTGAAGCAGCGGGCACCAGCGAGCGGTGCAGGAAGAAAGAAGCATCGTGCTCCCGTCGCTGGACTTCAAGGTGAGGGGGGGGATATATAGTGGGTAAGGGGGGAGAGGATATATAATGGGTAAGGGGGGAGAGGATATATAATGGGTAAGGGGGGAGAGGATATATAGTGGGTAGGGGGGAGAGGATATATAGTGGCTAGGGGGGAGAGGGTATATAGTGGGTGGGGGGATATATAGTGGGTGGGGGGGAGGGTATATTTGTTGATTTAACTTTACTTGTTCTTCATTTTAAATATTGTATTTATTCCCGTTTTGTTTCTTCACTTCAAAATAAGATATATGCAGTGTGCATAGGTATTTGTTCATAGTTTGTTTTTTTTAACTATAGTCCGGCCCTCCAACGGTCTGAGGGACCGTGAACTGGCCCCCTGTTTAAAAAGTTTGAGGACCCCTGATCTAGACCGTCAAGAGTCACTCATCTCATCAGTCTATAAAACCTTTGAAAAATCTTCTTGTACGTCTGGACACTTTAGGTTGCAGTTCTGGAATATGACAGCACTGAAGGATAATGGGTTCCTGGTAGCTTCATGTTTGATTCTTCTCAAATCTCTCGCAGTTAATTTGGATCTTTTATTCTCAACACGTTTCTTGCGATCCTGATGCCTATTTGTAACAAAATGTTTGATGGTTCTGTGATTATGCCCCAATATCTTAGCAATTTCAAGAGTGCTGCATCCCTCTGAAAGACTTTTTACAATTTTTGTTCATCTCCTTAGGCCACATCCTCTCTTATTACACAAATACACATCACTTGATGTGCTTAAATCCAATAAGCATTCATGTTTATACAGCTTGGAGCTGGAAAATATGCATAAGCATGATGATATGGTCAAAATACTCACTTGCCTAATAATTATGCACACAGTGTATTAATACACACTCACAGATAATAATATACATATACACACACTGACTGACACTACAGTATACACATACACACGACTTCAGCACTTTCCATTCACATACACACGGACACTACAGTTTACATACACTTACATGCATTACATGTATGTGCTTTCCTATATGTGGTATCTTATATTTGAGTCTTGCAACCCATGCAACAAAGGGCTAACTTTTGGCAAGATATTCCTTGACCTTGACCAGTTTATAAAACAATGATAGCTCCAACTGTTCCAAAATTTTGGTTTGTAAATGTAAAACCTCTGTTCTATAACATCCTCTCTTTACTTTTGTAAGTACTAACATTCGCTTATGATATTTATTCCTACCATTGACACAATTTTGCTGGATCCTTACTAATATCTAGGGCTGCAACTAACGATTATTTTAATAATCGATTAGTTGGCCGATATTTTTTTCGATTAATCGATTAATCGGATAAAAAAATGCAATTTTTAAAAATTTAAAATAATGTAATAAAAAACGTACAATTTACACTTTCATCTCTTTATTGCAATGGCCTCTCTCTATTCACCTTCTTATTTTACTGACATAATAATAAAAGCTACAAGAACCCAAACACGGTGTTTCTCAAACTAGGTTTTAATACAAAGTTATTAGTAAATATTAATATATTTTTCATATTTAATAAAAACTATGAGAAAAAAGCCTTGTTTATATTTTCTTTTATTTACCAAACTGCCCCCAGTTATGCACATCTGACCCCCAGCTTGCCACTCTGCCCCCACATATGCCTTATACCTCCTATATGCCCTGAAATTCATAATACCCCCCATACAGCACTATAACTCACCCATCCACCACTCTGGCTCCTCCCCCTCCCATACACCACTCTGGCTCCTCCCCCTCCCATACTCCACTTTGGCTCCTCCCCTCCCATACACCACTTTGCCTCCTCCCCCCTCCCATACTCCACTTTGCCTTCTCCCCCCTCCCATACTCCACTCTGGCTCCTCCCCCTCCCATACTCCACTCTGGCTCCTCCCCCTCCCATACTCCACTTTGGCTCCTCCCCCCTCCCATACTCCCCTCTGCCTCCTCCCCCCCTCCCATACTCCCCTCTGACTCCTCCCCCCTCCCATACACCACTCTGCCTCTCTCCCGACTCCCTGGTATTTTGTGAACCTCCGTTGCTGACAGGCACTTTCACTGCAGCTTCATAGAAGCCTCAGTGTAAGTGAAGGGCAGTAACGGAGGCTGTCTGTGCGATACAGACCCCCACCGGCTGACAGAGAGGATGATCCTCTGCAGGAGACCTCGATTCTCTGTCAGCCGGTGGGGGTCTGCATCGCACAGACACCCTCCGTTACTGCCCTTCACTTACGCTGAGGCTTCTATGAAGCTGCAGTGAAAGTGCCTGTCAGCAACGGAGGTTCACAAATAACCAGGGAGTCGGGAGAGACGTAGAGCAGTGTATGGGAGGGGGGAGGAGTCAGAGGGGTGTATGGGAGGGGGGAGGAGTCAGAGGGGTGTATGGGAGGGGGGAGAGAGACAGAAGTGAGAGACCGGCCGACAGTGAGGGGAATCCAGGTCCCCTGCAGCGTTGCGGGGGATCTGGATTCCAGTGTTATAATCCGATCTCTGTTTGAGGTCGGATTATATAAAGAGAGGAGTTTTTCAGAGCATTTGCTCTAAAAAAAACCCTCTTTTTATAATCGCTAAAAATCGATTTGACTAATCGATAATGAAAATCGTTGATGATTAGTACTAGTATCATTATTACCTTTCATTTATATATTACCAACATTTTACGCGAGCTTCTTACAACATATATATTGAAGGAAACGGCGAGAGTAGATTAGACTGACTAAAATAAACAGATACAATAGGTAATAAGGGCCCTGCTCACAATCTTATGATCTGGAGGGTTAAAAAAATCCATCACATGTCGTGCAAATAAGGGGTTCATATTTCACAACTAATCAATATGAATACTTTACCATCCAAATAAAATCAAGCAAAAAACATATTAATCTGCATCTGTGACTACTTAAGCAATACTATCTTATAAAGGTTTAAATTCAGGCAAATTTACAAGTTAGAAGGTATTTTGTGAAATGTCTACTTCACACTCATTTTTGCGATTCTTTCTACCCAGCCCATCCAATGCCCACTCAGTGATCATGGCTATCAGTATACTGCACACAAATGAATATGTAGGTACAGCCATGATATTAAACATTGCAATATACCGTATTTGCTTGATTATAAGACAAGGATTTTTCCAGGGCAAATACTCTGAGAAATAATTCTTATATTCGAGGTTGTCTTCTAATCAGACCTCAAATAGAGGTCTGAGTACAAGACTAAGATCCAGATTCCTTGCAGCACTGAAGAGGACCTGGATCCTCCTCTCCGGCAGCCGGTGGAGGTCTGTGCGATGCGTGCAGACAACCTCCGCTGCAGCCGGCACTTCTGCCAGGGCTTCTACGACGGAGCGCCAGTGTCACATGACCTTCCGGTGTCACATTCATAGAAGCCCCGTGGAAGTACCGGCAGCAGCAGCGGAGGTTGTCTGCACGCCTCGCGCCCACCTCCACCGGCTGCCACCACTACACACCAAGGAATATGAAGCACGGAGAGAAGTCTAGGGATGCACTGGTAAGTCGGGGAGGGTAAGAGTGGCATATGGGGGGTATAAGAGCTTTGTGGAGGCAGAGTGGCATATAGGGGGTTAAAAGGAATATCAGGGGCAGAGTGGTATATAGGGGTATAAAGCATATCTGGGGGCATATGTGTATAACTGGGGGCAGGTTGGCCAATAAAATGATAAAAACAAAAAAAATGCAATTCTCAATCATAGTTATTATTAAATATGAAAAAGTTGTTTACATGTGAATTAATATTTACCAGTACATAGTTACATACATAGTTCATAAGGTTGAAAAAAGACCTAAGTCCATCAAGTTCAACCCAATTCAATAAAGAAACAATAAAGTCTAAAGAGTTCGCTAGACGGTCTCCAGACCCTCTAGAGAACTCTGGCTCCACTTGGAGGTTGAATATAGGTACTGCATTCAACCATGCAAGTCAATGGAGCTCAGCTTTCTAATCACAGTGTGATTAGAAAAAATAAATAAAAAATAAAATTAATAATAATTAGAAAAAAAATAGTAAAAAAACAGTAAAATGTAAAAATAATTTCCCACTGATGTCACTATCAGGGGAACCTTCAAGTTGAAAAAAAATGTTAAAAAAATAAAAAAAAAAGGCAAAAAAAAAAATATATATATAAAAAATATATTTTTGTGAGCAAGTCCTAAAATTAGCATATTAGCTTAAAACAATTCTCGCATGGAAAGAGTTAAAATACTGGCATATTAAATGCCCATGGGGTGTCTACTTTTAAAAAATGTATGATTTGATGGGGTAAATTGAATTGGCCGGGTTCAACAAGGTCCCAATTAACACGGGGGGAAGGATGGCCACACATCTAATTTCCAATTAGAAAAATGCACACGTACCAAATGTGGCCTTTTAGTTCCCCCCAAAAATGACAAACCCATGCATGTGGGGTATCACTGTACTCAGGAGATGTTGCTGAACACATATTGGGGTGTCGTGTGACAGCGGCATATACCAGGAGCTGTAAATTCATACATAAAGTAGGTGTGTGTGGGAAAAATACACACACAAAAATACTACTGCAAACTTTAAAAAAATGCTGGTGGTAAAATGTGTGCATGCAAAGAGTTAAAATACCAGCATTTAAAATACCCTGGGGTGTCTAGTTTTCAAAAATATATGGTTTTGTTGGGCATACTGAAATGGCCCGGCTCAAAGATGTACCAAATAGGGCACGGGCAGTGGATCCCCAAATGCCAAAGTTCAACATTGAAAAATGTGCATGCCCCAAATGTGGCTGTTTTGCCCCCGAACAGCCAGGCAAAATCATTCATGTGGGGTATCACTGCGCTCAGGAGATGTTGCTGAACACATATTGGGGTGTTTTGTGATAGTGACATATACGAGAACTTTTTAATTCATACCTGAAGTAAAATGTGTGTGACAAAACAAATGGAAAAAAATGACTATCACAAAGTTTGACAAAGACTGGTGGTAGATATGGTGCATGGAAAGAGTTAAAATACTAGCATTTGAAATACCCTGGGGTGTCTAGTTTTCAAAAATATATAGCTTTATTGGGCACACTGAAATGGCCCGGCTCAAAGATGTACCAAATAGGGCATGGGCAGTGGATCCCCAAATGCCAAAGTGCAACATTGAAAAATGTGCATGCCCCAAATGTGGCCCTTTTGCCCCCAAACAGCCAGGCAAAATCATTCATGTGAGGTATCGCTGTACTCAGGAGATGTTGCTAAACACGTATTGGGGTGTTTTTTGATAGTGACATATACCAGAACCTGTTTATTTATACCTAAAGTAAAATGTGTGTGAAAAAACAAATGCAAAAAAATTACTACCATAAAGTTTGACAAAGGCTGATGGTAGAATAAGTGCTTGGAAAGGGTTAAAATACCAGCATTTGGAATACCCTGGGCTGTCTAGTTTTCAAAAATATATGACTTGATGGGGTAAATTGCATTGGCCGGCTTCAAAGATACCCGAAATGGCACATGGGGGGAAGAATTACCAGATTTGGAAAAAATGGCTTTGAAATAGCAAAACGGTACCTGTACTTATTGCTCCATAACGTGCAGAAAAAAGCAAAAAAACATAAAAACATTGGGTATTTCTAAACTCAGGACAAATAGTAGAATCTATTTAGCAGGTTTTTTTATTACCTTTTATAGATGAGTAAAAGATTTTTCAACTAAAAGTTAGAAAGTCATTTTTTTCTAAATTTTTCACCATATTTTATACTTTTTTTAATAGTAAATAATACGATACAATCAAAACAATGTCATCTAAAGAAAGCCCTTCTTGTCCTGAAAAAAACAATATCTAATGTGTGTGGGTTCAGTAAACGGGAAAGAAGAAAATTACAGCTAAACACGAGCAGCGCAGAAATGTTAAAACGGCCATTGTCACGAAGGGTACAAAAAGTAAAATCAGCCTTTGTCACGAAGGGGTTAAATGCCAATTGTTTATTCCTTATTTCCTATTTTACTTTCAAGGTAAGCCGCATTGGTTTTGATTTGCTGCTTTTGTATTTGTTTCTCATAGGTATATATTGGGACGTGTAATTTTGCAATGTGTGCTTAAAGGTATTCCATTTGTCCTCTGTGTTTAGCCCAGAGAACAATCCATCCCAGTCTACACATTCCATGGTTGACCTTAGCCTGTCAAAGTTTGCCCTTCTGAAATTAAGTGTTTTGGTAGAGTAGTTACCCATTTGGAATTAATCTCAAATGAAACCATGTTATGGTCACTATTCCCTAAGTGTACTCTTACTTCAATGTTTGAGATAAGTTCCTCATTGTTAGTTATTACCAGATCCAGACAGGCATCCATTCTGGTTGGGGTCTCTACTAATTGCGACATCAATTGGTCATTAAGCAGGTTCAGAAACTTGCTGCCCTTAGTGGAACACGTTCCACTATTCCAATCTATATCTGGGTAATTAAAATCTCCTATTTGCAGCCTTTTCAATTTGAACTAGCAGCTGAAATTCCTCCTCATTACTAATGTTGGGTGGCTTGTAGCATACACCTACAAGTAGTGTGTGACTCTTTTTAGTACCCAGGCTCATCTCCACCCACAGTGTCTCCACATTACCACGGTCATCATGCACAGCTTCCTTAATACTGGGCTTTAGTTTAGGGTTTGCATATAAACAAATCCTTCCCCCTTTTCTATTTACTCTCTCCCTTCTTAAAAGTGAGTATCCTTGTAAATTTACTGACCAGTCATGCGTATCATCCCACCACGTTTCCGTGATACTGATCAAGTCGTATTGTTCATCACTTACCGATATTTCCAGCTCACCCACTTTGTTTGCCAAGCTTCTCACATTTGCTAAAAGATATTTAAAGTTACTACCCATTTCTGGTTTACAAATAATTCTTGCAGGTTTTGTACTATGCAGCTCCATATTGCCTGTGCTAACCCCCACCACTGCTCTCACCCCCTTTTACCATAGTTAGACCCCCTTCCCAGTCTACTCTAGCTAGCACTTCATTTTTGTCTTTATCCTCCCCCAGAACCTAGTTTAAAAGATCCTCGATTCCTTTAGCCATCCTCTCCCCTAGCACCGCAGCCCCTTCTTCATTGAGGTGCAGTCCATCCCTGCTGTAGAGTCTGTAGCCGACTGCAAAAACTGCCCAGTTCTCCAAAAACCCAAATCCATCTTTCTTACACCACACCCTAAGCCATGCATTGATCTCCCTAAAGCTCCTGCTGTGTCCCTGATGTAGCATGTGGTACTGGTAATATTCCAAAGAATATTACCTTGGAGGTCCTTTGCCTAAGTTTCTGCCTAGTGCCCTAAAATAATTTTTAAAAGGACCCCCCCACCTGCCCTTAACTTTGTCGTTCGTACCAACGTGTACTACGACCGCTGTATCATCTCCAGCCCCTCCCAACAATCTGTCTACTCGGTCCGCAATATGTCGAACCCGAGCACTCGGGAGGCAGCATACTGTTCGGCATTCGGGGTTACCCTATCACCCTTCCTTACAATTGAATCCCCTACCACCAGCACCTGTCTAGCCTTCCTAACCTTCTGCCTCCCCACTATGCTGGAGAGGCTACTCTCCTGGCTGCTAGGAGAGTGAGCTTGCCCCAGAAATGTGTCAGGTCCCCACTGTGGTACTCACCGTCTTCCTGCGCCGCGTCCTCCTTCCAACACGCGCCACCGTGGCGACGCACGAAGAGGGGTCCGGCGTGGTAGACCCACTCACTCCCAGGTGTTGGCAGTGCCGCGATCTTCTTCCCGGCACCGCGGTCCTCAGGACGGCCGGAACACAAATGCAGGGCCGTCCCTACAGAGACGGAGAACACGTTCCGTCTCTCGCACGCCCTCTAGTGGCGTGCACATACCAGGCAACTTCTTAAAAGGCACAGTAGGCGGCATTCCCAGGTGTATTAAATTATGTTCATCTTGACATCAGAGGGAGTACCCCTCCCTCCTTCCTATAAGTCCGTGTCCTTTTGTATACTCAGTGCTCATATATACTGTGCTTTCTGTGAATACACTTCAGTGCTTCCTTGCTTTTGACTCATTGGATATTGACCCTTCGCTTGCCTTATCGTGTATGAACCTTCGCTGCCTGAACCGACCTCTGCTAATCCTGACTTCGTCTATGCCTCATCTCTATCGGTACCTCGCTTTTGATTCACCCACATCTCCAGTCTTGCATACTGGGCTCCAACTACTAAACCCGACAAAATGCTTCCTCTGAGCTGGTCTCCCCAGCATCTTCGCACAAACTGGCAAACGTGTTGGGGTGATCTAACCCAGAACAAGCCTCCCCTTCCTCTCCGGCCCCTGCTGCCCCTTACACAACTAACCCAGCTCTCTGCTCTAAAGAGCTCTTCTTCCCCATCTCCATCCCCCTCTGCACTGGCCACAGAAAATGCCTGCTCTGTAAGCTCCTCTCCATGTTGTCTATGTCCCTCAGTGTTGCCAGTTGCCTCTTTAGATCTAGTACAGTACATTCCAAAGAAGCAGCCTGCTCACACTTGCAACAGCGGTATGGCTTATTTAAGGCCTTATTTAAGGTCTTCTTACAATCAGAGTCATCTTATAATCGAGCAAATACGGTATCTGAAGAGGCATGAGCTTACAATATATAAATAGAGGCCATTGGAGGTGATAACAGGGACTGAAAAGTCTGGTTGTTGGATAAATTTAAAGTAACTGCACATCTGCATTATCGTTTGTGCAGGCATTCATATTGGTTGTACTGGAAATTTCATACCTCATCTTCCACTGAAAATATAAACATAAGATCTTTTACACCATCACTGTTCACATCTTCAATTGTAATGACAGGGTTTCTGGCAACACCGTTAGGTGGAAATTGAGAAGTTTTCTGCCACACGATATTCCCTGGAATATAAAGAATTGTTATACGTATTAATATTCCAAAACAGCTTGCATTATAAGGTAGAGGCACAATCTTAGTTATATATCTATACTCACATTGAATATTCCAGTTGTTAATTTTTGTAATGACCACGGGGTTTGCTCAATTCTAGGAAATAACTGCATATATAAAAGGACTAACAACAGAGCTTTTTGCTTTAATACAATAAATACAAGGCAGTTATTACACTCAGGAGAATTGACCTGTCAGTAAAAAAAAGGGAGATAAAACCCTTTTTAGATTTATAAATGACAAAAGTAAAGTAAAACAAGGAGTGGTAAGACTAAAAACAAAAGAAGCAGTGGATAAAGGTCTAGCTGACTGCCTCAACAAATACTTCCGTTTAGTTTTTACAGATGAAAATGAAGGAAACGGACCTCAGTTAGGAAAAAAAAAACGAGTCATTAGATATATGTGGGTTTATCAAGGTGGAGGGTCTACTTCAGTTGTCTAAGGTAAAGACAAATAAGTCGATGGGGCCTGATGGGATACACTGCAAGTTATTAAAAGAGCTTGGTGGTGTACTAGCAAAATTATTTAACAAATCTTTGGTAATGGGAGTCGCCCCAGGGAATTGGAAATTAGCGAATGTTGTGCCCATTCACAAAAAAGGCAGTAGGGGGGAGTCTGGCAACTACAGGCCAATCTTACATCTGTAGTGAGGAAATTAATGAAAACCTTGTTAAAGGACAAGATTCTTGAACACCTGAAGTCACATGGGTTTCAAGATCAAAAACAACATGTGTTTACCTCAGGAAGATCATGCCAAGTTAATCTTTTTTTTTGATTGGGTGACTAAAGTAATTGATCAAGGTGGTGCAGTAGACATTGCGTATCTTGATTTCAGTAAGGCCTTTGACACTGTCCCACAAGGCTGTAGGAAGGGTGAGGCAAGACTCACCTCGGGCGCAGCTGTGATGGGGTGCACAGCCACCCGATCAGCAGCTGTAGCCTTCAGGACTGGTTGGGGAGATCACAGACCTCTCTAACCAGCCCAACATTAAGGTTGCCATGCAAATGCATTAGGCACACTGGGCAGCTGCCTAGGGGCCCAGTGTTCTAAATGCCCCATGGTAAATCACAGTGCTGCCAGCAATGTGATTCACCACGAAGCGTCTTCTACCTTCTACCATTAACCCTTTCAATCCCCTATGGACGTACCGGTACGTCCGAAAAACGCATTCCAAAAATCCCCTATGGACGTCCAGCCCTTCTTGCAGCGTCAGGGACACATGCCTGCCAACGCACAGGAGATCAGACCGTCGTTTGACAGCCTGGACTCCCCCCTGACAGAAGAAGCCGGCATCGCCGGCTTTCTGCTGTCTGATCTGATGTAACAGCTTCCGGCATGAAAGCCGTTACATTTTCAACCGCGCGATCGGGCATTCCCTTCCGGGTTGCGTCACTGCTGACGTAACCTGCAGGGGATATCTCTATACACGTCAGTGAGGACCTGCATAGAGATCATCGGTGCAGGGGGATCGCGGGGAGGGGAGTGAGAAACCATGTCTCTCACTCCCCCTCCCGTCTTGAAACAGAGAAGCAGGGAAAAAATATGGTTAGTCATTTAAAAAATAAAATAAAAAAAATAATAAAGTAAGCTAAGTTATGTCATTGTGACATCACTGGCATTAACAACATGTTCAGGAGGTCCCTAAGATGACCTCTAACCATTTAAAAAAATAAATAAATATATATATTATATATATAAAAAAAAATTAAAAAATATATATAAAAAAGATAATAATAATAAAAAAAATTAAAACCCTTACATCCCCTTGCCCTAGCATAACATCTCCTGCCCCCCAGTATAACCCTCCTGCCCCCCAGTATAACCCTCCTGCCCCCGTTCACAGCCCCCAAATCCGTTAAGCCATAAGCATAAAAATTCTACAAAAATTTACACCTTATAGTATGTTCCCTGGTGCTGGGAAAGAATAGAAAATCTATATAAATTAGGTATTTCTGAAATCAGGACACCTAAATTGATAAACTTGGAGGGGATTTTTCATCACTTTACTTAATTTTGTGATGATTCAGAGGGAAAATTAAAAAAAATAGGTGTTTTTTTCTAATTTTCGCTAGTTTTTACTAAATTTCTCATTCTAAATTTTCAGCTAATCATCCAACTATGGTATCAAAAGAAAGCTCTATCTCTCCTTGAAAAAAACAATATATAGTTTACATGGGTACACTATTCACAGGAAAAGAGAATAATCGTTGAACTGACATAGGGCAAAAATGGCAAATTGCTCTGGGACTTGAGGTACCAAAAACCCCTGGGATTGAAGGAGTTAAAATTGTAGACCGATCATGTCTGTCAGTGGGCAAACGTACAAAATCAGCAGGGGGATCAATTTTTTTTCCTTCACTGTATTAAAAGGTGATTGAACAGTACTGACTGACATTTTCAAAGCTTTGGATACCTTTTTATATTCTTTTCTATCTTTAGAATTATTTTCTGCTCCCTGTGGCTCAGCATCTAGCCTGCTCAGTGCATCCACGTGAGAGCTAACAAACTCATTGACTATTTATACACAAACACTAATTGCAATTTAAGATGCCACATGTGTGGGGAATTTGCCAGTGTAACTTGTGTTATCTTGCGTGTCTGTAACAAGGCCAAACATACAAGGATATGTAAACTTTTGATCAGGGCCATGTGGGTGATATCTTATCATTATGATTTAAAAAGGAGTCAAATAACTATGTGATAATAAATGACTTCATGTGATCACAAACCTTAAATAAGAGTTAATTTTGGGGTTTTTTTGCATGATCAGTCATTTTAAAAATCAATGCCAACATTTAACCATTTCTGCCAGGGTATTTATGCTTTCGAGCACAACTATAAAACTTTTCCATTCAAATTTTTTGTGACATTTTGTTGGAACTGGAGGGTTCCCCTGATGGTGACATCAGTGAGGAATTATTTTTACATGTTACCTATTTTACTAATCACATTGTGTCTGGAGACCCTCTTGGAAACTTATTTTTTAAAGGACGACGTCATCTTGTGAAAGGCAAAATTTCTCGCAGTGTCGCATGTGACCGTTCTCCGGAGCAGTCACAGTGTATCCTGGGGTTTTGCCGTCACTGTATGCCTCGCTATCGAGGTGACCGTTGATCACCTCCTTAGCTCTTTTAATTAACATTAAAGTCATGATGTGCCAGGCACGTCAACTGTAGTCAACGAGATGTTTTTCCTTGACGTGTCTGGCACATCAATTGTCGTGAGGGGGTTGATAAATAAATCTTAAATATGCATAGCTCAATGGAATAAATAGGAATTAGAGGTCAAAACATGTTAATTAAAGAAACCAATCATGCAAAATGTTTTTTATAAATATCATAGCAAGTATCAGTAGCAAGTGCGAAAAAAATGCAAAGCCATCCATTTTTTTTTTCTCATCGAAAAACCTAAAAAGAGAAAAAATGCCTCCCAAGTATTGATCTGTTAAATTAACTTGACCTCTGCAAAATGAATTAAGGAAAGTAAGTAAACTAAAAGCAATTCCACCTGTTTCAGTGTTTATTGCCAAAAGAGAATCTGGAGTTCCAATGATGATGCAACCAGAGACCTGCGTGCCACCAAGATTACTTATACCACACTCCACTAACTGCACATGTTCTGCAACAGGTCTGGTCCACAAAGCGCTCCCATTAGTCCCTGATAAAGCAGTTATGAAGGTGCAAGGGAACTGAAATCCTAAAAGAGAAGTGAGAAAAGAGATTTGAAATTAATAAATTAAGTTGAGTGATACCTTCAATAGAGAAGACAATAATGGATTATGTAAGACTAACATTTTAAAAGTTATTTTCCCTTACATATTTACAAGTGCTTATACAATTAGCATATTGTAAATCACTGTTAATAGCTATTTTCCACGTTTTGTTAAAGTATACTATAAGATACACAATTTAAATCCAACAATATATGTGTGAAAGGTCCAAAATACATCTGGGGAGGTATTTCAGCTAGCTTGACTCCACTAGCTAATATGCACAGAAGAGAACGCAATTGCAGTTTTTTATGAATACAATCTTCTGGATGCGCTACAAAACGCAGAGCCTTGTCATCGATGTGGCAGTGATGTGAAAGAAAAGAAACCGTAACAGAGGTGGAGAATACAGACATGTACTGCCAAACTTCATGTCCCATTAAAAGGAAGCACATTTTTCCATTATCCAGATATTAACAACAAATTATACTGCAACCTGCATTTCTGCGAAAGTTTTGTAATGGAAATACCCACGAACACAATAGTGACTCTTATAGGAAATTCTAGCAGTGCTTTAACTGACTTGTTTAATATGTGCCAACATTTGTGTGGAGCCATTGTTTCTCAGCATGCACGAGGTAAGATGGTTAGCACAGGCGTTAACCCCATCAAAATTGAGGCAAGATTAGCTGGTCGTCGGAAATACCATATTTGCTCGATTATAAGACAAGTTTTTTTTCAGAGCAAATGCTCTGAAAAATAACCGTCGTCTTATATTCGAGGTCGTCTTCTAATTAGACCTCAAATAGAAGTCTGACTACAAGACTAAGATCCAGATCCCCCGCAGCGCTGCAGGGGACCTGGATCCTCCTCTCTGTGGGCGTCTGCAACATCCATTTCTGCCAGGGCTTCTATGACATTACATGACCTTCCGGTGCTCATTCATAGAAGCTCTGGGGGAAGTGCAGGCAGCAGCAGCTCCTCCACTGGCTGCCCCACTAGACACCAAGGAATCTGGAGCACGGGGAGAAGTCTAAAGAAGCACTGGTAAGTCGGGGGAGGGTAAGAGTGGCATATGGGGGGGCTTTAAAAGAAATATCAGGGAGGCAGAGTGGCATATAGGGGGTTAAAAGGAATATCAGGGAGGAAGAGTACCATATAGGGGGTTAAAATGAATTTCAGGGAGGCAGACTGGTATATAGGGGGTATAAGGCATCTCTGGGGGCAGAGTGGCATATAAGGGGGTATAAGGCATATTGGGGGAGGCAGATGTGCATAACTGGAGGCAGGTTGGCAAATAAAAGGAAATAAACCAAAAATTGATTTTTCTCAATCATAGTTTTTGTTAAATATGAAAAAATTGTTTACATGTGAATATTTACTAGTAAAACTTTTTCTTATAGGGCAGGCTTTTTCATTTTTTCCTAAATTATTATTCTAATTTTGGGGGGTCGTCTTATAATCGAGCACATACGGTATATATGTGGAAGAATCCTAAATGGTGAAATAACCCTCCTCTTTCTGAAGATAGTGATGCAGATTTAAAAACATAACAGAAACAATAGAATCACGACTGCGAAACAGGTTCAGTGATTCATTCTAACGAATGGCCTGCATATGGAAATCTGAATGCCATCGGTTACAGCCATTTAACGGGGAACCATCAATGAAATTATGTTGATCCAGGGACAGGAGTAAACAGGTAAGCGATTGAACTGTCATGGTTGGATACCAAAATATACATGGACAAGAAGTCATTCGCAATGAGCTGTTTCAATCCCAACTTGATTGCATTCGCTGACAAGTGCTAACAAAGGATAAAAAGATTTGTTTTTGGCATTTTTGAAGGACACATGGCTTGTATATTGTTTTAAGTACTGAAAAATAAATACATTTGTATGTCATAATATTAAATATAAATGATAAAATGAAATATAAAGAAATATTGTTCATTGTTATTTTTATGATAAAGTTCAGGTAGACTGCACCCAAACATTGTACTAACAAATAGCACTACATTTTCAAGACTCCTTGATATCTAGTAGGGGCAGCTGGTGAACGCACGTAGAGAACCTATGCTGCTGGCCTGCACTTTAGCTGGAGCTTCAATGACTGAGCACCGGAAGGTCATTTGACACCGGTGCTCCATCATAGAAGCCCGAGTGGAAGTGCCGGCAGTAGAGGAGGTTGTCTGTGCACATCGCGCAGACATTCACCGGCTGCCAGAGAGGAGGATCCAAATGCCCTGCGGCGGATCCTCTTCTCTGGCAGCCGGCGAACATTGCGCAATGTACGCAGACAACTTCTGCTGCTGGCCGATACTTCTGCCGGGGCATCTATGGTGGAGCACTGGAAGGTCATGTCACGCTGGTGCTCCATCATAGAAGCTCTGGCGGAAGACGAGGGCAGTAGCGGAGGATGTCTGCCTGCATTGCACAGGCGTTCATCGGTTGCCAAAGAGGAGGATACAGGTCCCCTGCAGCGCCGCGGAGGATCTGGATCTTAGTGTCATTATGCGACCTCTATTTGAGTTCGGATTATAAAACGATTGGTAGCACATCATCTGTTTTTCACATCACCTAATGACATAATATGAGGGAAAAACAACCGAACAAATCAATTTAAGATGTCTGCCTGCATCGCACAGGCATTCATCGGCTGCCAAAGAGGAGGATACAGGTCCCCTGCAGCGCCGCGGAGGATCTGGATCTTAGTGTTATTATGCGACCTCTATTTGAGTTTGGATTATAAGACGATTGGTAGCACATCATCTGTTTTTCACATCACCTAATGACATAATATGAGGGAAAAACAACCGAACAAATCAATTTAAGAGGCTACTTTTTGTTGTGTGTGACAGGGATGTTTGTGGTTTTTTTTAAAGTTTATAATATTACCTGATTGCAAGCTTGCGCGCAGGGCCCTCTCCACCTAATGTATCTGTTTGTCTTAGTCTGTCAATTCTTCTTCTTCTCATACCCCTTGAATATATGTATCGTGAGACGTGCTGTGCAACATGTTGGCGTTATATAAGTAAAAAATAATAACAATTACAATTTTTAAATAAACATTATACCTCCATCTTCACAGGAAACATTGAGCTTACTATTGTCTTCCACTTGAAAAAGGAAAATAACATCTTTCACTTTATCCTGGTTCACATCTTCGGCAGCTAAAAATGTGTAAGTCACTATTTAAATGAAAAAAAAACAACATGTAAATGCAAATGAACTGATACTGGATTGTGTTAAACTTGTTAGACAAATATATGGACATAAAGATACAAACAGTAAGTCTGCTGTTATGCAAAATTATGTCCATGTACGATCACCCACCAGGCAATGCAAGCTCTGTGTTCTATGAAGGAGCTAACTTGGGTATTTGCAGATAAGTGTCATGGGGAAAAAACTACAGACTAGGATTTTATTTAACTTTATATTTGCTAGCAATATCTCTAGGCAAAATGTTATATAAGTGACAAATCTTTTTATTCACATATACATGGTTATATATATACCCTGATATATATGGTTATATCATATACCCTGATTATAAGATGACCCCCCAAAATCTGAATATTAATTAATGAAAAAAAAAGAAAAAGCCTGAATATAAGACGACCCTATAGGAAAAAAGTTTTACCAGTAAATGTTAATTCATGTAAACTATGTGAACAATTTTTTTTAATAAAAGCTTGCCACTCTGCCCCAGAAATGCCTTATACCCCCTATATGCCACTGTGCCCCCATGATATGCCTTTTAACCCTCTAAATGCCACTGTGCCCAAAGATATGCCTTTTTACCCCCTATGTGCCACTCTGCCTCCAGAATTGCCTTATACCCCTATATGCCACTCTGGCATTTAGGGGGTTAAAAGGCATATAGGGAGGTATAAGGCATTTTAGGAGGCAGGGTGGCGTATAGAGGGTTAAAAGGCATTTCTGGAGGCAGAGTGGCATTAAGGGGGGTTAAAAGGCATTTCACAGAGCACTCTGCCTCCAGAAATGCCTTATGCCTCCATTTAACACTCCCTCCCCCTCCCCCTTCCAAACTTACTGGAGCTTCTGAATCCCCGGTGCGTAGTCCGGCCAGCGTGTAGAGCTCTACGCGATTCGCATAGACAACTTCCGCTGCAGCCCGGGAGGAGGTGCGGCTAGCAGCGGGGGTTTTCTGCGTCCATCGCGCAGACCTTTCCCGGCTGTCAGAGATCACGGGGAACTCTGATCTCTGACAGCCGAGGAAGGTCTGCGCGATGGACGCAGACAACCCCCGCTGCTAACCGCACCTCCTCCCAGGCTGCAGCGGAAGTTGTGTACGCGAATCGCGTAGAGCTCTACACGCTGCCCGGACTAAGCACCCGGACAGAAGTACCAGCGTGTTGGGGGGGAGGGGAGACAGGAGGATCCAGGTCCCCTGCATCGCTGCGGGGGATCTGGATCTTAGTCTCATAGTCAGACCTAGTTGAGGTCTGATTATAAGACGACCCCGATTATAAGACGAGGGGTATTTTTCAGAGCATGGGTATGGAATTGTAATACATATGTCTAAATGTACATTTAATTTTCAACTCCCTCAGTATCAGGGTTTTTTGTTTTTTTTTGTTATTTTGCCATTTGTATGAAGGGGTTAAAGTTTAAGTTAAGTAGGAAGGTAGGTGATTAACCTCTTCAGTCCCAGGGGTTTTTGGTACCTCAAAGCCTGGAGCAATTTTGCAATTTTTGCTGTATATGTCTGTTCAGCAATTATTCTCCTTTCCTGCGAATAGTGTATCCATGAAAACTATATATTGTTTTTTTCAAGGAGAGATAAAGCTTTCTTTTGATACCATAGTTAGATGATTAGCTGAAAATTTAGGAAGGGAAATTTAGTAAAAACTAGCGAAAATTAGAAAAAAAAAAATTTATATATATATTTTTATATATAGGTAAAGTGATGGAAAATCACCTCCAAGTTCATCAATTCAGATGTCCTGATTTCAGAAATACCTAATTTATATAGATTTTCCATACTTTCCAAGCAGTTATAGGGAACATACTATAAGGTGTAAATCAGGGCTCGACAAATCCCTGGCGCCAGGGCGCCTAGGTGTTTGTCAGCCTCTTACATCCACAAAAAAATTGTCCCTGCGTCACCACGCGGGGGCGCTGCTGCTGTCTGCCCAGGAGTCTGGGGAGACCAGCACAGCCACTCCGAGCCGCCCCCGAGCCTGTGATCACTTCCACGGAGTGATCCTGTAGGCTGAAAACGCGGTTGCAGGAAAACCAGCAATCGTGTTTTCAGCTGCCACAGGCAGCTTCAGGGAAGGGGGTTGTGTGTTGATTAGGTCCCCACACTTGACCCAACACCCCCCAGCTGCCTGATAGCTCCATGAGAGCGACAGTCCAGCGTTAACCCCTTCA
This sequence comes from Sceloporus occidentalis, assembly GCA_023333645.1. NCBI lineage: Eukaryota > Metazoa > Chordata > Lepidosauria > Squamata > Phrynosomatidae > Sceloporus > Sceloporus occidentalis. The sequence goes on from JALMGF010000297.1 coordinate 374,936, forward strand.
ATGCCTCAATTGTGTATGACACATTCGTGGCATTGCAGGGGTTAACATTTGTCCCCACAAGCTTGTGGGGACTAAATATCAGTCAATGCTGTGCTCCAATGGAACATCAGCATTGAAAGAGTTAAAAAAAAATAAATGTAAACCTGCAGGGGATATCCTGTCCTCCGGTGACCTTCTGGATGACGTCAGCAGTGACAGTTTTCTGGTGACAAGGGGGAGTCCGGGCTGATATCCCATGACAGCCTGATCTCCCGTGTAGTGGCAGGAATGTGTCCCTGCCGTTGCAAGAAGGACAAGACGTACGTCCATAGGGGTTTCTTTAGATTAGTTTTTTGGATGTACCGGAAGGGGTTAAGCTGACCCGCTGTAATGTTTACCACAGGCAGCATGATAAAGTCAGGAAGATTGGGCTAGGGTAACAAAGCCATATACAAATGGCTAATACGCGAATATCTGTAAGATTATATAATGCAAAAACTACAACTGTTTTAAAAAAGAAAAAAAGCACATATGTCGGAAAACATTTTTTCTGATACTAGTAATAAAAATTGGAGAGTTCCTCTTTAATCTTACTTGCTCTGGTGTATTGTGTACTCCATGTTCTTTGGGAAAAAGGCCTCAATGGACACGGGATAATAAAGGAAAAGGCAAACACTACTGTAAGGCACAGAAATAATGATGCAAAAAAGGCACCAGTCCGGCAGCTTGATAGCCAACTATGTTTCTTGATGCCCTCTCTTATATCTGTGTCAGTTTCATTGTTTTTCAATACTTTTTCATCATTTTTCAGAGGGTGAATTTCTGCATCAACATCCTTATTATCCATGATGGTACTGCGTGTGACAATACAAAGTATCTCTGTAAGAAGAAAGGGGCAAATTACACAATATATTCAAGATGTTCACATACAGTATTGTTAATGAAATATCATTTAAAGCTCGCTTTAAATGTCCTGCCAACACGCTTGTTGTAACCCCATAAGGACCAGGCTGTTTCTTTTATTTTTTTGTACACTTCGTAACCAACACTTTACCCCATCAAACCATATATTTTTAAAAACTAGACACCCAAGAGTATTTCAGTTAATAGTGGTATTTTAACTCTTTCCACGTGCTAATTCTACCACCAGCCTTTGTCATGTTTTGTGGTAGACATTTTTTGCGTTTCCCACACACACACACACACATTGTAGTTAAGATATGAATTTACAGATTGCTTTCTAAGCTTGGTTAACGCCATGACGTGCCTGGCACGTCACTGGTCGTTAAGCCTCTGCTGTCAGTCTTTAACCCCTTCAGTCCCCTATAGACGCACCGGTATATCCTGCCTTTCTTGCATCAGCAGGGACACATCCTTGCTGCTACACAGGAGATCAGCCTGGACTCCCCCCTGCTGCCCAATCACATGTAACAGCTTCTGGCGCCAATGCCGGAAAACCGTTACATTTTTAAATGCCCGATTGTGCAATCAGGCGTTCCCTTCAGGGTCGCGTCACTCCTGACGTCACCCGGAAGGTCATCGGAGGACAGGATATCCCTGCAGGGTCTGTCCAGACCCTGCTGGGATATCCGATCTCTCCGATGAGGCACAGATCACAGACACTGTGATCTCTATGCAAGTCCCCACAGACTGTGTGATCGGTGCAGGGGATCACAGGGAGGAGAGTGAGAAACCATGTTTCTCACTCTCCTCATATGCTGAAAGACAAATCAGCAAAAAAAACAAAACACTAAAATAATACAATAAATAATAATGAAAAAACAAACAAAAGTGAGCTACGTAATGTCATTGTGACATCACTGGCAATAACAACATGTTCAAAAGGTCCCTAAGAGGACCTCTAACCATACTGCACTAGCAGTGCATTTAAAATACAAAAAAAGAAAAAACCCTTACATCCCATTGTCTAAAAAGTATAACCCTCCTGCCCGCGTTCACAACCCCCAAACCCGTTAAACCATAAGTATAAAAAATACTACCCTATAGGGTACTATATGTAAGGGATAGATATGGCCCTCTAGAAAGAAAAAAACAAAGGATGTGGGGTATCTCCATAATCACGAGATGCAGCTAAACAAGGTTTGCCGGTTTTCTTTGCCGTAACACATACCCTGTACAAAAAAATCTAAGCAACACATAAGTGTTGGCGAAAAAAAGCGCAGGAAATAATTTCTGCTGCCACCTTTGACAGTTATTGGTAGCCAAATAGCTGCGTGAAGAATGCCCAAATACCTCTGATACGATACTCTGGGTTGTCTGCTTTACAGAAATGTATACTTTTGACGGTATTTTTGGCTTATTTGGTTAAAATTGCAATCCCATAATTCCTAATGTAAAAATTCTACGAATAATGTACATGTAATATGTTCCCTACAAGTGCTGGGAAAGTATGGAAAATCTAAAACTTGGAGCGTATTTTCCATCACTCTACCTAATTTTGTGAGGATTCAGAGGGAAAATATATAAAAAATGTTTTTTTTCTAATTTTCGCTAGTTTTTACTAAATTTCTCATCCTAAATTTTCAGCTAATTATCTAAGATATCAAAAGAAAGACCTCTCTCTCTCTTATATAGTTTACACGTGTACACTATTTGTAGGAAAGGAGAATAATCACTGAACCAACATACCACAAAAATGGCAAAATTGGTCCTGGCTTTGAGGTACCAAAAACTCCTGGGACTGAAAGGTTTAAAGTTCCTGTATATAATCCAATTAATTTTGTATGGGCCAAAAATTTTAAATTGGTTGAGGATAATTTACAGTTTGCAGTTAAGAAAGTTCAGAATAACTGCAGGACCTTTATCCCCTTTAGGCCTAGTTCCCCAAAAATGCACTGCGGGGGACCTGGATCCTAACCCTGCTGCCTGCCCGGCATGCAGTTCCGGGCGTCAGGGGATACGAATTGTGCATTCCCTGCGCTAAACTCCGATAATCCTGGCACCTAGGTCTGGGGCGTCCAACGTGTGGCCCGCATGAGCAAGGCCGGACTGACGTGATAGGAGTAATGAGAGTGAGTTGTGATAGGTGTGCTGGAAGTGAGGTTCGGCAGAACAATGTACAAGAGAGAGCTTTACTAGGGCTGCAACCAATGATTTTTTTCATAATCGATTAGTTGGCCGATTATGGGTTTTTTTCCCCGATTAATCAGCTAAAGAAAATGAATTTTTTTGTTTATTTAAAATAATTTTAATGAATAAATTAGGTGAAAAACAATAAATTTCTTGTTTTTATGCACATCTGAGCCCAAGCTTGCCACACTGCCTCCCAGATATGCCTTATACCCCCCCCATAGATGCCACTCTGCCCCCCCCCAGATATGCCTTATACCATGGCTCGACAAATCCCAGGCGCCAGATCGCCATGACGACTGAGAATTTTGTCCCGGCGCCTAGGTCAGGGGCGTCCAGCGTGCGGCCCGTGTGAGCAAGGCCGGACTGGCCCTGATCACGGTGCCGCAGAGTGCGTGCAAGCAGGCCGCCTAATAAAATTAAAGCGGCCAGCGTGCACACACGACGGTCTTACTATCTCACCTCGTGTCCGCACCACGTGAACGTTGGTCTGCCGGCCCATGGACCGGCCCACCGGGTGGGCTGGCAGACCAACGTTCACGTGGGGCGGCCACAAGGTGAGGTGGTAAGACTGCCGTGTGTGCACGCTGGCCGCTTTAACTTTTTTAGGCGTTAGGCACTTGGCTTGCACACACCGTGCTGCTGCGTGGCAGTGCCTCAGTGAGGCTCAAGGGGGCGGGACTCACAGAAGAGTTCCTTGTGACGGGGGAGAGGATCGTAACGTTGGAGGAGAGCGGGGAAAAAAAGAAAAGCGAAAATGTAAGTAGGGCTGCAACTAACGATTATTTTAATAATCGATTAGTTGGCCGATTACTTTTTCGATTAATCGGATAAAAAAAATGCTAATTTTTAAAATCTAAAATAATGTAATAAAAAACGTACAATTTGCACTTTCATCTCTTTATCGCAATGGCCTCTCTCTATTCACCTTCTTATTTTACTGACATAATAATAAAAGCTACAAGAACCCAAACACAGTGTTTCTCAAACTAGGTTTTAATACAAAGTTATTAGTAAATATTAATTCATATGTTAACTATTTTTCATATTTAATAAAACTATGAGAAAAAAGCCTTGTTTATATTTTCTTTTATTTACCAAACTGCCCCCTGCACATCTGACCCCCAGCTTGCCACTCTGCCCCCATATATGCCTTATACCTCCTATATGCCAGAGATTCCACTGTGCCCTCTGATATGCCACTGTGCCCCCGATATGCCTTATACTCCTTATATGCCAGTGATATGCAACTGAGCCCCCTGATATACCTTTTACCCCCAGATATGTCTTATGCCCCCCTGATATGCCTAATATCGATATGCCTTATACCCCCTATATGCCACTCTGCCCCTGATATGCCTTATAACTTCCAATATGCCACTCGCCCCCACTTATGCCTTATACCTCCCTATATGCCACTCTACCCCCCATAAATGCCCTGCATCACCCTGAAATTCATTATACTCCCTGAATCACCACTCTGCCTCCCCAGATATGCCACTCTGAAATTCATTATACCCCATACACCACTCTAACTCCCCCAAATATGCCATTCTGCCACCCTGAAATTCATTACATCCCCATACACCACTCTGCTACCCTGAAATTCATTATACCCTCCCATACACCACTCTGCCTCCTCCCCCCTCCCATACACCACTCTGCCTCCTTCCCCATCCCATACACCACTCTGCCTCCTCCCCCCTCCCATACACCACTCTGCCTCCTCCCCCCTCCCATACACCACTCTGCCTCCTCCCCCCTCCCATACACCATTCTGCCTCCTGTCAGCAACGGAGGTTCACAAGACACCAGGGAGCCAGGTAGAGAGGCAGAGTGGTGTATGGGAGGGGGAGGAGCCAGAGTGGTGTATGGGAGGGGGAGGAGCCAGAGTGGTGTATGAGAGGGTGGCTCCTATACACCCCTCTGACTCCTCCCCCCTCCCATACACCACTCTGCCTCTCTCCCGACTCCCTGGTGTCTTGTGAACCTCCATTGCTGACAGATGTTTTGTGAACCTCCGTTACCGACAGGCACTTTCACTGCAGCTTTATAGAAGCCTCAGCGGAAGTGAAGGGCAGTAACGGAGGCTGTCTGTGCGCATCGTGCAGACCCCCACCAGCTGACAGAGAGGATGATCCTCTGCAGGAGACCTCGATTCTCTGTCAGCCGATGTGCACAGACAGCCTCCGTTACTCACCTTGACTTCCGCTGGGGCTTCTACTTCATGTGATGCTGCCACTGCATCGTAGGAGCGGAAGTGGAGGGGAGAGGCGTAAGTTGTCTGTGCGCATCGCACGGACACCCACCGGCTGACAGTGAGGGGAATCCAGGTCCCCTGCAGCGTTGCGCGGGATCTGGATTCTAGTGTTATAATCCGATCTCTGTTTGAGGTCGGATTATACAAGGAGAGGAGTTTTTCAGAGCATTTGCTCTGAAAAAAGCCTCTTTTTATAATCGATAAAACTCGATAGTTAGGGGTTCGAGGAATGTGGACCTATATTTAAGGGCGGGGGGAATTCCCTTGGGACAACATTTATTTTTGTCGTTGAAAATAAAACTTTGTTAGTTTATAAAAAAAATCCTGGCTCCTAACTTTTTTAGCTGGCTCCTAGATTAAAAACAAATTTATCAAGCCCTGTGTTAGTTAGAATACTGTTTTACTATTCCACTAATGTGTATTTAAAAAAAAATAAAAAAATTCTTTTCACTTGCTGCTGATGAATCCAGAATGCTTTAACTCTTTGGTTTTTCAATTAAATTGAAAGTTCAACTTTGACAAATGTTTACCTATGGGTTGCTCGTTATGTTTTTATTTTGAGATTTTTGCTGTGTGTTTAAATTTATTATGTGAATTCTGTAAAATAGATTTTGGAACTCCTTTGGCTAAAGAGAAAACTGTTCTCCCAAAAACTTGCTTACAATTTTTAAGTATAAATTATAGAGTCTAAGAATATGGAATGCAGATTACCAGTTGAAAGTGACAGTTAAAGATTTACATGAATTGCTAGGTTTTTTGGCCTTCACATCAAGAATAATCCCAATGGGCAGGGTATTCACAAGAAAAATGTCACTAGCAATGTCTGGAGTTAATTAAGAAATTAACAGATTCCACTGTCTCGACTCTCTCCACTACAGTCTATCCTTAATGCCGCTGCTAGGCTCATCTTCCTTGCACGTCGCTCCTCTTCTGCTTCCCCCCTCTGTGAAACCCTCCACTGGCTTCCGATTACCTTTAGAATTAAATTTAAGATCCTGGTACTGACATATAAGGCCATCCACAATACCGCTCCTCCGTACATTTCTGACCTCATTAGCAAATACTCTCCTACTCGATCCCTACGTTCCTCCCATGGGCTAAGGCTCTCCTCCTCACTCATCACCTCTTCCTTTTCCCGTCTACAAGATTTCACTCGAGCTGCCCCATATCTCTGGAATCTGCTCCCAAGGAACCTTCAGAATTCACCCTCCCTCCCGACATTCAAGAAACATCTAAAAACCCACTTCTTCAGAGAAGCATACCATCTTAGCTGCTAGAACATCCTTGTCATTGATACCCCCACAATACCTCTCACCCTTTCTCTATGCCTTATGTTTATCACCCCATTTTCCCTCTAGATTGTAAGCTTGCGAGCAGGGCTCTCTCCACCAAATGTATCGGTTTGTCTTAGTCTGTCAATTCTTGTCTTGTCATATCCCTTGAATTTATGTATTGTATTAAGCGCTGCGTAAACTGTTGGCGCTATATAAATAAAAGATAATAATAATAATAATAATAACAGATATTGATGTATGGATAGAACTCAAAGTATTTTCTCATTTTGTGCACCCACACACATTATATATTGTTTTTTCAGGACAAACAGGGCTTTCTTTTATCATATCATCTAATTTACTATAAAAAAATGACAAAAAGTGGTAATTTTTGGTAAAAAATGACTTTTTCTCACTTTTCTTTGAAAATCTTTTACTCATCTGCACAAACTAATGAAAAAACATGCTAAAAAACATGCTAAGTAGATTCTACTATTTGTCCAATGTTTTTATGTTTTTATGTTTTTTTCTGCAAGTTATTAGGCAATAAGTACAAGTAGCGTTTTGCCATTTTAAAACCATTTTTTTCAAAAGCTGGTCATTCTCATGTGCTATTTTGGGAATCTTTGAAACTGGCCAATGTAATTTACCCCATCAAACCATGTATTTTTGAAAACTAGACACCTCAAGGTATTTCAAATGCTGTTTTTTTTTAACCCTTTCCATGCACTAATTCTACTACGAACCTTTGTCAAACTTTGTGGTAGTAATTTATTTTGTGTGTTTTTTGTTTTTGTTTTTTAAACTAAAATGGCGCTTCAAGTATGGATTTACAGTATGTATGTGTTCAGCAATATCTCCCAAGTACAGTGATACCCCCCCATGCATGGGTTTGTCGAGTTGTTTGCGAGTAAAACGCCGCAGATATGTCTTATGCCTACCCCAGATATGCCTTATACCGATATGCCACTCTGCCCCTAGATATGCCTTATGCCTACCCCAGATATGCCCCTCAGCCCTCCCCAGATATGCCTTATACCCCCTATATGCCATGGTGCCCTTGGATATGCCTTATACCCCCTGATATGCCTTATATACCCTATATCCCTAGATATGCCACTCTGCCCCCCAGATAAGCCTTATACCCTCCATATGCCATAGTGCCCTCTGATATGCCTTATACCCCAGATATGCCACTCTGCCCTCCCCACATATGCCTTATATACCCTATATCCCTTATACCCCCTGATATGCCTTATACCCCCCATAGGCCATAGTTCCCTGATATGCCTTATACCCCAGATATGCCACTCTGCGCCCCCAATATGCCACTGTGCCACCCTGATATGCCACTCTGCCCTCCAATATGCCTTATAACCCCCTATTTACTACTGTACCGTTGATATGCCCCACCAGATATGCCTTATACCCCCAGATATGACCCTCTGCCCCCCAAATATGGCTTATACCCCCCAGATATGCCACTGTGCCCCCCAAATATGCCATATAACCCCCTATATACCATTGTGCCCTTGATATGCCCCCCAGACTTACCCCCCGTGCGCTCCAGACTCCTCGGTGTCTAGTAGAGCCAGCCGGTGAGCATCTGCGCGATGTGCGTAGACAACCTCTGCTTCTGGCTGGCACTTTCGCTGGAGCTTCTATGACTGAGCACCGGAAGGTCACGTGACCCCTGTGCTCATCGCACAGACAACCCCCCACCAGCTGTCAGATAGGAGGATCCAGGTCGCCTGCAGCGCTGTGGGGGATCTGGATCTTACTGTTATTACCCAACCTCTATTTGAGGTTGGATTATAAAACAAAGGGTATGTTTCAGAGCATTTGCTCTGAAAAAACCCTTATCTTATATTCGATAAAATAGATTAAACTAATCGATAATGAAATTCTTTGGCAACTATTTCCATTATCGATTATTATCTTCTTCACACGTATGGGAAATTGCTTTTGGCTTCTGTGGTCCGGACTACCTGGCTTAATTAAAGGCTTGGCAGATTTGGTTACATTTTGCTGCAGGTTAACCCTTAAACTATGAGTTTAGAAACAGTAACTTGCTTTGTTTTACAACCAATACAGAATAAATTGTCTAAATCCTTACTACAAAAGATAAGCAGAATCAATTTTTGTTTAATGCTACTGGGTAGTAAGCCAGTACTGAATTATTTTATTATAAAACAATTGCTTAACGGTTATGCTAGAAGAAAGAAGTAGGGCTGCAACAACTAATCGATAAAATCGATAATAATCGATAATGAAAATCGTTGCCAACGAATTTCATTATCGATTAGTTGAATCGATTTTTATCGATTATTAAATGAGGGTTTTTTCAGAGCGTTTGCTCTGAAAAATACCCCTCATTATATAATCCGTTTAGTCTGACTCACAGCAGCAGCTCCTACTTACCAGTCCCTCCCTGTAATCACTGACAACTGGCCCCGCCCCCTTCCTTCTCCCAGAAGGCCAGAACCACATGGCTGTGACACTCATCTAACTGTAAGTATAAAATTAATATTTGGGCTACTGAAAGTTAGGGGAGGTGGGAGTTAATTTAGGGGCAGTTATGGTTAATGGGGTGTTTAGGGTTAATTTAGGGGCAGTTATGGTTAATGGGGTGTTTAGGGTTAATTTAGGGACAGTTATGGTTAATAGGGTGTTTAGGGTTAATTTAGGGGCAGCTATGGTTAATGGGGTGTTTAGGGTTAATTTAATGATGAGGACTGAGGGTTAATTTTATTAATTTATTAAAGTTAACTTAAGGTGCAGTTAGAGATATAGGGGGGCAAACTAAGGGGAATCTAAATCCTGGGGGCAGTGAAGATTAACCCAGTACTTATTTATAAAAGTATGGTCTGTGACTCTATGAGGGGACTATGAGATATCTGGGGGGTATAAGGCATATCTGGGGAGGACGGAGTGACATATCTGGGGGTATAAGGCATATAGGGTATATAAGGCATATGTGGGGAGGGCAGTGTGGCATGTCTGGGGAGGACAGAGTGGTGTATCAGGGTGTATAAGGCAGATCTGGGGCCACAGTGGCATATCTGGGGGTAGAGTGGAGTGGCTTATCTGGGGGTAGAGTGGAGTGGCATATGTGGGGAGGGCAGTGTGGCATGTCTGGGAGGCAGTGTGGCATGTCTAGGGAGGATGGAGTGGTGTATCGGGGGGTAAGGTGTATCAGGCACAGTGGCATATGTGGGGGTAGAGTGGAGTGACATATGTGGGAGGCAGCGTGGAGTGGCATATGTGGGAGGCAGCGTGGCATATGTGGGAGGCAGCGTGGCATATGTGGGAGGCAGCGTGGAGTGGCATATGTGGGAGGCAGAGTGGAGTGGTATATGTGGGACGCAGAGTGGTATATGTGGGAGGCAGAGTGGCATATGTGGGAGGCAGAGTGGCATGACATGTGGGAGGCAGCATGGAGTGGCATATGTGGGAGGCAGCGTGGAGTGGCATATGTGGAAGGCAGCGTGGAGTGGCATATGTGGAAGGCAGCGTGGAGTGGCATATGTGGGAGGCAGCATGGAGTGGCATATGTGGTAGGCAGCGTGGAGTGACATATGTGGGAGGCAGCGTGGAGTGGCATATGTGAGAGGCAGCGTGGAGTGGCATATGTGAGAGGCAGCGTGGAGTGGTATATTTGGGAGGCAGAGTGGAGTGGCATATGTGGGAGGCAGAGTGGCATATGTGGGAGGCAGCGTGGAGTGGCATATGTGGGAGGCAGAGTGGCATATGTGGGAGGCAGAGTGGCATATGTGGGAGGCGGCGTGGAGTGGCATATGTGGGAGACAGCGTGGAGTGACATATGTGGGAGGCAGAGTGGAGTGGCATATGTGGGAGGCAGAGTGGAGTGGCATATGTGGGAGGCAGCGTGGAGTGGCATATGTGGGAGGCAGAGTGGCATATGTGGGAGGCAGCGTGGAGTGGCATATGTGGGAGGCAGCGTGGCATGTCTGGGAGGCAGCGTGGCAAGCCTGGGCTCAAACGTGCATAAATTGGGAGGGGGCTGGTTGCGAAATAAAGGCAAGAAATGCACTTTATCAAAGTTTTTTTTATTATGCTGTTTGTATTTAATATAATTTGTTTATTACATTATTTTAAATAAATGAAAAATTTACATTCATTTTTTTTATCCGATTAATCGAAAAAATAATCGGCCAACTAATCGATTATGAAAATAATCGTTAGTTGCAGCCCTAGAAAGAAGGTCAAGGATTTAAAGGAAGCCTATTTCTTTTCAGCTTCTTAAGTAGTTGATTAATAAATTAATGGTATTAGTTTCTAAATTAATGGTGTTATTTTTTTAGCATTTGTTAAGGTTGAGCGAACTACTATCCACACATTGTTTTTTTCAGGACAAGAGGGGATTTCTTTTGATGTCATTGTTTTGATTGTGTCATATTATCTACTATAAAAAAAAAAAAGTATAAAATATGGTGAAGGACTTTTTCTAACTTTTACTTGAACAATATTTTACTCCTCTATAAAAGCTAATAAAAAAACCTGCTAAATAGATTCTACTATGTGTCCTGAGATTAGAAAACCCCAATGTTTTTATGTTGTTTTGCTTTTTTCTGCACGTTATTGGGCAATAAGTACATGTAGCATTTTGCCATTTCAAAACAATTTTTCCAAATCTGGTAATTCTTCCCCCCATGTGCTATTTCGGGTACCTTTGAAGCCGGCCAATGCAATTTACCCCATCAAACCATGCATTTTTGAAGACTAGACACCCCAGGGTATTTCAACTCTTTCCATGCACTAATTCTACTACCAGTCTTTGTCAAGCTTTGTGGTAGTCATTTTACTTCAGGTATGAATTAACAGGTCCTGGTATAAGTCACTGTCATAAAACAACATCTCCCGAGTACAGTAATACCTCACATGAATGGGCTTGCCTGGCTGTTTGGGGGGCAAAGGGGCCACATTTGGGGCATGAGCATTTTTCAGTGTTAAACTTTGACATTTGGTAATCCACTGCCCATGCCTTTTTGGTACACCTTACCTTTGAGCTTGCCCTATAAAACCATTTAAAAAAAAAAAATAAAAAACTAGACACCCCATGATATTTCAAATCCTGATATTTTAACTCTTTACATGCCCACTTTACCCCCAGCATTTTTTCAAAGGAGTGGTATTTTGTTGTGTGTATTTTCCCCTACACACCTACTTTATGTATGCTCTTGGTATATGTCACAAAACAAGCCAATATGTGTTCAGCAACATCTCCTGAGTACAGTGATACCCCACATGCATGGGTTTGTTGGGTTTTTGGGGGGCTAAAAGGCTACATTCGGGATGTGTGCATTTTTTCAAATCGGAAATTGGACGTGTGGTCATCCTTCCCCCTATGTTAATTGGGACACTGTTGAACCCCTGGCCAATTCAATTTACCCCATCAAATCATAATTTTTTTTAAAAGTAGACACCCCAATGGCATTTAACATGCCAGTGTTTTAACTCTTTTAAGCTAAAGCGCTAAGTTTAGGACTTGCTTATAAAAATATATTTTATATATATATATATATTTTTATTTTTTTTTTGCCTATTTATTTTATACATTTTTTTGGAACTTGAAGGTTCCCCTGATGGTGACATCAGTGGGAAATTATTTTTACATTTTACTATTTATTTTTTTCTTATTATTTGTTTTAATTTATTTTACTAATCGCATTGTGATTAGAAAGCTGGGTTCCATTGACTTGCATGGTTGAATGCAGTACCTGTATTCAATCCTGCAAGTGGAGCCAGAGTTCTCAGGAGGGTCTGGAGAGACACTCTGGGAAACTTGTTTAAACTTTATTCTTTTTACAGGATGCGAAGTGGCGTATGTGACCGCTCTCTGAAGGTGATGGGGTGGGTGTTTGGTGTCGTTGAATACCTCGCTTTCCAGCGACACCATTGAAGTTTAGGAGGCGATCCTTGATTAAACAAACTCTTTTAACCCCTTCGAGACTGGGACGTACCTGGTACGCCATTGTTACATGATAGCTGCAGACTGGGCTCTCATGGAGCTAACCGGCAGCTTCAGGGAAGTGTGGGGGCCTGACACAACATTCCCCGCTGCCTGATTGCTCCATGAGAGCATCAGTGCAGCATTAACCCCTTCAATGCCGTGATCACAGCATTTTAGGGGTTAATACCAGTTTGGTACGGGGCTCTGCTGCTCTGGCAGACCAGCAACAGCAAAAACAATCCCCCACAAGCCCTTTGATCACTCCTACAGGAGTGATCAAATTGACTCCTCCCTGCAATCTCCGGTCTAACAGAGAGTGTGTCCTTTAGGGACAGGGAGAATGGGTTCTTCAGTCGCCACATGAGTGTGTAGACTATCCCCCCCCGCTCAATGAACCCCTTCAATGCCGCGATTGTGTATGACCCCATTGCAGCATTGCAGGGGTTAATATTAGTCCCCACAAGCTTGTCAGGACTAAATATCAGTCAACGTTTTGCTTCAATGGAGCATCAGCATTGAAAGAGTTAAAATAAAAAATAAAAAAAAAATAACAGCACTGACCTGAAAGTCTAGGGTCCTTCCAGGTCAAATGCTGTGAGTTTAAGAACTGCTGCAGAAAATACCAGGCATATCAGGTGTTTTCAAAAACAGGACAAATACCTAAAGACACAAGGAGTTTTTTTTCCCCCATTTGCACTGGTTATGTTAAGGTTTTTTGTGAAAATATTTCCTTTTTTTCCTAATTTTCCCCCACATTTTTAGATATTTTTTATACTTAATGACGGTTTATATATATTATTATTGAAAGGAAAGCCCTACTTGTTCTGAAAAAAAAAATATATAATTTGTGTGGGTGCACTAATTGAAAAGAGAGAATTTACTTTTTAAGAAAGACATAGCAAAAACAAAGACTGCTCTGGTCTTTTAGCGCAAACGTAGTAACAAAAATCTGGTCCTGAAGGGGTTAAACGCCCCCAGGAGGGGCCACACATGGCCCCTGATGCAGATCATGGTGTTGCTTAACCCCTTCAATCCCAGGGGTTTTTGGTACCTCAAAGCCCAGAGCAATTTTGCCATTTTTGGGGTATGTCGGTTTAGCGATGATTCTCTTTTCCTGTGAATAGTGTACCCATATAAACTACCGTATTTGCTCGATTATAAGACGACCCTGATTATAAGACGACCCCCCAAAATCTGAATATTAACTTAGGAAAAAAAGAAAAAGCCTGAATATAATACGACCCTAAAGGAAAAAAATTTTACCAGTAAATGTTAATTCATGTAAACTATTTTTTTTTAATAAAAGCTATGATTGAGAAAAATATTTTTTTTGTTTTTATTTCTTGTATTTTCCAACCTGTCCCCCAGTTACGCACATCTGCCCCCAGGCTTGCCACTCCAATATGGCACTGTGGCCCATGATATGCCTTTTAACCCTCTATATGCCACTGTGCCCCATGGTATGCCTTTTGACCCCCTATGTGCCACTCTGCCTCCAGAAATGCCTTATACCCCTATATGCCACTCTGCCTCCAGAAATGCCTTATACCCCTATATCCCATTCTGGCATTTAGGGGGTTAAAATGCATATTATGGGGCAGAGTGGCATATAGGTGTATAAGGCATTTCAGGAGGCAGAGTGCTCTATTAAATGCCCCCTTAACGCCACTCCAGAAATGCCCTATGCCCCCATTTAGCACACACACACACACACACACACACACACACCCTATACCCCCATTTAACTAACACACACACACACACACACACACTCTCCCCTCCCCTCCCCTCTCAGCCCTCTCTTACCGGTGCTTCCAGCCGGGGCAGCGGGTTGACGTCGCCTTCTGCTGCAGCCGGAAGGAGGTGGAGTTGGCAGCGGGGGTTTGTATCCGTCCGTCGCGTATACTTTCCCCGGCTGTCAGAGATCAGAGTTCCCCGCACCGGTGCGGGGAACTCTGATCTCTGACAGTCGGGGAAGGTTTGCGCGACGGACGCAGACAACCCCCGCTGCTAGCCACACCTCCTTCCGGCTGCAGCGGACGTTGTCTACGCGGATCGCGTAGACGTCAACCCGCTGCCCCGGCAATACAGCAGGAAGCACCGGTAAGTGTGTGTATGATGGGGGGGGGGGGAGGTGTGAGACAGGAGGATCCAGGTCCCCTGCAGCGGTGCGGGGGATCTGGATCTTAGTCTCCTAATCAGACTTGAGGTCTGATTAGAAGACGACCCCGATTAGAAGACGAGGGGTATTTTTCAGAGCATTTGCTCTGAAAAAAACCTCGTCTTATAATCGAGCAAATACGGTATATATTGTTTTTTCAAGGAGAGATAGAGCTTTCGTTTGATACCATAGTTGGATGATTAGCTGAAAATTTAGAATGAGAAATTTAGTAAAAACTAGCGAAGATTAGAAAATTAAACTAATTTTCTTTTACATTTTCCCTCTGAATCCTCTCAAAATTAGGTAAAGTGATGGAAAATCCCCTCCAAGTTTATCAATTCAGGTGTCCTGATTTCAGAAATACCTAATTTATATAGATTTTCCAGACTTTCCCAGCACCAGGGAGCATACTATAAGGTGTACAATTTTGTATAATTTTTATGCCTATGGCTTAACGGGTTTGGGGGTTGTGAACGGGGGCAGAAGGGTTATACTGGCTAGATGTTATGCTAGGGCAATGGGAAGTAAGGTTTTTTAATAATTTTTTAATTATCTTTTTTTATATATATATATTTTATTTTTTTAATTTACATTTTTTTTACATTTTTTTTATTTTTTATATATTATTTTTACACAGAAATGGTTAGACATCACAGCTCACATTATAATTTTTTTTGTATTATATATATTATTATTTTAATGATTTATTTAATATTATTTAGGGCTGCAACTAACGATTATTTTCATAATCGATTAGTTGGCCGATTATTTTTTCGATTAATCGATTAATCGGATAAAAAAAATGAATGTAAATTTTTCATTTATTTAAAATAATGTAATAAACAAATTATATTAAATACAAACAGCATAATAAAAAAAACTTTGATAAAATGCATTTCTTGCCTTTATTTCGCAACCAGCCCCCCCAATTTATGCACGTTTGAGCCCAGGCTTGCCACGCTGCCTCCCAGACATGCCACGCTGCCTCCCACATATGCCACTCCACGCTGCCCCCCACATATACCGCTCCATTCTGCCTCCCACATATGCCACTCCACGCTGCCTCCCACATATGCCACTCTGCCTCCCACATATGCCACTCCACGCTGCCTCCCACATATGCCACTCCACGCTGCCTCCCACATATGCCACTCCACTCTGCCTCCCACATATGCCACTCCACTCTGCCTCCCACATATGCCACTCCACTCTGCCTCCCACATATGCCACTCTGCCTCCCACATATGCCACTCTGCCTCCCACATATGCCACTCCACGCTGCCTCCCACATATGCCACTCTGCCTCCCACATATGCCACTCTGCCTCCCACATATGCCACTCCACGCTGCCTCCCACATATGCCACTCTGCCTCCCACATATGCCACTCCACTCTGCCTCCCAAATATACCACTCCACGCTGCCTCTCACATATGCCACTCCACGCTGCCTCTCACATATGCCACTCCACGCTGCCTCCCACATATGTCACTCCACGCTGCCTACCACATATGCCACTCCATGCTGCCTCCCACATATGCCACTCCACGCTGCCTTCCACATATGCCACTCCACGCTGCCTCCCACATATGCCACTCCACGCTGCCTCCCACATATGCCACTCCACGCTGCCTCCCACATGTCATGCCACTCTGCCTCCCACATATGCCACTCTGCCTCCCACATATACCACTCTGCGTCCCACATATACCACTCCACTCTGCCTCCCACATATGCCACTCCACGCTGCCTCCCACATATGCCACTCCACGCTGCCTCCCACATATGCCACGCTGCCTCCCACATATGCCACTCCACGCTGCCTCCCACATATGCCACTCCACGCTGCCTCCCACATATGCCACTCCACGCTGCCTCCCACATATGCCACTCCACGCTGCCTCCCACATATGCCACTCCACTCTACCCCAAGATAAGCCACTCCACTCTACCCCCAGATATGCCACTGTGGCCCCAGATCTGCCTTATACACCCTGATACACCACTCTGTCCTCCCCAGGCATGCCACACTGCCCTCCCCACATATGCCTTATATACCCTATATGCCTTATACCCCCAGATATGTCACTCCGTCCTCCCCAGATATGCCTTATACCCCCCAGATATCTCATAGTCCCCTCATAGAGTCACAGACCATACTTTTATAAATAAGTACTGGGTTAATCTTCACTGCCCCCAGGATTTAGATTCCCCTTAGTTTGCCCCCCTATATCTCTAACTGCACCTTAAGTTAACTTTAATAAATTAATAAAATTAACCCTCAGTCCTCATCATTAAATTAACCCTAAACACCCCATTAACCATAGCTGCCCCTAAATTAACCCTAAACACCCTATTAACCATAACTGTCCCTAAATTAACCCTAAACACCCCATTAACCATAACTGCCCCTAAATTAACCCTAAACACCCCATTAACCATAACTGCCCCTAAATTAATTCCCACCTCCCCTAACTTTCAGTAGCCCAAATATTAATTTTATACTTACAGTTAGATGAGTGTCACAGCCATGTGGTTCTGGCCTTCTGGGAGAAGGAAGGGGGCGGGGCCAGTTGTCACAGTGATTACAGGGAGGGACTGGTAAGTAGGAGCTGCTGATGTGAGTCAGACTAAACGGATTATATAATGAGGGGTATTTTTCAGAGCAAACGCTCTGAAAAAACCCTCATTTAATAATCGATAAAAATCGATTCAACTAATCGATAATGAAATTCGTTGGCAACGATTTTCATTATCGATTATTATCGATTTTATCGATTAGTTGTTGCAGCCCTAATATTATTTTTTAAATGAATTAACTTTTTTTCTGCTTTTCTCTTTCAGGACGGGAGGGGGAGTGACAGAGATGGTTTCTCACTCCCCTCCCCGCGATCCCCCTGCACCGATCACACTGTGATCGCTATGCAGGTCCTCACAGATCGCAGCGTCTCTGTGCCTCATCGGAGGGCAGGATATCCCCGGCAGTGACGTAACCCGGAAGGGAATGCCCGATCGCACGTTTGCAACTGCGCGATCACGCGATCGGGCACTTTCAACCGTAACAGCTTACCGGCTTTCATGCCGGAAGCTGTTACGGGAGATCGGGCAGCAGAAAGCCGGCGATGCCGGCTTCTGCTGCCAGGGGGGAGTCCAGGCTGTCAAACGATGTCCCTGACGCTGCACGAAGGGCTGGACGTACCGGGACGTCCATAGGGGTTTCTTTGTGGGTGTTTTTTTGACGTCCCGGTACGTCTATAGGGGATTGAAGGGGTTAATGACTCAATGTCGAGGCATTACAGCAACACCCTTTGGGTGCAGAAAGCGAACTTAGATCGCTTTCTGCGCCCATTTGAAGTCATGACGGTCCTGGAACGTCAATTGTCGTTAACCCTTTGTTTTCAGGTGACATGCCCGGACCGTCAATTGTCAGTAAGGGGTTAATATTCAAATTTTGGTGGGTCGTCTTATAATTGAGCAAACGCGGTAATTATTATTTCAAAAGAAAGCTATACTTGTGCTGAAAAAAAACAATACATAAAATAAAGTCACAGCAAAAGCACAAAAACTGCTCTGGTCCCTGCAAACATGGTAAAAAGGGGTTAATAAAGCTACAGCCATTATTATCTAACAAACTGTGTCTTAGTTTTATGTTCAAAATTATTATAGTGCTAAGGTATTAACAGGAAATGGACATAGGTTTATGTTTAATTTTATGTTAAGGCATGGACGTGAACATAGCTCTAACAGCAGCTATGCATCATAAGCTGCTCTAGTTAAAACAAAGTTAAAGGAACCATATTTTTGTTGTATTTCAAATACAAATAAATGACATCCAGATTTATCCATATGTTTCTATTGGAAGTCTAGACTTCAATGCCTACCTCAGCTTGACTAGTGAACAGTGGAGAAGTGTAAACTGGTCCCAACTCCTCCAGCATAGGTTTTTGGTATATATATATATATATATAATATATATATATATACACACATATACAAACTACAAAAACAATGAACCTAGCAGATATCTGATTTTCTCATCTCTACTTTAAAAGTAAATGTACAAACCACTGCCACGTGATTTTGTTTTGTGTATGCTGCAATGTGGCACACGTATTTGTTTTGTAACCAAATATCAATTACTTAACCTTTGCTGAATATAGATATTTCTACTAAAATAATATCAAATGCAAGTTTAAACACGAACACAGTAAGAAAACATCATTGTTGATATTAAGCCAAATTCTTGTATAATGTTATATACATACCAATGTGTCATTGAACCACCAATCATAAGCTACTTCCGGGAATCATACCAAACAACTACGTTGGTTCACAAAAGAAAGACAAAAATTACGGCTAGTTCCCACCCGGTAGAAAGACTCTTGTGACGTCAGAGGATCATGTGACTGTTTGGTCACATGGTACAATGTACTACAGGAAGCAGCAAAAGGGGAAATGCACATTATTGGAAATGGTAGCGGCTAGTTCCTACCCAGTAGAAGGACTCTGGTGATGTCAGCAGACCATGTGACTGTTTGGTCACATAGTACAAAGAACTATAGGAAGAAGCAGCAGCAGCGCGGGAATTACAAATGGGCTGTGCTGGGCTGCTGTTTCTTTTTCAACAACGTGGGATGCAAGGATGAAGCTTTAACAGAACTACTGAAAATACAGAATATTATGGAGGCAGAAGAAAACTTGAATCTGTGAGATAATTGACAGTGTCTCTCTAAGTGCGTGCGTCTCGCTCTGTGCCAGTGCGTGCGTCTCGCTCTGTGCCAGTGCGTGCGTCTCGCTCTGTGCCAGTGCGTGCGTCTCGCTCTGTGCCAGTGCGTGCGTCTCGCTCTGTGCCAGTGCGTGCGTCTCGCTCTGTGCCAGTGCGTGCGTCTCGCTCTGTGCCAGTGCGTGCGTCTCGCTCTGTGCCAGTGCGTCTCTCTCTGTGCCAGTGCATCTCTCTCTGTGCCAGTACATCTCTCTCTGTGCCAGTGAGTGTGTGTCTCTCTCTGTGCCAGTGAGTGTTTGTCTCTCTGTGCCAGTGAGTGTGTGTGTCTCTCTCTCTGTGCCAGTGAGTGTGTGTCTCTCTCTCTCTGAGCCAGTGAGTGTGTGTCTCTCTCTCTCTGAGCCAGTGAGTGTGTGTCTCTCTCTCTGAGCCAGTGAGTGTGTCTCTCTCTCTCTGTCTCTCTCTCTCTCAACCCTTCTAAGTAACCTTCCTATTCTTGATCCAAAAGAAGGCAAAAAAAACCCCTAATTAAGCTACTTCGAATTCTGCCATCATTGTACTTGTCGTTATCTGTATAATTTTCATCATGTACAGCGCTGTGGAATCTGTCGGCGCTTTATAAAGTATAATAATATATGTGTATTTGTGTTTATTCATCCTTTTAGGATGTGAACAAATCCTAAAATTAGCAGTATATCTTCACAAAAATTGACAGTGACATGTACCAGGAGCTGTAAATCGAGCTTATTGCCCTATAAGTTGCAAAAAACCATAAAAACATTCGGTATTTCTAAACTCAAGAGAAAAGTAGAATCTATTCAGCAGGTTTTTTTTCATTAGCGTTTGTAGATGAGTAAAGTATTTTTCAAATAAAAGTGAGGAGTCCTTGTGTTTTTTTTCCAATTTTTCATCAAACCAACCCTCATTATAAGACGACCCCCCAAAATCAGAATATTAATTTAGGAAAAAAAGAAAAAACCTGAATATAAGACGACCCTATAGGAAAAACGTTTTACCAGTAAATGTTAATTCATGTAAACTTTTTCTTTTTTTTAATAAATGCTATGATTGAGAAAAATATTTTGGTTTTTTTTCCTTTTATTTTCCAACCTGTCCCAGAAATGCCTTATACCCCCTATATGCCACTGTGCCCCATGATATGCCTTTTAACCCTCTAAATGCCACTGTGCCCCATGATATGCGTTTTAACCCTCTATATGCCACTGTGCCCCATGATAGGCCTTTTGACCCCCTATGTGCTACTCTGCCCCCAGAAATGCCTTATACCCCTATATGCCACTCTGGCATTTAGGGGGTTAAAAGGCATATTATGGGGCAGAGTGGCACATTGGTAGGTATAAGGCATTTCAGGAGGCAGAGTGGCGTATAGAGGGTTAAAAGGCATTTCTGGAGGCAGAGTGGCATTAAGGGGCTTAAAAGTAGACTTGTGCATTCGTCTTTGGGCGAACATGAAAACGAATACGAAGAGTGCGTTTTCGTCTTCGTTACGAAGACACGAAGAAGAGAAGACAGTGGCAGTAAACGAAGACACACACACAAAGAATCTTCGTCTTCGTCTACTAATCTCCCCGGTCCCTTCCCCATCTAGCCTACCTTATCTTCACGGCATCGCAGGAGTTGAAGGAAGCGGAAATCCGCAGGTTCGCCGTTAAGGGTTACAGGGCACTGCGAGTGAGCCTATTGGTCACCTGCAGGGTCTTCCTCTGGCATCAACCAATTGGGCAGTAAGTTATTATGCTACTCAATGTATCTTACCAATAGATGGCAGCATTCTGCCCATATATGGTAGTGTGCTCATTTTCATTTATTATTTAAATAAAATATATTCCCATGAGCCTCTGGTCTCCTCGCTGCAACAGTTAAATGTCCGCACTCGCGGACATTAATTTTGTTGAACATGATACTTTTTTTTTTCTATTTATTTGGGGGGTTTTTTGTATTAAGCTGTTAGACGAAAGAATCATGGGAATATTTTTTTTTTTTAATAAATGCAAATGAGCACAAAACCATATATGGCTAATATATCTTCGGGCAGAATGCTGCCCTCTATTGGTAAGATACATTGAGTAGCATAATAACTTTGGATTTCAAGCATATGGAACAATGCTACTCAATGTATCTTACCAATAGAGGGCAGCATTCTGCCCGAGAATATATTAGCCATATATGGTAGTGTGCTCATTGGTCGCCAGCAGGAGGCCCCCTGCTGGCGACCAATAGAGTTGCTCATATGGACATTTAATCTTTTGGCGCCAGAGCTGCTGTGGTACGCGTTAACCCCGTATTAACCCCTTAACCGGAAAAAACGAACACGAAGAATATCCACGAATATTCGCCCGTTCCTGTCTTCTCTTCGGGCGAATATTCGTGGATATTCTTCGTGTTCGTTTTTTCCGGTTAAGGGGTTAATACGGGGTTAACGCGTAACGAATATGAAGATTTTTTTTTTGCCGAAGACTGCACCGGTGCGGGGAACTCTGATCTCTGACAGCCAGGGAAGGTCTGCGCAATGGACGCAGACAACCCCCGCTGCTAACCACACCTCCTACCAGCTGTAACGGAAGTTGTCTACGCGAATTGCGTAGACGTCTACACACTGCCCGGCTACATGACCGGGGAGTCAGAAGTACCGGTAAGTTTGGGAGGGTGTTAAATGGGGGTCATAAGACAGGAGGATCCAGGTCCCGTGTGGTGCTGCAGGGGATCTGGATCTTAGTCTCATAGTCAGACCTATTTGAGGTCTGATTATAAGACGACCCCGATTATAAGACAAGGGGTATTTTTCAGAGTAAATATGGTATTTCATTTTTTATAGGAAATTATATAATATGATCAAATGATCAAAATGGTATCTGACTAAAGCCCTTTTTGTCCTGAAAAAAGTATTTATAATGTGTGGGTACACTAAATAGGAGAGGAGAAAATTACATCTAAACATGAGCACTGCAAAGATGTTAAAATAGCCTTGGTCACGAAGGGTAAAAAAACAGCCTGGTCCATAAGGGGTTAAAATCCCTCAATCAATGTATTAGCCTTCACCACTTCTACTGTTACAGTAGGGATTTTACCTCAACTCTCCTGAATCGGACCCCAGAGATTCATTTGTTATAGAAAAAATGCCAACTCTGTGATTAAGAGATCTTCACAATATGTATATGAGCATATAATATAATAAAGCAACAGTCGTACATACTGTATTGCCTCGATTATAGGTTGCACCTGATTATAGGCGCAACCAGGCCCGGACTGGCCATCGGGCACACCGGGCATTTGGCCGGATTGACTTAGGGGCTAATGGAGCTGCAGCTCCAGGCCCCTACCTTAAAATAGGCCCAGTCAGGACCGGACTGACTGGGCCTATGCGGCCATCCTTAACGCAGGGCAAAAGGTGCACCTGCCCCTTAAGCCCGCAGCAACTGCGACCGGGCCCGCAACTCTAGCAGCGGGCCCGCTACTTACCTGGCAGACGCGCGCGAGCAGCGTCTCCTCTACCGCCAGGGGGACGCAGGAATCCAACAGAGTCATGTGACGTACGTCACGTACGTCACATGACCCTGCAGCGCGTCTGCTTCCCCTGTGCAGATCCGCGGACGTTCAGGTAAGGGGGTGAGGGAGGCTGTATAGAGTATGTGAGATTGAATGAAAGAGTGAATTAATGAGTATCTGTAAAGGAGTGAGTGAATGAATGTTTGTGAATGAGTATATGTAAATGAGTATCTGAATGAGGGAATTAATGAGTATCTGAATGAGGGAATTAATGAGTATCTGAATGAGGGAATTAATGAGTATCTGAATGAGGGAATTAATGAGTATCTGAATGAGGGAATTAATGAGTATCAATGTGTGAATGAATATCTGAATGAGTGAATGATTATCTGTGAATTAGTGAATAAATATTTGTGAACGAGTGAATGAATATGTGTGTGTGATAGCATGGATGTGTAAGGGGGGGCAAAGATGCCACAGGCAGGCTGTTTTGGTGGCAAAGATGCCACAGGCAGGCTGTTATGGGGGCAAAGATGCCACAGGCAGGCTGAGTGAAACTGTCCGTGGAAACCCTCCGGATGCAGGTGTCAGTGTGGCAAAGCCTGTCCTGGTGTTTGTGATTGGGTGTCAGTGTGGCAGAGCCTGTCCTGTTGTGTGTGTGTTCGGGTGTCGGTGTGGCAGAGTCTGTCCTGGTGTTTGTGATTGGGTGTCAGTGTGGCAGAGACTGTTCTGTTGTGTATGTGTTTGGGTGTCGGTGTGGCAGAGCCTGTCCTGGTGTGTGTGTTGGTGTGGCAGAGCCTGTCCTGGTGTGTGCGTGTGGGTGTCAGTGTAGCAGAGCCTGTCCTGGTGTGTGTTTGTGTATGGGTGTTGGTGTGACAGAGCCTGTCCTGGTGTGTGTTTGGGTGTCGGTGTGACAGAGCCTGTCCTAGTGTGTGTGTGTTTGGGTGTTGGTGTGCCTGTCCAGAGCATGTCCTGATGTGTGTGTCTGGGTGTCAGCGTGGCAGAGCCTGTCCTAGTGTGTGTGTTCGGGTGTCAGTGTGGCAGAGCCTGTCCGGGGGTGTGTGTTTGGGTGTTGGTGTGGCAGAGCCTGTCCTGGTGTGTGTGTACGAACACAGAAAAGAACCCCAGCACTCAAATCAGCTTCCAATTATTATTCAAAGAAAGCAAAACAAAAAAGCAACGTCAAGCTCAAAGGCCCTGTTTGGCCGAAACGTTGCTATTTTTGTTATGCTTTCTGTTTTTGTTTTGCCCTTTTCCTGCTAGCTCCCAGCTTCCTGGGAGTTGAGTGCTGAACCATTTCTTCTTTTTTTAACTGTCCTGGTGTGTGTGTGTTTGGATGTTGGTGTGGCAGAGCCTGTCCTGGTGTGTGTGTTTGGTTATCTGTTTCCTTAATTTACAGTAGGAACTATTTCATTTTTACTTATCCAGAGATAAAACGCCCTCCTGAATTTGTAGTGACTTCAGGGGACAAAACATTCAAGGCCCTGAAATCATTTAGTGGAAAAGATAAGGTATTGTGTTATTTACTCTATAATATTTATTTCAAGGATTAGTCGCACTAAATTGTGGCTTCAGGCTTCCCATGTTGAATGACCAAGTATTATGTATATGTATGTATATATATATGTTTTTTCATAAAAATGGGCTGCTCAGTCTGAAATGCCCGGGCCTATTTTTTGTCCCAGCCTGGGCGCAACCCTTAAAGTTTGGCTATCTGCGGGTACTCGAGTGATCGGCTGCGTTGCGGTTCAGGACGCCGGCGTCCTGGATCGTGACGGGAAGAGTAGAT
This sequence comes from Sceloporus occidentalis, assembly GCA_023333645.1. NCBI lineage: Eukaryota > Metazoa > Chordata > Lepidosauria > Squamata > Phrynosomatidae > Sceloporus > Sceloporus occidentalis. The sequence continues at coordinate 399,689 of JALMGF010000297.1, forward strand.
TCCTGCAGCACTATAAAAGAAAAAAAATCTCACACTGTAGCCACTTTACTACAGTGTTCCAGAGCTCTGGTTCCTGTGTGTTCTTGGGCTCGAGATTCCTGTTCTTCTCTGCTCGCCTGCTACAGACCCTCTATTGGATTCTCTGTTACTTAACCTTTGGCTTTCCTATTGGACTACCCCGCTTGTCTGTTTCCTGACCCTTGCTTGGACCACAGTTTTCTCTGATCGCTGCCTGCCCCTGAACTATTAGACTGCTTCTGACATTGTTTTGGACTATCCTTTGCTCTTAATGCTCCAAACCCAATCCTGACATTAGGTCACTGATTATTGATCGGCCTCTCTGATCAAAGTCAGTGGCCTAAACTTGTCCCTTACACGTGATCTGATAAAAAAATACAATATATATTTAACCTAATAAAATACTATGTGACCGTTGATTAATGACCTTTTTGGTCACTATTCATTCATCCGTCTCACTTCAGTAGCCAGGGACCTAATCTGATCATCATCCCCAACACTAACACTATACAATACTGCAACCTAACACCTAATCCTACCTATAACTATCTACCAACACTATCTTAATGTTACCCCTTACGCTATCAGTGTAAGAAATTATGACCCTCTTACAGAGTTATTCTTTTAGGGAATTTGTGATGAATAAAGCACAAATACAAGCGCATAGAAAAATGTATATTGATATTGAATTAGGTCACAGTTACAGGTGATAAAACATATAACATACAGAAAAGATTTGCCAATAACAAAAAACGAATTCTTGGGAAACCTCGCTCCACTCACAGGCTTCTCCCGAACGGCATCTTGCGCAGCTTCGTTCTGAGTCTCCTGACCCAGAACACTTCTGTTCACTGCGTTCTCCTTTCTTAGACTTTTTTTCAGACTCTTCTGACTATTGCAGCCCCTAACTAGTCATCCCAGAATTCCTTGTACCTCCCAGAAAGTGGTTCACCCGACCCCTCTTTCCAGAGATTTCCGGTATGACCCAATTATGGAGGAGACAGATAGTCTATACAAAAATACACACAGCTATGTTAAAATACATCGGCTTCAGTTGTCTGACCAACTGTGGGGTATTCACCTCTGTTGGAGCCTTTGTTCCAAATCCTTTGTAATGCATTACTATGCAAATTACCTTACATTGTAAAACCAGATATCTCTCCTTACAAAAACCCAAATCTTCCCAAAAACCTTATGCAATAAATGTAATATCACATTTTACAGACACCCTTCATATCTTACATCAGCTAACCTCTATCTTCACTAAACTGAAAGGTAAGGAGGCGACTTGGGGTCTTTGGGCTTTGTGCCTTCAGTAAATGTATAGTTTTATGGGGTTAAATTGATATTTGGGACCTTTACTGTGTCTCAAATGACATGCATATGGGGTATTTCTGTATTATGGGGGTGTTTCTGAATACAAATCACAAGTTGTTTCAGTAATTTCATGTACCCAGGGAAAGAAATGTACTGAAATATTGTGTTTGGATAGAATGTGTTTGTTGAAAATGAAAAAATTTAATTTTACTGCAATGTTTAGGACAGATAACACTAAAATGGTTCAATCGAAAGTGTTAAAATGCCCCTAGTAAAATACTTTGGGATGTCAACTTTCAAAAAAGTATATACCGTTTTTCCTTGATTATAAGACCACCCCCCAAAATTTGAATATTAATTTAGGAAAAAAAGAAAAAGCCTGAATATAAGGCTACCCTATAGGAAAAATGTTTTACTAGTAAACACTAATTCACATGTAAACAATTTTTTCATATTTGAGAAAATGCATTTTTGTTGTTATTTCCTTTTATTTGCCAACCTGCCCGTCTAGTTATGCACATCTGCCCCCCAGATATGCCCTATACTCCCTTATATGCCACTCTGCCCCCCTGACATGCCTTATTTGCATAATAACTCCATAACATCTCCCCTTTTTTGCATTCAATCCAGAATTTGCAAGCAATTAACCTAAAACAGATCCTGAACAGTCTAAAACATAACATACTGTGTTACTGGTAGATACACTACAGATTGAGTCTATCGACCGCTACGCAGGGCGACAGGGATTTTGCCTGGGGGAAGCTGTTCAGCTCCAAAAGGTGTTGATAAGGGGCTGCCATTGTTCCTGGCTGGTGTGTTTGGCACAGAAGAGCATACTGGTACATGCGGCTGCATTGTATCCTTCGGATATGGCAGCAGTATTGTCTCTGCCTTGCTTATGTGGTCCAGTAGGACTAGGGGGATTGAGCGCCTCGGTCGGGTCCCGTGCAGGAGCGAGGAGCAACCCTCTGAACACAGGGACCCAGTCTCCAGCGACCAGTCCTGTCACCAGGGAGTGGCTTCATACGGATTGGCTCTCCAACACCTCCCCCGGGTTAGCCCCCCCATATAAATTTTTTTTACAAAAGATCATGGCATTTGTTAGATCTTTGTTAGATCAGGTTTGATCAACTGTTTTTTTCGTTAGATCTACTCTAAAATAGGCAATATTAACAATCTTTTTCAGGGGGGGCTAACCCGTAGCCAGCCCCCCCTCAACAAAAATTTCAACAAAATGTTACTGATTATGATAGCTCTACGTTAGATCAGGTTTGATCAGACAAAATTTTTGTTAGATCTAGTCTAATTACTGAGATATTGCATATTTAATGGGGGGGCTGGCCCCCCATCAACTGAAATTTGGATTTTTTTTTAATGGATCTTGGTAGATATTCGTTAGATCAGGTTAGATCAACTGTTTTTTTCGTTAGATCTACCACGCAGGAGCCGGTATTCACAATCCTATTTTGTGTGGGGGGGATGGGTACACATAGGGTCTGGCCCCCCCCTCAACTGAAATTTGGTTTTTTTTAATGGATCTTGGTAGATATTCGTTAGATCAGGTTAGATCAACAGTTTTTTTCGTCAGATCTACCACGCAGAAGGCGGTATTCACAATCCTATTTTGTGTGCGGGGGATGGGTACACATAGGGTCTGGCCCCCCTCAACTGAAATTTTGTTTTTTTTTTTATGGATCTTGGTAGATATTCGTTAGATCAGGTTAGATCAACTGTTTTTTTCATTAGATCTACCACGCAGGAGGCGGTATTCACAATCCTATTTTGTGTGCGGGGGATGGGTACACATAGTGTCTGGCCCCCCTCAACTGAAATTTAAATATTTTTTTATGGATCTTGGTAGATATTCGTTAGATCAGGTTAGATCAACTGTTTTTTTCATTAGATCTACCACGCAGGAGGCGGTATTCACAATCCTATTTTGTGTGATCTGTAAACCTGGACCACATCTCATAATCGAGCCACGTGTTGGTTCACCAACAACAAAGCAATGGCTCTCTGAATTTCCTAACGATGTGACCATATCAGGCATGGTTTACACACTAGGGGCAGTTATAATGCATGTTCAAGGAGGCCATTACATTTCATGTTGTAGAAGAAAAGACAATTTTTGGGAGGTATACGATGATATGGTGCGCACTGTAAAAACTGTTGACCCAAACAAAGTATGTGGACTTTCAGAGGTAGTTGTATATGTTAAGGTGTAGCTTTTTCTGTTAACATAACGGATGTAACAAATTATGTAAGACATAGTTTTAAACACTCTTTATAAAGTTAATCTAAGGTCATTCATAGACCATTTTCATATAAATGCAATCAACATGCTACAATGGGATGTAAATGTGGCCCACACCTCTTAATTGAGCTACATGTTGGTTTACATACACCAAAACAATGTTTTTCTGATTTTCCAAATTAGATAGGAGTTGTACACTATGGGCATTTATTATGCATGTTCAAGATGTTTCATGTTTCCATTTTTAGACATTGTTGTAAAAGCACTGCACATTTTTTTCTACAGTATTTACTTAGTTGTGTTTTAGACCATGCAAATAACTTTAATATTTAGTTTTATTAAAAAAAACCCCAGAAAACTGGTCCTTTTTGTTTAGGTCTGTGTACATGCATTTTTTCAGCCCCTATGTATACCCATTACCCGCACACAAAATAGGATTGTGAATACCGCCTCCTGCGTGGTAGATCTAACGAAAAAAAACAGTTGATCTAACCTGATCTAACGAATATCTACCAAGATCCATAAAAAAAAATCCAAATTTCAGTTGAGGGGGGGCCAGACCGTATGTATACCCATCCCCCGCACACAAAATAGGATTGTGAACACAGCCTCCTGCGTGGTAGATCTAACGAAAAAAACTGTTGATCTAACCTGATCTAACGAATATCTACCAAGATCCATTAAAAAAAATCCAAATTTCAGTTGGGGGGGGCCAGCCCCCCTCATTAAATATGCAATATCTCAGTAATTAGACTAGATCTAACAAAAATTTTGTCTGATCAAACCTGATCTAACGTAGAGCTATCATAATCAGTAACATTTTGTTGACATTTTTGTTGAGGGGGGGCTGGCTACGGGTTAGCCCCCCCTGAAAAAGATTGTTAATATTGCCTATTTTAGAGTAGATCTAACGAAAAAAACAGTTGATCAAACCTGATCTAACAAAGATCTAACAAATGCCATGATCTTTTGTAAAAAAAAATTAATATGGGGGGGCTAACCCGGGGGAGGTCTCTCACACGCTTAATTCAGGTAAATCTTTGGCAGAGACATCATATGTCAGTTTGGAGATATGTTTCCTCCGTCGCAGTTTCTCCAGTACACCTGTTACCACACAAGGTTCAAGTAATTTGTTGGCCACTGGCAATGAAGTCTTCAGTCTCCTTGACATCAAGCGCTGTGCAGGACTACTGTCCATGCCTTCGGTTGGGGTGCTCCTCCAATGTAGAATGGCTTTCCATGGGTCACTTCCATCATACTTCGCCATTCTTGCAAAGATTCTTTATCTTTACAGCTGATTCCGCTTTGCCGTTAGCTTGCGGGTGCCGTGGGGAAGAGGTAAGATGCTCAAACACCCAATCTGTAGAGAACCGTCTAAATTGCTTACATGCAAATTGAGGTCCATTATTCCGAGATTACCCTGTCCGGCTGTCCATGACGTGCAAACTGTGCTTTACCATGCTTGATGGTAGTTTCAGCAGACAGATCGGGAAGGAGCTCAATCTCCCAAAAGTCAGAATAGTGATCAACAATTACTAAAAGATCTTGCCCTGCATAATTCAACAAATCCATGCTTACAATTTGCCAAGGTCGGGTGGGCAGCACATGCGACCTCATGGGTTCTTTCTGTTGTGCCTGTGCATATTCATTGAATGCTGAACAATGACTAACAAATCTCTAATCTCATTCTGCATGTTGGGCCAGTATAAGGTATCTCGTGCCTGCCTATAGCATGCTTCTCCACCAATGTCACTGGCACGTATACGTCACCAGAATCAGGAATCTGCACACACCACAGGAACTCAGGTGCTTAGCTGTGCGAGGAAGGGCCAGCTCCCCAGTAAATCAAAATAGAAAAAGGCTCCAGGCACTCAAGGGTTCCAGCTCAGGCAGGTTTATTGAAGGAGAAGGACAACAACGTTTCGACCTCACAATGAGGTCTTTATCAAGTTAGCATGTATACGTGTCAGCATCTCCGATCTTAATGATTTTGGAATGATGACCCTTGACCCTTTGTACAGTATGCCATCCTGAATGCCGATTTCATCTCTGAAAGTCCAGTATTCTCTCACAAGTAATGGCACCTCTGCCTTTGAATCTGGCCAAGCATAAAGAACAACAGACTTAAGTGCTTGCAAGCTCTCGGCGATTTCTGTGTGCTGTCTTATCTGAAGCAATCCTTGGTCTGTGACATTTAAATAGTCTGAATGATTAACCTGCGACAGGTCATTCAGGTGCAGTTGAACATTCCGGCACGAATGCCGGTAAACTGTTACAGCTGGAAATGCCTGATCGCGCTTTCCCTTCCGGGTCACGTCAGCAACGGCTGACTTTGGCAGTGATTGGCGGTCAAATGGTTGCATGAAAATTGTCCAAATGCTCTTGATGAGATACTCTGGGTTGTCTGCTTTACAGAAATATATACTTTTATGGGGGTATTTATAATTAGGGGGGTGCTAAACAGGCCCAAATGAAACATAGGTCTACTAAAGCAAAATGTGAAAATTTCACGTTTGGAATCTATAACGCGCATGGTTCCGTTTGTGCCCTGTAATGTCCAGAAAACCACAAAAAAACTAGGCATGTGGGGTATTTCCGTAATCAGGAGAGGCAGCTGAACACTTTAGGCTGGATTTCTCTGCTGTAATACATACCCTGTACAAAAAATCCTAAAAATACTACAAAATACTAAAACACGTTGGTGAAAAAAGTGCAGGAACTAATTTTTGTGGCCACCTTTGACAGTGATTGGTGGCCAAATACCTGCATGTAGAATGCCCAAATACCCCTGATAGGATAGCCTGGATTGTCTGCTTTACAGAAATATATACCTTTGTGGGTGTTTTTGTTTTATTTGTTTAAAATTAGAGTTGCAGTCCCATCATACCTACAAACGGCTTATACAAAGCCGTTTGTAGGCTTTGTATAAAGTAATGTACACCTTATAGTATGTTGCCTATAACTACTGGGAAAGTATGGAAAATCTATGTAAATTAGGTATTTCTGAACAGAGGTTACACTGGGGAGCTGAATGGGGACAGCAATGACATGCGGGAGCTGATTGGGGACAGAAGTGACACTGGGGACACACTTACATACACACACACATATACCTATTTTTTTTACTAACTTTCTACTTCCACTTTTGGGGGGTTTCGTCTAGACCTCCATCCCCTGGTAGCAACAGACTGTTTTCTATGTATACAGGATGTCAGTGACACGAAATCCGGTGCTCCAGCAGTCTGAGTGCGAGGGGGCGGAGCTTTTCACCCCTCACGCTGCTCCCATCACTATGCGGCCATCAGATCTGGAATGCTGATCTAAACGGCCGATGCGTGCTGATCCCGCCGGCCAGAGCTACTTTAATACTTTTTTTTTGAAAAATTTAATATGGCAAGCCGGATCGGCTATTAAATTTAAAAAAAAAGTATTAAAAGAGCTCCTGCCGGCGGCATCAGCACGCATCGGCCGTTTAGATCAGCATTCCAGCAGTCTGATGGCCGCATAGTGATGGGAGCAGCGTGAGGGGTGAAAGCTCCGCCCCCTCGCACTCACCTTTCACCCCTCACGCTGTTCCCATCACTTGGCGGCCATCGCATACCGCCGCTGGGTGCTGATGCTTGCGGCTGGCGCTACTTTAATACTTTTTAAATTAATAGCCGATCCGGCTTGCCATATTACATTTAAAAAAAAAAAGTATTAAAGTAGCGCCGGCCATTAAGATTAGATTTCGGGCGGCCTGGGGGGCAATTGCCCCCCTGCCCCCCGCCCCTGGACGTATTCGTTTCTTTCCGCCAGACATGGCTGTTGGCAAAAGGTGACACAAATGTAAAGACTTTAGCGTTGCGTATCAAGAAGACACAATGTCCGGAGTTTTGTCCTTTGGGTGACCAGCAGTCGCAAGTTTCAGGAGAGAAAAAAAAAAGAGCAATGGATGTTATCATATTTATAACAGTCATTGCACCTGCTTTTTTTGTGTTTTTTTTACAGCACAACTCTTGGCTCCTGAAATTGAGAGTCTGCCAACCATTGTGGTGGGGATTGTTGGTCCAAATTTTAGCACTCTAGCAAATAGCACCAGAGCAACACAGAAAGTCTGAACCAGCAAAAGTAGTGCAAACACTCTACTTTTGTCACAAGTTAGCATTATAAATTGACAAACACTAAGATTGTGTCACTATAAGGCACAATTTCAGTGTTCGCCTCCTTTAAAAATCCCCTCATAGTGCCCTTTGACCAGTGCAGTCAGTAATCAGTCCTATGGTCTTTCTGACTATTCACCCACAATCCATCTTTATCTGACCTGCAGTCCTGGCTGCCTGAAGACCTTGTGTAGAATGCTTGTAAAACTAGGTGTTCCCCTGTTGAATTAACCCCTTGATGACAATTGCCGGTCCGGGCACGTCACGGAAAAACATGTCGTTAACGACAAATGACGTGCCAGGACCGTCATTTGTTAAAACGGGTGAAAAAATCGATCCGTGATCGATTTTTTCACTCAAACGGTGTTGCTCTAATGCCTCGACATCGAGGCATTGAGCAACACCAAAAAAAACATTCTGCCCCCCCCACGATCGCTCCTAGGGGGGGAAAAAAAAGGATGTTTGAAAGACTGTACGTCTTTCAAACATGGCGGCGCCCGCCGCCGAAAAACGGGTTTAGGAAGCGATCGCGAGTCGCTTCCTTTGCTTAGCTAGTGTTGCTAAGATGCCTCAGTAGCGAGGCATCTTTGCAACACCTGTTTAGCAAAGGAAGCGACTCGCGATCGCTTCCTAAATGCTTACTTACCTTCCCGCTACCGGCGTCTTCGAAACACACGCGGTGTTTCAAGATGGCGGCGCCCATCAAGCCGGGGGGCGGAGCCTGCTGTCATCATCGGGGGGGGGGTGTTGCTGGATGTCATGGACATCCAGTGAATAACACCCCTAGTGGTCAGATCACTCATAAGAGTGATCATGATTTGACCAGTATTGGATCTGCCTCCCTCCTTCACTTGCTTCTAGTGAGGGAGAGAGACAGATTGGTGTGTGACAGGTATTCTGAATAAAATAAAATATATATATTTATCCAAAGGCTCTTATAAGAGCCACCCATTCAATATTAACCCCTTCATTGCCATTGATCACTGCATAAACAGTGATCTTGCATAGTGGCAATTGTTTTTGGGGTTCTTTTTTTTTTTTACATTTTTTTTTTCTTTTTTGCTTTTTTTTTAGGTTTTTTTTACATTTTTTTATTTTTATTAGAGCCATTAACCCTTTCCTTCCCCACTATTTTTGCTGTAATTGTAACCATGCAGCGCAGGTATACGGCTGAGGAGGCGTATGCCGTTTTGGCCACAGATTCTGAGGCCACTGATACAGCGTCAGATTTTGACGTTGGTCAGTTCACAGATACATCTAGTGATGTATCTGTGGCTGTTAGGAGGCCTGCCACACGTAGTCGTGGCAGTGCACCAGAGGCATGGGTAGCGCCTAATAGGTACAAGCCAGCTATCCCTCCTTTTTCTGGAATTCCTGGCATCAATATTGATGTGCAAAAATGACTTCTGTCTAGGGGCGCTTAAAACCGCGGTCTCGAATAGTTCATATACCGATGTAGAAAAAGGAAAAAGAAAAACTATATAGTGTAGTACAATAAAAACAATTTAACTCCGGCACTGAATTTCAATGAATGCACTCACAATGTGGATAAACCTTTAGCGCGTATATCACAACCACTCCTCTGTGTGTATATGGATTCCTTGGCTCCACGTATATGCAAGAGAAGAAAATCTAATAGGGTGATACCATTACCCTCAATATGTGTGCTGTGTGGTAGTGCACTCACATTTAGTCGAAGTATATCAAGCTCATCTGATTTGTCGTCCTGCAGTGGAGTCAATCCTTTAATGAGGTTCCTAGGAGGTCGTGCTGGTTTCCACCAAACGAAGTTTTCTTCAATACTCCGGTATAAGTGTGAATAAAGTGCAAGTGCTTATAATAAATAGTGGGTGTTCATTGGATATGTGCCGCAGATAAATCCAAAAAGCGGGATGAAATGAATAAATAAATAATTTAATGTGGGACTGAGCCCTTACCGCACACTGGTCGGTAACTATACCATATAGGTGTTTACAGAGATATGCTAAAAAAGTACTTAAACAATGGTAAAAAAGAAAAATTAAAATATATCTAAAAAAAAGTAAAAGAAGCAAATCGAGTCCAAAATATACAATCCTCAACGCGTTTCGCCGTTTGGAGGCTTCCTGAGGAAGCCTCCAAACGGCGAAACGCGTTGAGGATTGTATATTTTGGACTCGATTTGCTTCTTTTACTTTTTTTAGATATATTTTAATTTTTCTTCCTGAGGAAGCCTCCAAACGGCGAAACGCGTTGAGGATTGTATATTTTGGACTCGATTTGCTTCTTTTACTTTTTTTAGATATATTTTAATTTTTCTTTTTTACCATTGTTTAAGTACTTTTTTAGCATATCTCTGTAAACACCTATATGGTATAGTTACCGACCAGTGTGCGGTAAGGGCTCAGTCCCACATTAAATTATTTATTTATTCATTTCATCCCGCTTTTTGGATTTATCTGCGGCACATATCCAATGAACACCCACTATTTATTATAAGCACTTGCACTTTATTCACACTTATACCGGAGTATTGAAGAAAACTTCGTTTGGTGGAAACCAGCACGACCTCCTAGGAACCTCATTAAAGGATTGACTCCACTGCAGGACGACAAATCAGATGAGCTTGATATACTTCGACTAAATGTGAGTGCACTACCACACAGCACACATATTGAGGGTAATGGTATCACCCTATTAGATTTTCTTCTCTTGCATATACGTGGAGCCAAGGAATCCATATACACACAGAGGAGTGGTTGTGATATACGCGCTAAAGGTTTATCCACATTGTGAGTGCATTCATTGAAATTCAGTGCCGGAGTTAAATTGTTTTTATTGTACTACACTATATAGTTTTTCTTTTTCCTTTTTCTACATCGGTATATGAACTATTCGAGACCGCGGTTTTAAGCGCCCCTAGACAGAAGTCATTTTTGCATTTCCTTTTCCAACATTCCGTGGAGAGTGTTTTGTAGGGCTGCTGCTATAGACCCGTCCGCAAGAAAGGAAAGTATTTCGGTTTTGTTACTTTTTTGATATTGGGTTTCACTCTTTTACTTTCTATCAATATTGATGTTACAGGATTCACTCCACTGCAATTTGTGCAGGTTTTTTTGGGAGATGATGTCTTGGGAGACATTGTCACACAAACTAACCTTTATGCCCAGCAGCACCGTGCTGCTAGCCCTAATTCTTTTTGGGCAAAACAGCCATGGACTCCCATTGATGTGCCAGAATTTCTTAAATTCTGGGCACTCACAATGTTAATGGGCATTATAAAAAAGCCCTCCATCCGCTCCTACTGGAGCACCAGCCCCATCCTTAGTACCCCATTTATGCCCAGACTATAACTAGGCAAAGGTATGAAATGATTCTTCATTTCATGCATTTTAATGACAACAGCCTGTGCCCCCCTAAGAAGCACCCCCAGTTTGACAGGCTCTACAAAATCCGCCCCCTGATTAGCCATCTCGCTGCCAGGTTTCCAGAGGTTTATACACCTGGAAAGAATATCTGCGTGGATGAATCCCTGATGAAATATAAAGGAAGGCTGGGATTCAAGCAGTATATTCCTTACAAGCGCTCTAGGTATGGAGAGACAGGGTATACTCATGCCTTCCGGGTATATGAGGGTAAGGATAGCTGCCTTGACCCTCCAGGTTGCCCAGAACATCTGGGCAGCAGTGCCAAGATTGTTTGGGACCTAATATTCCCCCTTATTAACAAAGGCTACCACTTGTATGTAGATAACTTCTATACAAGCGTCCCTTTGTTCAAGCTGCTGTATTGTTTCGATACAGTAGCTTGCGGTACTATAAAAAAGAACCGCTTGGGTTTCCCACAACACCTGGCACGAACCCGGCTAGGAAAGGGGGAGACCTCAGCTCTACCTCAAGAGGAGCTTTTGGCATTGAAGTTCAGGGACAGAAAAGAGGTGTGCATGCTGAGCACCATCCACGATGAGAGAACCGTGGAGGTTTCTGTCCGTGGCAGAGCTGGGGTCACTAGAAAGCCAGTGTGCATCAGGGCCTATAATAAGAACATGGGTGGAGTTGATCTGTCAGATCAACTCCTACAGCCCTACCTCATTATGAGGAAGACAAAGGCCTGGTACAAGAAGGTTGCAATTTACCTAATGCAAATTGCAACCTATAATGCTTTTTTGTTGCACAAAAAAGCAAACACTGGGCTGAAACTGTCTTTTTTGCAGTTTCAGCTCCAAGTAATTTCAAGTATCCTGTACCGTGATGCACCTGGTCCCCAAGTGGTGATGGGAACCAGCAGGATTGCGGCTACCCATTTTATTTTTAAAATCCCGCCTACAGCAAAGAAGCAGAATCCCCAAAAGAGATGCAGGGTATGCTACAGCAGGGGGCAAAGAAAGGACACCACATTTTACTGTCCAGATTGCCCTGGAAAACCTGCACTCTGTGTCGGTGACTGCTTCAAGTTGTATCACACAGTTTCCCATTTTTAATTTTTTTTTTTGTTCCTGCTCCATTTTTGTATTTTTTTTTTTTTTTTTACATTTTTTGTTACATTTACTGTTTTTTAGCTTTTATTTGCTCCACCATTTTTTAAGCGTTTTTATTTGCACTGTCAAGTGAACCCTGTGTCCATTCCGTGGCATGAGGGACCGCTTAAGGTGCTAGATCAAATCCCTTCTTGGAGATAGGCCAGGCTTTCTTGTAACCTGTCCCTACTGATAGTTGGGTACAAGCATTTTTCTTTACCCAGATGTAAAACTTCCTAGTTGAAAAACTGAATTGCTCCAAATGTGGCCCTTTTGCCCCCAAACAATCTGACAAACCCATGCATGTGGGGTATCAATGTACTCAGGAGATGTTGCTGAACACATATCGGGGTGTTGTGGGACAGTGACATATACCAGGAGCTGTAATTTCACACCTGAAGTACAAAGTGTGTGAAAAAAACACCAAAAACAATTACTATCACAAACTTTGACAAGGGTTGGTGGTAGGATTAGTGCATGGAAAGGGTTAAACTATCAGCATCTAAAATACCCTGGGGTGTCTAGTTTTCAAAAATATATGGTTTGGTGGGGTAAATTTAATTTGCTGGCTTTAAAGATGCCCCAAATACCACATGGAGACAAAATTACCAGATTCAGAGAAAAATTGTTTTGAATTAGCAAAACGCTACTTGTACTTATTGCCCCATAACGTGTAGAAGAAAGCAAAAAAACATAAAAACATTGGGTATTTTTAAACTCGGGACAAATAGTAGAATCTATTTAGCTGTTTTTTTCAGCAGTTTTTTATGATGAATAAAAGATTTTTCAAATAAAAGTGAGAAAATGTTTTTTTTTTTTAATTTTTCGTCATATTTTATTATTTTTATAATAGGAAATTACATCATATGGAAAAAATTATGGTGTCTGAAGAAAGCCCTTCTTGTCCTGAAAAAAACAATATATAACTTGTGTGGGTTCAGTAAATGGGTTAAGAGAAAATTACAGCTAAACAGAAACACCGCAGAAACGATAAAACAGCCATTGTCACGAAGGGTACAAAAAATAGAATCAGCCTTTGTCACGAAGGGGTTAAATGGCAGTACCTGCTATCCAAGTATTAATGTGTTCCTAATCAACAGTATGCTCTACAGATAGAAAACACTTTTAATAAATAAGTAAAAACAAAGCTTACTTTTCAATGTTTCACTGTTTATAGCCTGAGGTAGGCCATGTTTGTCCCTTCTCTTGTGAGGGCTGCAGTGGCTTACGTTCTTTATGGTCACTTCGATTTACCTTGATAAAGGTGTGTTGGTCAAAACTGGTCTAAGGATTGTTAAAAATGAATGAAACTGGTTTACTTCTTCTGACGCTTTGTAAAGTGGCACTGCGATTAGGTACAACACATATCTGCATGCTATAGTCATAAAGGCAAGAAAAATTCCAGAAACATTGTCTATTAGATTCTATATACCCATAGATATTCCTAATAATAATTGTTGTATTAATGGGTACCAATGTGTCCTTTTTATGACTCCAATAGTCTTGTCCTGGATTCATAGTGCTCTCTCACCTTAAACCTGGGTGGTCCCTTATCATCTGAGCAGGAGAAAGGCTCCATTGGCCTTGTCTTTCCTGGATGTTCTCCCTTGTGTATGATGGGTCAATGCACACAGCTGAGCTGTGCCCACTACCATTGGACGTGTCCGCTTCACAATACTCTGTGGGCAACAGCTTATGCCTGACCCATATTCCAAAAAGCACACCACCATGAGGACGTAATCTATTAATCCACCCATGTCACTAAAAAGTTACTGTTTTGTGAGTGGTTGAGATAGACTGTAGAAGAAGAAAACAGCATAAACATCTAATTAAAGAAAAAAATTATTTTTATTGCAATTCATAGTTGTTACATAGTTACATAGCCTGAAAAAAGACATGCGTCCATCAAGTTCAGCCTTTCCTATATCGGTTAATTTGTTGCTGTTGATCCAAAAGAATGCAAAAAACCCCAGTTTGGTTCTTTCCAATTTTGCACTAACCAGGGAAAAAATTCCTTCTTGACCCCAAAATGGCAGTCAGATTTCTCCTTGGATCAATAAGCTGTTTCCCCAAAATTAAAGATTATATCCCCGCACATTATGTTTTTCCTAGTATCCATCCAGTTGCTGTTTAAACGTCTGTACAGACTCAGATAAAACTACCTCTGCAGGCAGAGAATTCCTCATCCTTATTGTCCTAACTGTAAAAAACCCTTTCCTTTGCTTTAGACGAAATCTCCTTTCTTCCAGTCTAAACACATGACGTGTCCTGTGCATAGTCCTGTTTATGAACAGATTTCCACACAATGGTTTGTATTGGCCCCAAATATATTTATATAATGTTATCATATCCCCTCTGAGGCGCCGTTTTTCTAAACTAAACAGATTTCAATTTGTTAACCTTTCTTCATAACTATAGTGCTCCATTCCTTTTATTAATTTTGTAGCCCGCCTCTGCACCCTTTCTAGTGCTATGATATCCTTCTTTAGAACAGGTGCCCAAAATTGCACAGCATATTCAAGGTGTGGCCTTACCACTGATTCATACAGAGGCAAAATTATACTTTTATGCCGTGAATTGATGCCCCTTTTTATACACAATACCTTACTGGCCTTAGCAACTGCTGACTGACATTGCACATTGTTGTCTAGTTTGTTGTCTATAAAAATTCCCAAATCTTTCTCATTTGTCGTGACTCCTAATTCACTACCGTTTAGGGTGTAGGTTGCTTGTGCATAACTTTACATTTATCTACATTGAATTTCATCTGCCATTTGTGTGCCCAAATATAGTACATGCGTTATGTCCATTTAATTATTTGTGAACATATATTATTATTATTACTATTATTATGAAACATATACAGCTGTTGCTTTATTATATAACATTCTCATACACATTGTGAAGGTCTCAATTACAGACATGTCTATTCACAAAAAAAATGATGTGCAGGATAGCTGAGATCCCTGACTTAACTAGAGTCTCTCTCTCTCTGGGTGCGAGAGAGAGAGATTCTCTCTCTGGGTGCGAGAGAGAGAGAGATTCTCTCTCTGGGTGCGAGAGAGAGAGAGATTCTTTCTCTGGGTGCGAGAGAGAGATTCTCTCTCTGGGTGCGAGAGAGAGATTCTCTCTCTGGGTGCGAGAGAGAGAGAGATTCTCTCTCTGGGTGCGAGAGAGAGAGAGAGAGAGATTCTCTCTCTGGGTGCGAGAGAGAGATTCTCTCTCTGGGTGCGAGAGAGAGATTCTCTCTCTGGGTGCGAGCGAGAGAGAGATTCTCTCTCTGGGTGCGAGCGAGAGAGAGAGATTCTCTCTCTGGGTGCGAGCGAGAGAGAGAGATTCTCTCTCTGGGTGCGAGCGAGAGAGAGAGATTCTCTCTCTGGGTGCGAGCGAGAGAGAGATTCTCTCTCTGGGTGCGAGCGAGAGAGAGAGATTCTCTGTCTGGGTGCGAGAGAGATTCTCTCTCTGGGTGAGAGAGAGAGAGAGATTCTCTCTCTGTATTCTGTATTTTCAGTAGTTCTGTTAAAGCTTCATCCTCACATCCCACGTTATTAAAAAAGAAACAGAAGCCCAGCACTGTATTCATTTGCACTTCCCGCGCTGCTGCTTCCTGTAGTTCTTTGTACCATGTGACCAAACAGTCACATGGTCTGCTGACATCACCAGAGTCCTTCTACTGGGTAGGAACTAGCTGCTACCCAAAGCGTATGTTGAGAAACGGACTACCTACAATAGTGCGCAGACGCTTTGATTCGGCGGACCACTTTTTCCTGCACACAGCAACACGACTTCCGGTCTCGTTTTTCTTTCCCACAATTCTGTGTCGTTTAGTTATCCGAGGAACAAGTCGGCGGTGTTCTAGTTTGTTTTCGAGTGCGTGTAGTGAACGCTGTGTGCATCATGTCCGCCCAGGCTCAAATGAGAGCATTGCTGGACCAGCTGATGGGCACGGCCAGGGATGGTGAGTCAAATCTAGCAATATAGTATCGGTTAGGACTGTGGCCTTGTCGCTTCTTTCACGAGGCCTAGGAGAGAGATTGGCGCGCGTTGCGATATTCTAGGCCGTGTATTCAGGGACGTGCAGTTATTTAGTCACAGTAAAAATTCTAAATGTACGTCGCAAGTAATTGTGAATCCTCGTCTTTATAATATTTAGAAATACGAAACGGACTACGTATATAGAATACGTGCAGGCACGAATGTAACGTTTGAAGATGCTTAATTGTTTAGGGAAAACTGGAGAACCTCTTAAAACGATAAAATACATTTAAAACCTAATGTTTAATTTAGTCCAGTTTGTATTTGACGTCACCTCCCCCTTTAAAGCTTTCAGAATCGTTCGTTTAATTAAAAAGCTAAATTTCCTGAGTTCAGTTTTCAGAGTAATTTTTTTAATTTTGAGTTTAAGGTTAAGGCACTAGTTAGCCAAATGTAGAAAATGAGCATATCACTTTACTGTTCTGAAATTCTACTTTGACTGTAGATGAATGTATGAAAGTTATAAAAATGTCATAATCTATTGGCTACCGATATTAGTTCAAAGTAGGGCTGCAACTAACTTATTTTCATAATTGATCGTTGGCCGATTATTTTTTTTTGATTAATCTGGTAAAAAAAAAATGCAAATTTTTTGTTTATTTAAAATTAAAAACTTATAATTTACAATGGCATTTCACGATTTGCCTTCTTATTTTACTGACATAATAATTAAAGCTATATTTTAACAAGAACCCAAAAAATACCAAAAAAGCTTTACTAGTAAATATTCATGTAAACTATTTTTGCCCAGTTATGCACATCTCACCCCCAGCTTGCCTCTCTGTCCCAGAAATGCCTTATACCCCCTATATGCTACTCTGCCCCTATATATGCCTTATACCCTCCTATATGTCAGAGATGCCACTGTGGCCCCCTTATACCTCCTATATGCCACTCTGTCCCCTAATATGCCTTATACCCCCTATATGCCACTGTGCCCCCTGATATGCCTTATAGCCCCATATATGCCACAGTTCCCCGATATGCCTTATAGCCCCATATATGCCACAGTGCCCCGATATGCCTTATAGCCCCCTATATGCCTTTTACCCTTGATATGCCACCATGCCCCCTGATATGCCTTTTACCCCTATATGCCACTGTGCCCCCTGATATGCCTTATAGCGCCTTCATGCCACTGTGCCCCCTGATACGCCTTATAGCCCCTTTATGCCACTGCCCCCCCTGAAAACCCCTCGATATAAGAAAAACTGACATCGCTAAAAATAGGTTTTTTTATATTTATTAAATATAGACAAAAAAATAAATACACAATACAATATAAATATATATACATATATGGACAATATAAACAATAAATCAAATATTAGACATCAAAAAATAAAAAGACACAAATAAAAGAATGCACATAATTAATAGATCCCGCAAAAATTCTGCCTGCCCCACCAAGGGTTAATATATCAACAGAAGAAACACAGGGCAAATGAGCATAAAAATAAAGATTATACTAACCCAGTGCTGCTTACTTGTCCTGTTTTTCTTCTGTTGATATATTAACCCCTGGTGGGGCAGGTGGAAGTGGCAGTGAGGTGAAGTAGTGGAGGTTGCGCACATCGCGCACTAAAATCCAAATCCCCTGCAGCGCTGCACAGGACCTGGATCGTCTCCGGCAGCCGGTAGGGGTCTATACGATGCGTGCAGACAGCCGCTTCTCCCCTCCGCTTCCGTTGGGGCTTCCATGATGGAAGCCGCGCCAGAAGGTCACGTGACGCCGGGTCCAGTAATAGAAGCCCCGGCGGAAGTGGAGGGGAGAAGCGGGTGGCAGAGAGGATCCAGGTCTCCTGCAGCTTTGCGGGGGGTCTGGATTCTAGAGTGCGCACAATTTTTGGACACGTGCGCTCTTTAAAAATGCTATGTGTGCGCGTACAGCTTAGAGGGAATTATATGCCACGCTGCCTCCCAGGTGTGCCTTATATGCCACGCTGCCTCCCAGGTGTGCCTTATATGCCACGCTGCCTCCCAGGTGTGCCTTATATGCCACGCTGCCTCCCAGGTGTGCCTTATATGCCACGCTGCCTCCCAGGTGTGCCTTATATGCCACGCTGCCTCCCAGGTGTGCCTTATATGCCACGCTGCCTCCCAGGTGTGCCTTATATGCCACGCTGCCTCCCAGGTGTGCCTTATATGCCACGCTGCCTCCCAGGTGTGCCATATATGCCACGCTGCCTCCCAGGTGTGCCATATATGCCACGCTGCCTCCCAGGTGTGCCTTATATGCCACGCTGCCTCCCAGGTGTGCGTTATGCCTTATACCCCCCAATATGCCACTCTGCCTCCCAGATATACCACTCTTCCAATATATGCGTTATACACCCCTGATATGCCTCTCTGCCCCCTGATATGCCTTATACCCCCCCCCCCGATATGTCTTTGTAATATTCTCTTCCGACTGCCCCTACTGAAAGGAAGCATTAGTAGATATGCTTCTAAAACGTGCTTAGCGGTACTTTGAAGTCACTGAGGTATTGTTCGATCACAAGCAAAACATCATTGTTCATTTAGCCACATGCGATTATCTGCTGCTTTGCAACAAACTCTTTAGGGTTTTCGGATATACAGCTTATGTACTGGGATCTTAACCCCTTGATGACAATTGCCGGTTCCAGGCACGTCATCCACTAACATAGTTAGTGACAACTGACGTGCCAGGACCGTCATGGCTTTAAACTGGTGCAGTAAGCGATCTACGTTCACTTTCTGAACCCAAATTGTGTTGCTGTAATGCCTTGATGTCGAAGCATTTAGCAACACGGAGATCGGCGTCAACGTCCACTGTTCACTGTATAGCGGCGGACACCCGTTAATTCATACATGAAGTAAAATGTGTGTGGGGAATAAAAACCACAAGAAATGACTACCACACAGTTTGACAAAGACTGGCGGTAGAATTGGTGCATGTAAAGAGTTAAAATACTATCATTTGAAATACCCTGGGGTGTCTAGTCTTCAAAAATATAGGGTTTGATGGGGTAAATTGCATTGGGCAGTTTCTAAGATAACCCAAAATAGCACATGGGGGAAGAATTACCAGATTTGGAAAAAATGGTTTTGAAATAGCAAAACGCTACATAAAAACATTGGGTATTTCTAAACTCATAGATTGTAGAATCTATTTAGCAGGTTTTTTCATTTGCTTTTATAAATAAATAAAAACGATCTACGTTCACTTTCAGCAACAGGGAGATCTGCGTCAACGTCCGCTGTACACTGTATAGCGGCGGATGCCTGTTTTAAAGAGTTTAGGAGACGATCAACGATTTTTCAAGTAAGTCAGAAAAGGTCATCTTTCCCCCTCAATTTTTCACCATATTTTATACTTTAGAAAGGACAAGGGCTTTCTAAAGAAAGCCCTTGTCCTGAAAAAATAATGTAAAACTTGTGTGGGTTCAGTAAAGAAAATTACAGCTAAACACGAGCACCGCCGAAATGTCCCGAAGGGTACAAAAAATAAAATTGTCACGAATGGGTTAATCAAAATGACTCAATCATTAGCTTTCATGCATGTGTATGTTTTTATACAGTTATTTTTTTTTTTTTTTTTTTTTTGGAGTAAACAACCTGTTCCTTGATGGGGTTCAATGTGAAGTTGCAGTACTAGATTCACTGTAAATGATGGAGGATAATGTAAAGGTTAACTAGTAGGGATGCACCGTAATGAAAATTCTGGAACGAAACCGAAACTGACCCCCCCACTTTTATTTTTTTTGTAAACCCACACTTTTAATAAAAGTAACACACCAAAATTGGACAAAAAATTCAATAACAATATTAATATATATTAACAGCAATCACACTCCTATCATGCCCAGGCATACCCAGATTCCAGCATGTACTGGTTGCCTGTGGATAACTACCGTATTGGCTCGGATATAGGCTGCCCCTGTATATAGGCCGCACCCTAAAAGTTTGGTGCTTTTGTAAAGAAATTTTTTTTAATAGACATGCTGCCACCCTGCCCCCCCCCTGAGATATGCTGCCACTCTGTCCCCCCCACTGAGATATGCTGCTACTCTGTCCTCTCCCCCCTGAGAAATGCTGCTACTCTGTCCTCCCCCCCCCCGCCGAGATATGCTGCTACTCTGTCCTCTCCCCCCCCGAGATATGCTGCTACTCTGGTCCCCCCCCCCCAGATATGCTGCCACTGTCCCGCCCCCCCCCCCCCCCCGACTTACCAGAGCAGACTCCCGGGTGTCTTGCGGGGCCGGTGGGGGGACATCTACGCGTATTGCGTAGATGTCCCCCGCCGGCCCCGCAAGACACCCGGGAGTCTGCTCTGGTGTAAGTCTTTGGGGCAGAGGTAAAACGCACGTCTGCATGATGTTCTTTAACAATCTCCCGGCAAGATTAAACCACATCGTGCAGACGTGCCGGCAGCGGAGGCTGTTTACGCGCATCGCCGCTGCCGGTGAACGTCTGCACGATGCGCTTAGACAACCTGGCAGGGCAGGCTGTCTGAGCGTATCAGAGAGTAGGATGCAGGTCCCCTGCACCGCTGCGGGGGATCTGTATCCTAACCCTGCTGCCTGCATGTCCCGGGCGTCGGGCGCTAGACCCCGAATATAAGCCGCACCCCCACTTTAAAGACTTAAAGTGGGGGGGGGGGGTGCGGCCTATATTCGAGCCAATACGGTGTATGTGTGTATATATATATATATATATATATA
This sequence comes from Sceloporus occidentalis, assembly GCA_023333645.1. NCBI lineage: Eukaryota > Metazoa > Chordata > Lepidosauria > Squamata > Phrynosomatidae > Sceloporus > Sceloporus occidentalis. The sequence goes on from JALMGF010000297.1 coordinate 420,635, forward strand.
TATATATATATATATATATATATATATAATTTTTATTTTTTTTGGTGTTACTTTTAATAAGTGTGGTTAACGCACCAAAATTGGACATATAAAAATATATATAACTTTATTTGCTAACAGCAATCACACTCCTATCATGCCGCGGCAGCCAGTACATTCTAGAACCTGGGCTCCCTATGCCATGCTATCCCCCCCCACACACACACTTACACATCCATGCTATCACACACTCATTCACAAAGTCATTCAATCATTCATATACCTTCCCCACCCCTTTACCTCAACTGCAGATCTCTCACTTGCAGACTTCTGTAGGGGCCCTGCTGCTTCCCTCTGTGTTGCTGCATGAGCAACTTCTCTTGTCCCCAGGGAAGAAGGAAGGGAGCATTCACCGCTGGGTTCCTGATTCTCCTGGCCTGTACAAGAGACGCTGTTGGCACAGTGTAAGCAGGCTGGCCCCTGCGCACGATTATTTTCGGCAGTTTTTCTTTATTATTATTTTGGCATTTTGACGATTAATGCCCTTTTCAGGTATCCCTAGCTAGGATAACCTTTAATTTATTGATGTTTGTTCTTGTTCTACATATGTATATATGTATATATATGTGTGTGTGTGTGTGTGTGTGTATATATGTGTATTTATATATATTCTACCAAACAGTGTGAGCATGCTGCAAATACAGTGTGTTGGCTGTACAATGTATACAAAAACTGTCTGTGCTTCTCACCCTAATAAAGTTGGCAACAAATATATAAACATAACCAAAACCTCTCATTTATATTATATGAGTTGGCCAAAGCATAATTAAGCTCACCCGCCACATCAAGGCATACTCTCAATAGGGTGAGGACCTACTCTCACCTCCTATATAGTGGGCACACAGAGCAGTTTATACTGCTACCAAAACCTTATTAATGTGTTGGGGGAGGTGAGCTTAACCCCTTCGCGACCTTTGCCGGTTCAGGACTGTCATGACAAGAAGGTCACTAAATGACCTTTGACGGTCCTGAACCGTCAAAAAATTAAATTAGCTTAGAAAGTGATCAATGATCACTTTCTTCGCTTAAACGGCTTTACTGTAATGCCTCGATGTCGAGGCATTCAGTAACGCCGAGATCGGCATCGGGGGCCATGTCTGGCCCCTCCCCGGGGCGTCAACAGCAGCCATACATTGTATTTTAAAAGCGTTTAGGAGGCGATCAACGATGGTGTCGCTGGAATGCCTCGATCAGGAGGCATCCAGCGACACCAAACACTTACCTTTGGATGGGCTGTGACCGCTCCGGAGAGCGGTCACAGCCGCAGCTGCCGATGATCTTCGCCATCAGCAAGATGGCGGCGGCCCGGGAAAAAAAAATAAAGAAGAAAGAGTTCGCTAGATGGTCTCCAGACCCTCTAGAGAACTCTGGCTCCACTTGCAGGTTGAATACAGGTACTGCATTCAACCAAGCAAGTCAATGGAACCCAGCTTTCTAATCACTATGTGATTAGTAAAATATTAAAAAAATAAAAATAAAAAAAATGTGCTAACATTTAAAAATAATTATGCAGTGATGTCACTTGATGAACCATCCAGTACCAGCAAAATGTGTAAAAAAAAAAAAAGTATTAAAAAAATAAAATAAAATAAAAAAATGTTTATTTTGAGCAAGTGCTAAAATTTCTCAAAAATCTCAACAAAGAGTTAAAATAAAAGCACTTCAAATACCCAAGGGGTGTCTAATATATAAAAAAAAATGGCTGATGGGGTAAATTGGAGTGGCCGAGCTCAAAGATAGGGCATAGGTACAGACTGACCAAAATGGAGAAAAAAAGCGCACTTCCCAAATGTGGCTTTTTAAATCTCAAACAACCCGACAAACCCATGCATGTCGGGTATCACTGCACTCAGGAGATGTTCCTGAACACACTGTTGTTTGACAGTGACATATACCAGAACCTGTATATCTATAACTAAAGTACAATTTGTGTGAAAAAAAAAAATAAAAAAAATTACTATTACAAAGTTTGACAAAGTGTAGTTCTATAATTGGTGCATGGAAAGGGTTAAAATAACAGCATTTGGAATGCCCTGGGGTGTCTAGTTTTTAAAATATATGGTTTGAATGGGTTAAATTGAGTTAACCGGCTTCAAAGATATTCCAAAGAGGAGATGGGGGCAGACTGACCAGATTTGTTAAAAAAGATTTGGAAATCATAAAACGCTGCTTGTACTTATTGCCCTATAACTTACAAAAAACAGCAAAAAAAACATTGGGTATTTCTAAACTCAGGACAAGTAGTAGAATTTATTTAGCTAGTTTTTTTACTTGCTTTTTTAGGTGAGTAAAAGATTTTTCAAATAGAAGTCATAAAATGTGTTTTTTTTTCAATTTTTCACCATTTTTTTTTTTTTATAGTAAATAAGATGATACGGTCAAAATGGTATCTGAAGAAAGCCCATCTTGTCCTGAAAAAAACAATATATAACTTATGTGGGTACACTAAATGGGTGAGGAGAAAATTACAGCTGAACACAAGCACCACAAAAGTGTCAAAACAGCCTCGGTCCCACAGGGTACAAAACGAAAAATTAGCCCGGTTCTTAAGGGGTTAATTATGCCGATTCATATAACCAAAACATCTCATTTTATCATGTTTATATATTTGTTGCCAATTTTATTAGGATGAGAAGCGCAGACAGTTTGTCTTTTTGTATACCTTGTTCTACACTATGTTCAGACATATGTTTTACACTTAACCCCTTCAGTCTCCTATGGATGTACCGGTACGCCCTGCCCTGCCCTTCTTGACAGCCTGGATTCCCCCTGACAGCAGAAGCCAGGATCGCTGGCTTTCTGCTGCCCAATCTAATGTAACAGCTTCCGGCACGAACGCCGGAAAACTGTTGCATTTTGAAATGTGTGATCAGGCATTCCCTTCCAGGTCACTGCTGACATCACCCGGAAGTTCATCGGAGGACAGGATATCCCGTGGGATATCCGATCGCTCCTATGAGGCACAGATACTGTGATCTCTATGCAAGTCTGTGGGGACTTGCACAGAGATCACAGTGTGATCGGTGCAGGGGGGAAGAGTGAGAAACGATGTTCTCGATCTCCTCACATGCTGGGGAAAAAATGGTTTAGAGATTTAAAAAAAATAAATTAAGTGGAAATTGTCATACCCGAGATGTACCTAGCACTTGAAGCCAATTAAGCGAAATTTTAAAGAACACCCCAGCAACGAAATGCACTTTAATTCATATGCTAGCTGAGAGCCCCCTCTGAGAACATGGGGAGGATTTATTAGACTCCCCCCCCCCCCCCCCAAGCATTTACTGTTTACCTGCATTCCACAGTTTATTGGCTTGCAGGAGAGGTGTTCAACTCAACACATCTCCTATTTACTAGTGCACACACACTGTATACTTTCCGCCAGCCAGTGTAGCTTGTAGTAGTGGCAAGATTGCAGCCACCACATAAAACACACCAGAAGATGAATGCATATGTTGAAAAATTGTAACGGCTCCTGTGTATAAAGGTATGAAAAATAATGTTAACCTATTCGTTGATGGTTCCTCTTCATTCACTACGGCGTTCAATTAAAGTTCTTGGGGTATATGTTTACACATACCATCGTTTCTGCATGTACATTATGAAATTGAGAATTAAACTGTTCAACTTTTTATGAAATACTATTTGATGTAGAGTAGTGACACTTTTCAACAGTTATTTCTTTGTAGCCTCAATCAACTGCATTAAACACAAAACCGAAGAAATACCAATTTTCAGTTGATAAAATTGGGTCAGTTAACATGCCCAAATGATATAAGCTTATACATAATGCAAAAATTATACATCAACTGGAAGAACGCAGTATAATTATTTGCTTGAATGTATTGATCTTTGCACATGTTTTAACCCCTTCCGGACCGGGACGTACCTGGTACTTCCTGATCAGATGTCACCACCAGACCGGGACGTACCAGGTACGTCGTCTCAAAACAAAATGCCCTCACGTTGCCACGATCGTGGGGACGCTGCTGCTGTCTGTAGGACTGATCAAAGAGACTCCTCCCTGCATCAGCATTGAAAGAGTTTAAAAAAAAAAAAAAAAAAAAAAAAAAAGGGTCCAGAGTGCTTCCAGGTCAAATGCTGGGCTAGGCTGATGATGATCAGATCACTCCTGGCCAATAGGAGTGATCTGATCATTATGGCAGCCCCTGGATGACCCTGCCCTACAAAGAGAGAGGGGTGATCTAGGGTAATTATGAAAAAACACAAATTATAAATAAAAAAAAAATACATAATTACCTGATCACTTGTCGGTGACATTTTAAGTCGCTGATTATTGATCGGTCTCCCTGATCAATGTCAGTGGCCTAAACTTGTCACTTACAAGTAATCAGATTTAAAAATTGAAATGCGCATGTTCCAGTTTTGACTCGACAATATCTGAGAAATATGACTTATCTATGCATGTGGGGTATCGCTGTACTCAGGGGGTATTACTGAACACAAAGACCCATTTTATTTTTTCACACATCCACTCAAAAATAATCATGGTGAAACCGCAAAGTGGATGTGAAAACGTTTTTCTTTTTTTGTTAGACTTAATTTGGAAGGAGCCGGTGTGAAATCAGCTGCATGGGGTGGGCCATCACGCCCTTAACTAGATTCCCTGAGCTGTCTAGTTTAAGGAAATATATAGTTTTAGGGGGTTAAAATGAAATATGGAATGTCTACCGCAAACTGGTCTGTCAAAATTCCATGTTTGAAAACTGAAATGCGCATGTTAGAATTTTGAACTCGCAGTGCCAAAGAGACATGCTCTACCCATGTATATGGGGTATTCCTGTGCTCTGGGGGATGTTTTTAAATACAAATCACAAGTTGTTTCAGTCATTTTATGTACCCAGAGAAAAAAATAGTGAAATACTATGTTCGGATTAAATGGGTTTGTTAAAAATGAAAACAATTACATTTTACTGCAATGTTTAGGACAGACTAGCACTAAAATGGTTAAAATGCCCCAAGTAAAATACTTTGGGATGTCATCTTTCCAAAAATATATACTTTTGTTGGGCAGTTTTTCTTTTTCTGACCCCTATTTGAGCGCAACTCCCAGGATACCACATTTAAAAAAAAATCTTGTGTAGAAACAGCAATGCGTGTCATTCATATTTAACCCTGTAAGTGCCAAAATAAATGAAAATACCAGGTGTTTCCAAAAACAGGACAAATACCCAAATACACTTTTGATTTTTTTTTTCCCATTTGCACTGGTTATATTAAGTTTTTATAGGTGAAACTGTGAAAATATTTCCTTTTTTCCTAATTTCCCCCACATTTTTAGATATTTTTCATACTTTATGATGGTTTATATATAATTTCAATAGAAAGCCCTACTTGTCCTGAAAAAAACTATGATTTTTGTGTGTGCACTAACTGATAAGAGAGAAATTACAGTTGAAGAAAGGCATAGCAAAAAACGGTTCCAGTCTTTTAGCGCCACCTTAGTATCAAAATCCCGGTCCTGAAGGGGTTAAAGATAAAATGTTCCCAGTTCCTACTGATAATTTAAAATGCATATGATACATTTTTCTTGCTTTCAGAAAAAATCCTTTGCACATTTCATGTTATGTGAATGATTTTTTGCTTTGCTTTTGAACCTTTATCCAAAATAGTTTGCAGCTAAGAAATTCTGTTGTACATCTGAGATTGCAATATCTTTGCGGCGCAGGTCATTCACGGTAGGACTCGGTACTGAGTAGCGGCCAAACACACATTTTTACTTAAAACGAGGGATACTGCTTAACTGGATGAATGAAAAAGGGCATGCCTGAAAACAAGCTATTGAGGTTTTACCTGGGCTGTGACTATAGATGCACTTATCAATGATTACATGTAAACAGTTTTACTGAGTTGCATAATAGATTCTATCATTCTGTTAAACGTATATTTAGAAGATATACATGCTCAAATGGAATTGATTAGCTGGAACAGTAGAGCGGGTCTTGAGTACATTTAGTTGATTACATATGTGTGTACATTTATGTAAATAATTTTTATGCAGTTGTAAAGTAGTGTTAACAACCTAACAAATGCATGTTGCTGCTCAAGTTCTTGCAAACTGAACAATTGTGGCTCCTTTATTTCATTTATTAAGGTTCAATGTATGTTTGCCTGCCTACATCTGCACTGGAGTTGCAGAAAAGCCTCACTCATCGAGCCGTGAGTCACAATTCATTTTCAAGCTGTTGTAACTAAAATTGTATTTTTCAAGTAATTAAATCTTAGAGTCAGAACCCTCATGATATTCAAAATTGTACATCATGTGGCAAAAATCCACTAAGTTTGAATATTTTTATAGTCTTGAGGCATTTTCTATCTAAAACAAATGTAGTTTACATTTGTGTAAAGCACCAGTATTTCTCATAAACATGAAGCACTCTACAGGCAGGTAAAGAGTGTTTTTTTACCAATTGTTCCTACTTTAAGATAAAACTGTAAAGCAATAATATTCAGGTTAATTTGGGTTTTTATAATAAAATGGTATTCAGGTAGATTCCACTTTGTATGAACCAGTCAGAACGTTCACCTATTCTGTTTCTCAGGTGCGGCCGTACAGCGCATTTTTAATGACACGGGGCATGTTGCGCAGTGATGTTTCACCGATAGCATTTTCCTGCAATACCCGAAACTCTCCTGAGATTCCCATTTACTTGGAAGCCTTTTTTGTCATGTTGGTTGTATTCACTCTTCTTTTTCTGGTTAAAGGTTTCATTGAAAACATGAGGACACATAGGCAACATTACATACCAAAAACCTTTGCATACTGTAGGGTTTATTTTGCTGTCTGTCATGCTTTCTTTCATTGTAAAGTGGATTGAAGGCTGTCTGTATTCAACAAAGTATTAACACAGTATGAGTCTGTAACGACTAATTGAGAACTTAAATAAGCTTACTAAGCACTCTATATATTGTTTCTCTGCAAGCATGGGATGGGTTTACTCACTCACCAGCCAATTTCAATAGTATGAACTATGTATTGGATGTTCTGTGAAAGTTCCAGCCAAGATGAATTCTGACTCTGTTAAGTGTTCATTGGGTTCAATTTGAATTCTGCTATTCAGGTGAGCAGCCCAGAAATTTTGGTAGCCAAGCTCTTTGCCAGGTTATGGAAATAACTCTTCCAATACTAAAAACATGTTTTTGCTCTTGCCGACACTATAGTTACCCTAGATTATGAAGACTTTGACATGTAGTCAGATGTTTTAGAGAAGATGTAATTTTGGGCATACATTCCCCTCAACACACTATATATATTAAAAAAAAAATAAAAAAAATTATATATATATTTATTTATTTTTAAAGTTTACATTTTACAAGCCTCTAATGTTAGTTGCATTTCTTTTTTTTTTCCTATCGTCATAATCTTTGAGCAAATACTACTGCTTTTAGATATTTAAGCTAACATGCAATACTTTGTCCTATACCTAGACACCAACGTAATTTCGTAGTTCTGCTAAACATCTACTTTTCAAATGTCTTGTAGGGGATGAGACTCGGCAGAGAGTGAAGTTTACAGATGACCGTGTCTGCAAAAGTCATCTGTTGGATTGCTGCCCTCATGATATTCTTGCAGGAACGGTAATTTTCCCTTTAACTTTCCAGCAAATTTTGTAACGCAATCTGCAGAAAAAACATATTTTAAGTAAGACTAGATTCCCTAGACAAAATAGGAGTGGGACATCGCTTCTCGGCCTTTTGGCTAAGATCAAGTGTAGTATCTGTTTTTATCAGTTTAATATCTGATACGTCCCCTATCTGGGGACCATATATTAAATGGATTTTTAGAACAGGGAGATGGAAGAAGAGCTTGCTCTGTCCACTCCACGCATTGACCTGGTATTGCAGTACCTCCAGGACCGGTGCACCAAAAAAAAAAAAAAACAAAAAAAAAAAAATAGGAGTGGGACTTCGTGTTCCAGTCAGTAGCAGCCTTGTATATTTTTCATAGGTCATAGATAACTTACTCACAACCCAGGCTAAATTAAAACAGTGCTTCACTATATTATCCATGCCATTCTTGGCCTAACCAGAAAGTGGTTGTAGATCTGTGGGTAAGGCAGCATTGGGGTGATTGCGCTTTTTCTGTAGTTCGTGTACCACCCAAAGGTACCGTAACAGTTCTGTTAACTGTGGGCTGAGTCAGTTCTGCCTACATGATCTTAATTTCAAGCACTATTTCTATTTAAAGTGAAATTAAAGTTGGATAACTTTAACAACCCGGGAACAACACGATCACTATATTTAATGAGGCTTTTTCTTCTCCTGTAGCGTATGGATTTGGGTGAATGTACAAAGATTCATGACCTGGCGCTGAGAGCTGACTATGAAATAGCGAGCAAAGAAAGAGAACTGTTCTTTGAGCTTGATGTAAGTGTTTTTCATGAGCCTGCAATGATAATGGCTCTCGGAGCACGATAAAGACTTGATGGAGAACTTGTTATGCAACATGAGCAAGTTTGATTGGTCAATAATCTGGATGCTGCATTTTGTACGATGGAGTTATTTTTCTGGGAAGCTAAAATAAAGTTCTTTACACAGTACAGTAAGTCCTCCCTTATAAAGTCACAGGTAGGTCCTTGGAACCTGCAACTTTATAAGTGAAGACGTATAACGCAATTCCAAAGTCTCCCTACATCCTCTGCCGGTGCACATCTGCAAGGAAGCAGTGCTTCCGGGAACATCCTCTTCTCCCGATTGGAGGATCAGGGGAAAATGTATTCTTGGAACCTCTGGCTCTTTGCGTATGTGCGCCAGGACCCCTGATTCAGACACCGGGACCAAGAAAGAAGAAACTGAAAAGCGGACAAAGACGAAAGAAAGTAGACAGAAGAGCAAGAAGATGCAAGGTCAGAAGTGTAGTTGTGGGAATAGAGACCAGGACATGGAAGCAGTCGGCAGAGGAGGTAGAGGGAGACACTGAGTGGATATCAACATTGTAACGATATTAAGTGAGGACTTACTGAAATTTAGACAAGAGAACATAGATTCATGTTGCTATGTCATCCAGTAGAATTAAAGTTTGTGTCCTGGCTATGTTTCTCAGATGAAAGAAGGCAGAGTTTATTATGGTAGAGACCTGTTTAAATGACAGTCTAGAATTAATCGGCACTTTGATTTTGCACCCCTGTTGAACTAATTAGTTCAGAGCCTCCGAGCTCCAGGCCAGTTGATCATGAGATATTCTTTTCTCATTTTTCTGGGTTCAACTTTCAAAGTTGTGGTCAGTGAAGCTTGGCTGAACAGTTAAAAAAAAAAAATCTAGTTTGATTTTTAGTGTAATTTAAAATGCACATTTCTTCTGGATTGTTTCTTAAAAACATCTCTCTGTTAAACTGATCAGTTTTTAACACAACATTTGGTGTTCTAGGCAATGGATCATTTGGAGTCCTTTATTGCAGAGTGTGACAGGAGAACTGAACTTGCCAAGAAACGTCTTGCTGAAACCCAAGAGGAAATAAGTGCAGAAGTTGCAGCAAAGGTATACAGATAGCATCCACAGGTTACATACATATATGGATCTTCTGATGCCTTATTGCTATGACTTGGTAGCTGCCACTGCCCCTTGAGAAATGTGTGCAAAGCAAATCTAGTAGAAACTAAATGAATCCACTAATTATCCCTCTTTTGTTTTTAACCTGTACCATACATATTCCAGATTATAAATGCACATCATTTAGATAATTGATACATCATTTTTTAGAATGTAGTTGTAATCTGCCCTAGTCTGATATGAATCCGATCAGTCATTTTTTTTTTTTCTCTCTCCTGAAGGCTGAAAAGGTGCATGAACTGAATGAAGAAATAGGAAAGCTGCTGGCAAAAGCTGAACAACTGGGAGCTGAAGGGAATGTGGAAGAGTCGCAAAAAATCCTCATGGAGATGGAGAAAGTCAAAGCCAGAAAAAGAGAAGCTGAGGTTGCTATGAAATATGAATTACATTATATGCTGTCAATGTTTGATTAACACATTATTTAGAGAGTGAAACTTTGCAGAAGCATAGCACATGCCCTAAACCCATACGTAACATTTTTTTCATGCGTATAGTGGCAGTACGTATGGGTTGTTCTTTCCCCTCAGGACAAGCTTCTGAAAGACCAATCAAAAAGTAAACTACTCCGCTCTTACCCATAAAGGCCGTCAAACTGGTAGAGTCCTCAGTTCTTTCTTGTCCCTTGTAGGATGAACAGCTTCGTGGATTCTTCTGATGGTGCTGCACGCGGGTTGTTGCCGGAGGGGTGAGTGTTTGGCTGCGGTTTAAACTTCCCGGGTGGAAGTTCCGTGCTGCGCACCTCGTAACTGGCTTACAGAGGCAGCGTTCACTCTATCCTTTTTGGTTAAGGAGCATGGGCAGCTGTGTGGAACGAACGCCCGGGTGGCTATTCGTTCCACTGTGATCCTGTAGCACGATCTTAACATGCGCGGGACGGATCGTTTTTATGACGCCAATTCTGATGATTTGGCAGCCTGTTTTAAGCTGTGCGAACCTGACTGACCACAAGAGTGTGCGTCGGGTCAGGTTCCCGTGTCGCCAAGCCCCCACACGGTTGTCTTGCATTGGATTTAATAAGTGTTTGTTTGCGGTTTAAACTTCCCGGGTGGAAGTTCTGTGCTGCGCGCCTTGTAACTGGCTTACAGAGGCAGCGTTCACTATATCCTTTTTTTTGGGAATGGAGAAGGAGGAGCATGCACAATTGTGTGGAACGCACGCCCAGATGGCTATTCATTCCGCTGTGATCCTGTAGCGCGATCTGAGCATGCGTGGGGCAGATTGTTTTTATGGCGCCAATTCTGATGATTTGGCAGCCTATTTTAAGCTGTGCAAACCTGACTGACCACTAGAGTCCACACTGGTGTCTTGGATTTAATTTGGGTTTAACCCTTCATCTCCCGAAAAAGACAAACCTGCTCCTCCTGCTAAGATAGCTGCTTCTAAAGCTAGACATCTAGCCTGTGCAGAGTGTAATATGCCGCTCCCGGACGGCTACAGAAAAAAGACTTGCCAACAGTGTGCTTCGGACATCTTGGCAAAAGAAAAGCAAAAAGACATGCAGTCATTCTTATGCTGTTCCAAGATAATTTATCCCAGACCTTTCAGCATTTAAAGATGCAGCTAAATCTCTTGCACCTGAGTCACCTGCAAAAAGGCATAAAAGGCTTTGTCTGACAATTTTTTCGGGGGAATGCTCTCGCTCATCTTCTGAGACTAATTTTTATGATTCAGGGGACGGATTCGTTTTTTCGCCTCGAGAAATTCACAAGTCTATAAAAGAGGGAGTGGAATAGCTCCAGCAATCGAGCTTTTATTTCTAAGCCTTTTAAACAATTATTCAAGTTTCAAGAATATATTAAATGGGTGGTATCGGGTGCCCGCTGAGCTCCATCGCTTCCTTCCACAGGTCTCCCCCCTGTGTTGGAGGTGTGGATCCGCTGAGGGCTCCTTTATGCACCTGTGGTGGTCCTGTCCCCTGGTGCAGCCCCTGTGGGCGGCTGTGGCCGCGGTGATATGGGCTGTTGACGACCCTTCCTTTCAGGCCTCCCCCGAGGCAATGCTGTTACATCACGGCCCCTCTAGCCTGGGCTCCTACAAGAGGTCACTCACCATCCACTTTGTTTCTGCAACCAGGGCTACCATCCCCTGTTTTTGGCGACGGGCTTTGCCCCCGCCTGTCTCAGTGTGGCTGAGGAAGGTCAATTTCATATGTCAGATGGAGGATTTGGTCATGACCTCCAGGAGTTTTGGATATAGAAACGGCTTGAAGTGGTTACCCTGGAGGGAATTCTTGGCCTCTCCCTCTTTTCAGGCCATTCTGGGTTGCTTCGTTGCAGCCCCCCCTGATCTAGACTAAGGTTGCTTGTTGACATGTATGCATATGATTCGCCTCTGATCCCGACGTTTTGTTCTACTACGGCGCCATTCTATAAGTACGCTCTTGGAGACGGCGCTCCATCCATCCACCCGTCCATTCACGTGCGGTATCGTTGATGTTATTGTTTTTGTTTTCTCGCTTGTTCCATCTTGGCAACTCTCCGGTACAAGCTCATCTGCTGCCATATCCTGTGACATTGTACCTATGATATTATGCACACTGTATCTTTCTGTATGGTACATTGATCTTTGTCGCATTTGACGTATATTTGTCATTTCGAACTGCTACCGTCTAGTGTAACACTCGCCCGATGCGTACAATTGTGTTTTGATGCCTGATGTACTATGTTCACCAACTTATGCAATGTTACTTTTTCAATAAACGGAGAATTGGAAAAAAAATAAATATATTAAATGGGAAGAGCTTCCAAAGGTAGAGGTGCAAGTTGCACAGTATCTAAGTAAACCGTGCTTCCTATAGGGAGATAGCGGGACTCAGAGACGCTATGGATGAGAGAGCCGAAACAGCCATTAGGAGAATGTTTCAGGCAGCTGTGTTTCAGAGTAAAACAGCTTCAGCGGGAGCACCTGTTATCAAAGCAACCTGGGCTTCCCGTCCGATCCATGGGGCTGTCATCAGTGGACAGACGGGCAGTATGGTTTAGATCTTGGAAGGCGGTTACAGCCTCTAAAGCAGCCTTATGTGACCTGCTGATTGAACAAGGAAGACTTTTTTGGTTCACCATTGGAAGGCAAGAGAGCAGGGGTCGCCTGCAACACTTTTAGAAAGCATGGTTTCAGTCTACAGAAAACACATGGATAACAGAGTGGTCTAGACAAATAGTTTTTGTAGGCTACAAGATCAGGTTTTTCACTGTTCCTTGCGACCACTTCCTGTGTTCCTCTGATCTTACAAGAAAGAACAAAGTTTTGTCGGCAGTAGTGTTAAAATTGTTAGTGAAAGAGGTCATCAAACAAGTGCCCTCAGAACATCAATGGAGAGGAGTGTGTATTCTCGAATTTTTCTCGTGCCCAAACTAGATGGCACACTCCGTCCGGGTCTCGACTTAAAGGCCATCCGTCATTGGTTGTATTGCTTATCAACATTTCAGAATGGAAGCCATTATATCCGTTTCCCACATCGTCCGAGAAGGAGATTTCATGGTCACTATAGACCTAAAAGATGCGTATCTACATGTCCCTATGGCAGGAAGTTCCTGAGATTTGCTATAAGAACAAAGCATTTTCATCTCAAAGCTCTTCTTTTCGGTTTGGCTACCGCTCCACGAGTCTCCACAAAGCTTCTCTGTCCAATGGCGGCGCAGTTGAGACCGTTTAGCCGTCATCCCGTATGTCGACGACTGGCTTCTCAAGGCATCCTCTCCAAGTCAACTAAATCACCAACTGAAGACTTCAATAGCCTTTTTAGAACCGCACGGATAGATCATAAACATAGGAAAATCTTATCTTACTCCATCCAGGAGAATCTATTTCCTAGGTCACATTGTGGACTCTGTATCCCTCTTTTTGCACCTTACTTCTAGAAGATCAGACAGGCAGTAAACCATCTGCAACGATATCCAATTTGTATCATCAGGAAAGCAATGAGTCTCCTGGGTCTATTAACCTCTACCATCCCAGCAGTAAGATGGGCCCGGTCAAGAATGAGGCCACTTCAGTGGCAGATCCTTTCCAGCTGGTCCAGGTCTCAAGAGGAATTAGATTCTAAGATCCAGGTGTCAAGAGTGGTTCTCCAACAGCTCAATTGATGGCTTTGTTTTCAACCAGCAGACTGGTCCATTGTCACAACAGACGCATCAGAGACAGGTTGGGGTGCTCACCTTTGGTTCCACAGAGCCCAAAGAAGATGGTCTCCAGAAAAGACAAGCCAGTCATCCAACTAAAGGGAACTGGATGCAGTTTTTCTAGCCCTAAAGGCGTTCAAATCTTGGATTATGTTCCACCAAGTAAGCTTCAGTCAGACAATGCGACTGTAGTAGCTTACCCCAACAGACAAGGAGGCACAAGGGCTTGGAAGCTTCAATGTCTTTGTTCGGAGATTTTTTTGTTATGGGCCAAAAATCAGCTGACAGATCTATCGGCATGTCATATCAGGCAGACGATCCGAGCAGGGGAATATGTTCTCAGACAGAGTGGTCTCTGAGCCCAGTTATTTTTTGACAGGTTGGTCGTCAAGTTTGGGGCGTACAGAAGTAGATCTCATGGCTACAAGACAAAACAGAAACCCCTTTTTGCGTTTCTCTACAAAATGGACTATCCTCATTTTCTAGACAGACTAACAGTGATATGGCAATTCAAGCTAGCCTTTGTGTTTCCGCGGTAGCTCTGATCCCGCGTATCCAGAAGATCAAGAAGGACAAAGCCAGGGTGCTTGCAATCCTTCCCGTTTGGCCAAACCGGGGCTGGTCCTCGGACCTGCTCCAGATGACGCTTTGTTCTTGGGAACCTCCAGAATCTCCAGATCTACTGGGAAACCACAATGTTCATATACACTCCATCCAGATGTTTCGCTTAACGGCATGGATGCTGCAAGGCTAATTCTACAGGATAAAGGTAGTCACGGTGGCTGGTCAGAAATTTACCGCAGAACTTGGAGCAAGTATTTGGAATGGTGCCAGGGTCAAGACAAATCGGGAAATATTTTAATTTAACCCCTTAAGGACAATGCATTTTGAGCCTGTTCGTGTACAGGCTTGGTCATTAAGGGGTTAAGAAATACTTTAATTTGACAACTTCAGGTAAGAGAATGCATTCACTGAATATTTCTTTTACATGTTTGAAGAACGATGCAAAATCATTTACTATTTCATGATACCAGATACATAATGGGGACATTTTCACTAACTTTCTCTTAGAGTCTAAAATAACATTTCTTTTATTCAGGAGGAATATCGGAATTCAATGCCTGCATCTAGCTTTCAGCAGCAAAAACTTCGTGTGTGTGAAGTATGCTCTGCCTATCTTGGTCTACATGACAACGACCGCCGTCTTGCAGATCACTTTGGGGGGAAATTGCATTTAGGATTTATTCTGATTCGTGAAAAACTGGAAATGCTGAGGGTAAGTATCTGCTGTCTAACAGGTTTTAGTTTGAGGTAAATCTTAAACTACTGTTTTTTGGGGAAGATACCACGCTAATTTTATCACTTGCTCATAAAAATATTTACATCAGACAAGAAAAAGGGGAAATGGCAAAGGTGTATTAGCCAGCTGGTTCGCACTCCAACAAACCCCCATGCACCAAAACGGATAACTTATGTTGAGTATGTTCATGTCAGCCCTGGCTCAGACCCATTTCAGAACATAGTCGAAGATCTTTATCTATGCCCTCGGTATACACCTGAGGATCTGGTGGTGCCTATTCCTGGCGACCAGGAAAAAGTGCAGTCGTCCTTCTCCCCTACTCCCCCCATGTCTTCCCCTCCCTGTTAAGAAATGACAAAACCTCTGCTGCCTCCGTGTTGAGTCAGTGTCAGAAAGTTGCCTTAAGGGTTGGGATTTTGTCCCTTCGGAAGTTGAATTGAGAGTGTGTTAAAATGTTCAATGCAATATAGTTTGGGTAGGACGGTCCAAGGTGTTTAATATAAGGGTGCCAACATGTAACAAATGCTTTAGTGCGTAATTTCCTCGTGGAAGGCTGACTCAATCCAGTTCATTCTAAAGATACAATGGAACCTAGACACAACCATATCCTCAGTTGGGAGTGTGGGGGTATCTACTGAGACAATACTTTGTAGTGGTCTAGCTAGGTTCACCCTAAACAGCCCAGAACTTAATTTGAGAGGCCTAGTTGTGAAGCTGTGTCCAGAATGATTGAATATGTGGACAGGACCAGATACAGCGCATCAAATCTGCTGGTAAGGCAAAGCATTTAGGGCACCTGCCACTTGTGTTGGCACCCATATAAACCCTCACTTCAGGTGTTATGTATGCTCTATGGAGCAATTTGAAGCACATTTCTGTGTACACTCTATAGACAGTAAGACCTTCATTCCCTTGTTCATAACGTCTATTCTAGTGTCGTTACCAGTTTCTGGGAAATCCCCTCCCCCATGAGGCAATGCCCACAGACTCCCCCACTCTTCAGTGGATCAGAGGATTCGATATAGGGAGGTTATAGAATACGGCATAGTGTGGTCTACAAGCAGATCTGAGTCTAGGGCATTTGTGGCATCTGACGTGCTTAAGTGTGCTCCCCCAATCCAGAAAGCTGTGGCAGCAAAGCAAGAAAAAAGAAACCAAGATCGCTTAAAGAGAAGAGAGGAGCGAGACCGTGAAGAGAGAGTAAGCAGAAGGTACAGGAAATAAGTCTGACGGTCAAGTGTTTCCCCTCAAAATAACTGTGTGTGTGTGTATACCGTATTTGCTCGATTATAAGACGACCCCCTAAAATCTGAATATTTATGAAAAAAGCCTGAATATAAGACGACCCTACAGGAAAAAAGTTTTACCAGTAAATGTTAATTTATGTAAACTATGTGAACAATTTTTTTAATAGAAGTTGATTGAGAAAAATATTTTGTTTTTATTTCCTTTTCTTTTCAACCTGCCCCCCCCCCCTGGTTATGCACATCTGCCCCAGAAATGCCTTTTAACCCTCTATATGCCACTGTGCCCCATGATATGCCTTTTGGACCCCCTACGTGCCACTCTGCCTCCAGAATTGCCTTATACCCCTATATGCCACTCTGGCATTTAGGGGGTTAAAAGGCATATTATGGGGCAGAGTGGCATATAGGGAGGTATAAGGCATTTCAGGAGGCAGAGTTGCATATAGAGGGTTAAAAAACATTTCTGGAGGCAGAGTGGCATTAAGGGGGTTAAAAGGCATTTCACAGAGCACTCTGCCTCCAGAAATGCCTTATGTCCCCCATTTAACACTCCCTCCCTCCTCCAGACTTACCGGAGCTTCTGAGTCCCCGGTGCGTAGTCCGGGCAGCGTGTAGACAACTTCCGCTGCAGCCGGGAGGAGGTGCGGTTGGCAGCGGGGGTTGTCTGCGTCCATCGCGCAGACCTTCCCCGGCTGTCAGAGATCACGGGGATCTCTGGCAGCCGGGGAAGATCTGTGCGATGGTCGCAGGCAACCCCCGCTGCTAAACGCACCTCCTCCCTGCTGCAGCGGAAATTGTGTACGCGAATCGCGTAGAGCTCTACACGCTGCCCGGACTAAGCACCGGGGACTCAGAAGTACCGGCAAGGGGGGCAGGAGGATCCAGGTCCCCTGCATCGCTGCGGGGGATCTGGATCTTAGTCTCATAGTCAGACCCATTTGCTCTGTAAAAAACCTTGTTTTATAATCGAGCAACGCAAGTATAGGCGCGCATGTACATGTGTGGGAAAAGAATAAAAAATGATGCAATAATGTTAAAGGAAAAAATTATAACATGTATGTGTAGTGGGTGCACTCACAAAAGTACAGGTGATCAAGGCTCTTCAGAATAATTTTTTTTTTTCTTTTTCTTCTTATTTCTAAAAATTAACATAAATGTATTTTTTATTCTTTTCCCACACATGTACATGCGCGCCTATACTTGCGTTGTTTTCTGTTGAACACTAAGAGGAGTGTTGTTCTGGGCCGCTGCAGTACTGTGAGGAAGTACCTTTTTATTATTTCATTTCTCACGTTCACTATCTGGTGTTTTTCTTTTACCTTCTGGTCTTATAATCGAGCAAATGGGTTTATGTATGTGTGTGTATATATATATATATATATATATATATATATATATATATATATATGTGTGTGTGTGTGTGTATATGTATGTGTATATATATATATATTCTACATACATCGTGTGTGTATATATTTAATGGTAACCAATTTACTGGTAGTAAACAACCCCTTGATTTTATTTTTTTTTCTCATTGCTATACAGGTCTAAAAGCAGAGACCATCGGAGGTGAGCCTTTTTTTTTTTTTTTTTTATTCTAATATTTATGCAGATTTTCTATAACTGGAAATTTAATGGCGTAACGTTTGTGGTGTTATGGCTGCTTACTATTATTATTGCAGTTCTTATTCCCATGGCATATAAATTAGCACTCTTCTACTTTTTCGCGGTTTCGTTCTGGCATGAGTCTGATTTTAATATTTAACACTTCAGTCCCCTATGGATGTACCGGTACGTCCTGCCCTTCTTGTGTCCCTGCCGCTGCGTTGGGAGATCATGCTGTCGTTTGACAGCCTGGACTCCCCCCTGACAGCAGAAGCCAGCATCACCGGCTTTTTGCTGCCCAATCTGATGTAACAGCTTCCGGCACAAAAGCCGGGAAACTGTTACATTTTTAAACGCCGATTGCATGATCGGGCATTCCCTTCCCGGTCGCGTTACTGCTGACGTCACCCGGAAGGTCATCAGAGGACAGGGTAATCCCCTGCCCCCATTCACAACCCCCCAAACCCGTTAAGCCATAAGCATAAAATTTCCACGAATAATGTTCACCTTATAGTATGTTCCCTATAAGTGCTGGGAATGTATGGAAAATCTATATAAATTAGGTATTTCTGAAATCAGGACACCTGAATTGATAAACTTGGAGGGGATTTTCCATCACTTTACCTAATTTTGTGAGGATTCAGAGGGAACATTTTAAAAAAATTAGTGTGTTCCCAATTTTCGCTAGTTTTTACTAAATTTCTCATTCTAAATTTTCAGCTAATCATCTAACTATGGTATTAAAAGAAAGCTCTATCTCTCCTTGAAAACAAAAATAGTTTCCTGTGAATAGTGTACCCATGTAAAGGAGAATAGTCGCTGAACCGACAGCGCAAAAATGTCAAAATTGCTCCAGGACTTGAGGTACCAAAAACCCCTGGGATTAAAGAGGTTAACTATGGAATCCGTATTGAGGCTCCTTTTTCAGAGTATGGTTGTCATGTTGAATGGCCATGGCCAAAATTATTCTTAAGGGCTTAGAAAAACAGTTCAGTGGTAACAACCCTTTTTTGGGTTCAGATCCAGGTCTAAAGAGAGGAGACGGCGAAGGTCTCAATCTTCTTCACGTGACAAGAGAAGGTCTCGTTCAAGGTCAAGGGACCGACACAGACGTCATCGAAGCCGTTCAGGCAGTCGTAGTAGAAGTCACCGCGGTTCAAGAGACAGGGGGTCAAAACACAAGTAACTACTGAAGCACCTCATTACAAGGTAAAAAAATTTTTTTTTTTCTTGGAAACGTTAATACGTGTTGAAAAACAAACCTAATTAAACCCCTCTGTGACAATTTTAACATTAACATTTTTGCAGTGCTAGTATTTAGCTATCATTTTCTTATTTTTCAGGACAAGAAGGGCTTTTATTTAGATCTTGTTATTTTGATTGTATCATATATAAATATAAAAATAAAATATGGTGAAAAATTTAGCAAAATACTTTCTGGGTTTTAGCTTGCTAAATAGATTCTAATATTTGTCCTGAGTTTAGCAATACCAAATGTTTTGGGTTTTTTTTTTTTTTTGCAAGGTTTAAGAAAATAAGTAGCATATGACTATTTCAAAGCCATTTTTTTCTTTCAAATATGATCACACTGTCCTATGTCCTACTTGGGGGATCTTTAAACATGGCCAATTCAATTTACCCCATCCAAACCATATATATTTCAAAACTAGACACCCCGGGGTATTTCAGATACTGGTAATAACTTTTTCCATTCACTAATTCTACCACCAGCCTTTACCATAGTTTTTTCCACACAAATTCTACTTTAGGTATGAATTTACAGCTCCTGGTATATGTCACACAACACCCCAATATGTGTTCAGCATTATCTCCTGAGTACAATGATACCCCCCCATGCATTGGTTTGTCGTGTTATTTGGGAGGTTAAAGGTCACCTTTGCAAGGTGTGCATTTTTTTTTTTTTAATTTATTTTTTTTAATTTTGGCATCTTGTTAGTCTCTGCCCATGTCCTATTTTTGCGACATCTTTGAATCCGGCCGATTGTATTTATTGTATCAAATCATTCAAAACTAGAAAAACCATGTGCAATTTTTTTGTGTGAGGGAATCCGGCATGATTGTCCGGTATCGGGACAATCTCCTTCTCTCCACATACACACAGCAGCTGACAAGTATGTGATCAGATCACCGGGTATGTTTGCAGTGTCCTGATGGAGATCGCTTAAGACCTATCTGGTCCTTGCTTTAATCGCTGTCTGAAGTTGATCTCACAGAGGGGGTGTGTCTGAAACCAAAGTTCACACTTCCTAAGAGAATGCTGCTGCAGATCACTAGGAAGTGATCAGTGGCCGGCATCAACTACTTAAACAGAAGGCTTTGCACTGTAGGGAAGCATGTTCTCTATGATCACAGCCATTTTTAACCCTGTATATGCCTAAAAATAGACAGGTCAACAGACCTTTCACCAATTATAGTCTGTGCTGGCACTAATGGAACCCTACATAATTCTAAAACCAGGTAAGTGAGTTGATGACATGTTCAGTGTGATTGTGGTAGCTCTGACAAACTTCTGTAATTGAAGGATGTGATTACTTAAATATAATTTAAAGGATGGAAAGCATGGCCAATTCTTCTGTCTGAGATGAGGTATCTTCACAATGAAAATGTATATCCATATAGCTTGCAGTTTAGTAAATAAACCCCTGCGGGCTAAAGGTCCATACATATGCATTTCTTTATCTTAAGTCAGTAGGGAATGTCCCATGGGAAAAATATAAATCTAGAGCACAGTGTTGTGTATCATAATAAAGCCTAGGTCTTTGTCAATACTAACATACATCTTCCTTTAGCTGCAGATCCTGAGGGGACTAGTGTCTCAAATATTTTATACCTGCCCTGCCCTGCTCAGGCACCGCTCTGTGATTCTTTATGGCAGAACTAGCGAGCTCTACTCCTCCTTAGACTCATTTCTCGGTGTCCGTCTGGGTGATAAACAATATGACTCTTTATTATCCCCATGGCCATATGATGTCAGGATGCTCTAGAGCAGTTATCTTAAGGCCAACAACGTCTAACACTTGGTGATACATAACTACCTGAAAACACTATTATGACAAAACTAGAACCATTAAAAAAGTGTATTTTGAAAATCTAATTTTAATATTGTATTAAAGTTTATTTTTTAAACTTTGTTTCAAGATGTTGAATATATCAGAGATATAACTCAAAACTGAATGCGCAAACATTAACATTACTTGATATGTGAAGTTCAGATTATTAACCACTTGGCGACAATTGACATGCCTGGCACTTTAAAACGAGTTTAGAGGTTCAGCAACACAGTTTGTCAGCAGGGGCCCCTTGTGACCCCCTCCCTCCCCCAGACGTCAACATTCGTAATATATCGTATGGGGACAGACGCCTGATTTAAAAGAGCTTGCCTCCTAAGCTTAAACTGTGTCGCTGAAATGCCCTGATAGCGACTCATTGCGAGACACCGAAAACCCACCCCAGGACGCACTGTGACTGCTCCAGAGAGCTGTTACAACCGCCACTGCAAGAGATTTTCCAAAAGGGTCTCTCCAGACGTTCCTGAACTCTGGGCTCAGGCTGCAGGTTGAATACAGGTACTGCATTCAACCATGCCAGTCAGTTGAGCTTTCTAATCACAATGTGATGTGATAGAAAAATTAGTTAGAAAAATAAAATTGGTAACATGTATTCCTTCCATTAACTATTTCTATACAAACTAAACAAATAATTCAACGGGAATATAAATTTATTTGGAAATTGCAAGATCTTAATTAACTGGGCTTAAAAATAGCATCAAATGTAGAAGATATAGTTGAACAGAATGTTTGCCTCTTTTACAGGAACCGAATTACTTGTTAAAAGAATGGCGAAATACACAATTATCCTGGATTGGCAGAATATCCCGCTAAAAATTCCAAGTCCATGGATCAACATGCTACAAGCTAGCTTTAATAAGTTTAATAATAATGGGAGGAAAATACGAATTATCAAAAAATAAATAAAAAATCAAATAGAGGCATGTACATTACATCTAAGAATAAAATCCTTTTTAATACAAGGAAGATATAAAGATGACAACGAACTCCACTTTAAACTTCAAAATGTATTTAATAAGAAAGATGTTAAAAATGTCTAAATCATATGAAGTAATAAAATTGATGAGATCCCACCAACCTCAATCCTAGCTAAATGGGCTAGAGATTCAATGAGACAAATTACAGAAGAAGAATGGTATAAAGCAATAAACACGACACATAATATAATACACTATATTAGAGAAATTTATTTTAAACTTATAAATCAATAGCATTGAACACCAACAAAAATAAAATCCATATTCCCAAACTCCTCAGATAGATGTTGGCGTTGTAATCTGGAAAAGGGAGACCTGAAACATATTTGGTGGACTTGTAAAGTTGTAAGGCTTCTTTGGAGGTACGCTTTTGAACTCCTAGAAAATTATAGATAATAAGATTAATAAAATACTAGAAACAACTCTCCTCCATAAATTTCCATCTAAGTTATCTCTAAAGAAAAAGATAACCATCCATGTATTTGCAGCCTCTAAACTGATAATCGCAAGAAATTGGAAAGAAAACAAACCCTTCTCTCAATTACGCTTGAAAAATCAGGTTATGTTTCAACTGCAGATGGAGATTGGTCTCCACTTGATTAGCCCACAACAGAAAAGATCAATTTATATGAGGACTGGATCTCTAAACTAAAGAAATTATGATTTAAATAATAAAACGCCACATACCCCCACCCCCCCTTTTTTTTATTGGTGACGAAAACTTGGTACGTATCCAAGTGAATTTTATGTATAGGCTTGTGATCTTGAATATTTATGAATGTAATGCTTTAATTTTAGCATAAATTAATGAATAAGCTATATACGTTGTACTTATATGTGGAGTTATCAGTTTCGTATTTGTGTTTTTCCTTGTTCTGTTTCTTTTTTATGTATTCTGAAACTAATAAAAAATATTAACAAAGTCCAAATATATATATATATATATATATATATATATATATATATATATATATATATATATATATATATATATATATATATATATATGTTTATGAGCAAGTCCTAAAATCGGCGCTATATCTTCAAGGCCCAGTTGAAAGGTGTCCCAAAAATAGGACATGGGCACAGACTGACCAGATGTCCATATTCTGGAAAGGGTTAAAATATTGCCATTTCAAATACCCTGGGGTGTCTACTTTTCAAACATACATGGTTTGATTTGGTAAGTTGAATTGACTGGCTTTAACAATGTGCCAAATAACACATGGGTGCAGGAGGACCATATGTCAAATTTCCATTTAGAAAAATGCACGTGTTCTAAAGGTGTCCTTTTAGCCCCCAAACAACCTAACAAACCCATGCATGGAGGGTATCACTGTACTCCGGAGATGTTGTGTGACACATTCCATAAAAAAAAAATACTACCACGAAAGTTGACTACGGCTGGTACAGGGCCAGATTAAGCACATAATGAGCCTGATGCTAAGGATTTTGGTGGGCCTTTTTAGGGAAATAAAATGGACAGGATAGCATTTTAACTCCTGACATCCATGTGTACTGGTAAGTAAAGTGATTGGGTGTATCGCCGTACACTAAAACAAGTCATCATACACGGGATGAATTAAGTCACAATTTAGTGCTAATCCTTTTTAATAAAATAATATATCCAACTTAAAATCGAGAAAATAAAACAATAGCTTTTACTTTTCATCTCATTGATTTCTGGGCCTAGAAAGTTTATTTGCTGAAGTGACTACAAATTCAGGACAACGTTTTTATCCAAGTAAAAACAAAATAGTTAAATTTACTCCTACAGTAAATAAGCTGTTAACAGATGACCAAACACATACACCAGGATAGACGGACACACACACGGACACATTGTGCCAAACACACCCAAATGTCGTCATCCTAATGTACCACCCAGCCCCCTTTTAGTGTTGATTTATGTGATGCCCTCAGCAACAATATATAACGTGTGGGTTCAGTAAATGAGAGAAAAAAATAACATCTAAATATGAGCATTGCAGAAGTTTTAAAACAGCCATTGTCACGAAGTGTACAAAAAAAATCAGGCTTGTATATTTATGTTGGTATTCATCCTCTTTTTCATGTTCTTGTTTCAGAAGTAATTGCATTCGCCTGAACCTTTTTAGACGGCACAGATTGCACCCAAGGACCACTTTTGAGAAACTTATTTGCAGTTGGGGGAGCTTGAAAGTACTTCAGATAGCATATTGTGTTGCATTGTAAATAATCATTGTTCAACAGATAAATATACGGTTTTTACTTGCCGAAAACTCATCTTTTATAATCCTAAATTTTTTATTGTTTGAGATAGGTGTGTTTGCTGAACTGTACTCTGCTTCCCGTAGTGAGAATATAAATAAAGTATTTGCTTAGTGTAATTTGTTTTTTTCCTCTTCATGCTAATCTGAGCCCTTCTGTGCTGTTTTGACATCTACCATTTGTTATAGAATGTACACCAAATGTATCCTGGCTAAATGAACTTGAACTTAAGAGGGACCGTTGGGACATCCCACAGCTAAATGTGTATGGAAGTACTTATAAAAACCTTATAAAACATTAGTGCTTTACTGCTCTTCTTAACTTCCCCCTGATTTTTAGCTTCATTACACACCGACACATCTTAGGGCTAAATGTCTGAAGAACATACATGGGGCCAAATGGGGCTGATCTGCCGTCAGGTTCTGGCTTTCTATGTTCTGTGCAGTCTTTCATTGTTGTGCATTACAAAAAACAAACAATCTAATACCTGCCAAGTCTCTTTTTGTAATACCCCGTGGCCCCCCGCTGCACTTCTGATGTCCCATTCTCCTCTCCGGTTGCTAGTAAATGGGAAAATTCTCAGGATTGTTACTTCATGTCTTGGGGGTGAATATGATGATTCTGAAGGTTTTTACCCACCTCCCAGGGTCTCAGGTTTAATGGGAAGTTTCTCAGGAATTTAACCCCATCCTATGAATCTAAGGCTGAAAGGGCAGATTTTAAGGGTGTTCTAAATGGGCAAAGTGTCTGGGGTTCATACCCCAGTGTCAGTCTCGGGGTGAATGGGCAGATTCTAGAGGTTTCTACCAACAGTCTAAGTGTATTGGAGTGAAAGGGGCAGATTCTCAGGGTTTTTATACCAAAGTGTGAACGTGCAGAATCTAAGGGTTTTTGCCCAAGTCTCAGACTCCAGCGGGAAATGGGCAGGTTTCCAGTGTTTTTACTCCATCTCAGAGTCTCGGGGTGAATGGGCAGATCCAATTGCATCCAATTTTGTGGTAATATGTGATAAAAAATGTATTTATTTATTTTCTCATCCTTTTCCCCGTATTTATAATTATGGCTCCTGGTTTCCTTTTGGGGGTCTCCGTGGTGCAGTACATCTATGTGTCAAATGGCCTTGACAGCATTAGGGGAACCCATCCAGCAGCAAGAAAACGTTAAACAAAAAGAAAAATTTATTTTATTACGATTCCTAACGTTGGCACTGTATCTTACCAAAAATACTGGCATAGAAAGTTAACTTGGGGTAACCGGAATTGGAAGAGTATGCTTCTTGTACTTATTGCCTTTTAATCTGTACAAAAAATTGAAAACATTGGGTATTTCTAACTGTATATGTTCCTTCTGTTCTTTCTACAGATGTATGCCTGCCAAGTCAATATTGATTTTAAAGGTTTAACCCTTTCCGGACCGGGACATGCCTGGTACTGCCTGGTCATATGTCACCACCAGACCGGGACGTACCAGGTACGTCATCCCCCAAAAACCGCCGCCACATCGTCACGATCGTGGTGATTGCGGGGGAACTGCTGCTGCCCAGGAGTCTGGGCAGACCAGCACAGCCACTCCAAGACCGCCCCCAAGCCTGTGATCACTCCCATGGAGTGATTCTGTAGGCTAAAAACGCGATTGCAGAAAAACCTGCAATCGCATTTTCAGCTGCCACAGGCAGCTTCAGGAAAGGCCTTTGATGAGTCATCAAAGACACCCCTCCCTGCAATGGCTGGCTTGTTCCTGGAGGAAGAAGCCAAATGGCAAACGATCTAGGTAAACTGGAAAAATGATCAGAGCTGTGACAATTGGCATTTAATGTAGATAAATGCAAAGTAATGCACCTGGGGCATAAAAACCCAAGGGCAGAGTATAGAATATTTGATACTGTCCTAACCTCAACGTGTGAGGAAAGGGATTTAGGGTAATTATTTCTGAGGATTTAAAGGTAGGCAGACAATGCAGTAGAGCAGCAGGTAATGCTAGCAGAAAGCTTGGTTGTATAGCGAGAGGTATTAGCAGTAGAAAGAGGGAAGTGCTCATGCCGTTGTACAGATCACTGGTGAGACCTCACTTGGAGTATTGTGTACAGTACTGGAGACCGTATCTCCAGCAGGATATAGAAATGTTGGAGAAAGTGCAGAGAAGGGCTACTAAAATGGTTTATGGATTACAAGATAAACCTTACCAGGACAGGTTAAAGAATCTTAACCTATATAGCCTGGAAAAAAGACGGGACAGGGGGATATGATAGAAACATTTAAATACTTAAAGGGAATCAACAAGGTAAAGGAAGATAATTTATTTAAAAGGAGAAATACTACCACAACAAGAGGACATAACCATAAACTAGAGGGGCAAAGGTTTAATGGTAACATCAGAAAATATTACTTTACGGAAAGGGTAATGGACGCATGGAATAGCCTTCCGGCAGAGGTGGTAGATGTTGATACAGTGAGGTAATTTAAGCAAGTATGGGATAGGCATAAGGCCAAGCTAGATATAGGATAAGGGCAAGTACTAAAAGGAAAGTACTCAGAGGTTGGGCAGACTGGATGGGCCTACTGGTTCTTATCTGTTGTCACTTTCTATGTTTCTATGTCTATAGACTAGCAATTGTGTCCCAGCTGCCAGAAGCAGCTTCCGCGACAGGGTGAGAGGGTTCTTTGTAGGGCTGCAACAACTAATCGATAAAATCGATGATAATCGATAATGAAATTCGTTGGCAACGAATTTCATTATCGATTAGTTGAATCGATTTTTATCGATTATAAAATGAGGGTTTTTTCAGAGCAAATGCTCTGAAAAATACCTCTCGTGTTATAATCCGTTTAGTGTGACTAACAGCAGCAGTTGCTACTTACAGTTCCTCCCTGCAGTCACTGCCGATTGGCCCGCCCACTTCCTTTTTCCAGTCCCTCCCTGCAATCGCTGCTGGAGAAAGAAAGGGGCGGGGCCAATCGGCAGTGACTGCAGGGAGGGACAGGAAGGGGCGGAGCCAAACAGCCGATTGGCTCCGCCCATTTCCTTAGCATCGCCATGGCTGTGACACTCATCTGAGTATAAAATTAATATTTGGGCTGCTGAAAGTTAGGGGAGGTGGGGGTTAACTTAGGGGCAGTTATTGTTAATGGGGTGTTTAGGGTTAACTTAGGGGCAGTTATAGTTAATGGGGTGTTTAGGGTTAATTTAGGGGCAGTTGTGATTGATGGGGTGTTTAGGGTTAATTTAGGGGCAGTTAGAGGTAAAGGGGGGGGCAAACTGAGGGGAATCTAAATCCTGGGGGCAGTGAAGATTATTAATGTATTTATTTATAATAGTATTGTGTCTGCAAATCCTATGAGGGCACTATGGCATATCAGGGGGGTATACAGCATACCTGAGGAGGATGGAGTGACATATCTGGGGGTATAAGGCATATAGGGTATATAAGGTGTGTGGCATGTCTGGGAGGGCAGTGTGGCAAGCCTGGGCTCAAATATGCATAACTGGGGGGCAGTTTGGGGAAATAAAAACAAGAAAACATTTTTATTCTGCCGTTTGTTTTTAACATCCTATGTTACTTTATTAAATAATTTAAAATAAATGAAAAATTGAAATTTGTTGTTGTGCCTCCGGTTACACCGCTTCGCCAAGAACCTGAGTCGCATGCGTCACCCTACTATTGCCTAGGTGATGAACCTGCCTACGACATCCCTTCACGCCTCACACCATTGACACATACGTACAGACAATTATTATTATTTTTTTTTTTTGCGTTGTACCTTTGGGCTGCACCTCTGCCATCGTCCGCTCGCAGTCGCTGTGGGGTACCCCCTGTGCCCACTCTGCCGCTACTGGGTTTCTGTTGTGACATCCCTTCACGCCTCACACCATAGATACATCAGTACAGACATATACCGTATTTGCTCCATTATAAGACGACCCCCCAAAATCTGAATATTAATTTAGGAAAAAAACAAAAAGCCTGAATATAAGACTACCCTATAGGAAAAAAGTTTTACTAGTAAATATTAATTCAGGTAAACTATTTTTTCATATTTAATAAAAGCTATGATTGAGAAAAATATATATTTTTTTATTTCCTTTTATTTGCCAACCTGCCCCCCCAGTTATGCACTTCTGCCCCCAGGCTTGCCACTCTGCCCCCAGAAATGCCTTATACCCCCTATTTGCCACTCTGCCCCATGATGTGCCTTTTAACCCTCTATATGCCACTCTGCCTCCAGAAATGTCTTATACCCTCCTATATGCCACTGTGCCCCATGATATGCCTTTTAACCCCTATATGCCACTGCCCCATGATATGCTTTATACCCCTATATGCCACTCTGGCATATAGGGGGTTAAATGCATTTCTGGAGGTATATATATATATATATATATAAAACTGCTAACAGCAATCACACTCCTATCAAGCAGAGGCAGCCAGTACATGCTGGCTGCTGAGGATGATAGTAGTGTGATTACAGCCTCCCTATGCCATGCTACCACCACCACTCCCCTTACACATCCATGCTATCACACACACACACACACTCATTCACAAACATTTAAATACTCATTCATTCCATTAATCACACACACTCCCCTGTTTAATTAAGCTGTTTGGTCTCGTTCCGTTGACACACCACGATTCCTCTTCTCACACACGTGTTTTTACTCTCAACTTTTACTGACCCTCTATTAGCCACTTCAATTACAACCTCCACGTGTTTCCTTATTGCTCTCATGACTGCTGAGCGGTGGTGGATGCCCTCGCTGTAGTTATTTCTCCTTATTACTGTTTCCCTGTGCCTTTTTCCCTCTAGGGCTGTGTAGGTCCTGACACTTTACGTCCTCTTTTGTAGGGGCTGGGTGATCCCTCTCTAGCCTAGGCGCAGTGAGGTTTGTTCTCGCCCTTCCCGTCGCACTTAGTGCCCCCCTTGATGTCCTTTTCCTTCTTCCCTACTCCCCCCTCTCTGTGAAAGTTCCTCCTCCTCTCCCTGATCCCCCCCCTTTTTTTTTTTTCTCCTCCCTTGACCCATTATGCCTTCCCCACCCAAGAGAATCCGCTCACATTTCTCTCCATTAATATCCCGGAGAAACGCTCCCACTTGCTCTGTGACCTACGGCGGGAGCGGGTGTGGCCTTTATCCAGGAGATGCACTTTTGGGAGGGTTCTGCACCTAGTTTATCCAATCGTTATTATCCCACGGGTTTCTTTGGTAATACTTCTGGGTCTAAAACAAAAGCCTGTTACCAAAATGTGTGACTTTTCGTGAATTGGCTGTGTTGGCGGATCCTGATGGCCGTTTCCTATTTCTAAAATGTCTCATTGCTAACCAGATCTATACTCTCGCTAACCTCTATCTGCCCAACCGTGGCCAACATGTTACCCTGAGGTCTGCACTCGGGCGTCTCCACGACTTTAGCGACGGTATCTTAGTGTTAGGCGGCGATTTCAACGTCGCCCTTCACCCGGCCTTTGACACCTCCACTGGAAACTCCCGCTCCCCTACACATGTCTTGCGCAAGGTCCTTTCCATCCTCTCCCGATTTCACCTTGTCGACTGCTGACAGGGACTACACGTTCTTCTCTGCGCCTCATGGCTCCTACTTCCGAATCGATTACTTTTTTCTCCCGTACCACCACACCGCCCTCTTACGCGGGGCCCGCATAGGCTTGACCACATGGTCTGATCACGCCCCTTTGACTATATACATTTGCTCTCCCCTCCTTCGTTCTTCCGAGCGCACTATGCGCCTAAACAAGTCCCTTCTGGCGGATACCGGCATCTGCGCAGACACGGCTGACGCGATCTCCCATTACTTCCATGACAACCTCGCAGCCGACACCCCCCGTCTCACTGTATGGGAGGTCCATAAATGTGTTTTCCAGGGGCATTGTCGATCTCCTCTCTATGTGACCAAATAGCAACCGCGGAACGGGCCCACAAAGAATCTTTATCTGGAGAGCACCTACAGCGTCTACTATTGCTTCGGGAGGATCTGGCTTCTCTTTTGAACGCCAGATATCACAGATCTTTTCACAGGGCTCTTTTTCACGAGCACGGTGATAAATCAGGTAAATTCTTGGCGAGGGCTCTCCAGCAATCTCGCCATCTCACCTACATACCCAAGATCTGTTCCTCGGATTGCGTGGTGCATCTCCTTCATTCTGACATCTCGGCCAGCTTTCTCAATTATTTTCTGACCTCTACAACCTTCCCTCTTCTAGGGGGGATTCGCCCTCCCGGATTCCACGCATCCGAGACTACCTCTCACTCACCCTGACTCGACGTATACCGAGATGTCCCGGCCCGGATGGGTTCCCCCTGAAATATTACTTGCGATTCCGCGAACAACTCGGCCCACACTTTGTGGATGCCTTTAATTCCATACTGGACGGCGGTCAGATACATCACACTCCATTTTAGCATCCATCACTCTTATTCATAAGGAGGGCAAGGACCCGGAGCATTGCAGCAGCTACCGCCCGATCTCACTGCTTAATGCGGATCTAAAACTGTTCACCAAAATATTGGCGAACAGACTGAAGCCCTTCCTCCCCGCCTTAGTGCACCCAGATCAATCTGGCTTTGTCCCTGGTCGAGAGGCCAGGGACTGCACCTTCCGCGCCCTTAGCCTAATGCACCTGGAGAAGTCCTTCTCCATGCCCTCGGCCTTCCTCTCCGCGGACGCTGAGTAGGCGTTCAATCGCGTAGATTGGACCTTCATGCTGACCGCTCTTGAACACATGGGCTTCGAGGCGGGCTATCTAGCTTGGGTCCGCTCGTTGTACTCCACTCCCTCTGCGCAGCTTCGGATTAATGGGCTCCTCTCGGACTCTTTCCCTATTTGTAACGGCACCAGGCAGGGCTGTCTCCGTTATTGTTTGTGCTCTCCCTTGAACCCCTTCTACAGGCCATCCAGATGAATCCTGATAATTGCTGGTATACCGGTGGGCAACACTCAACATAAGATCCTGGGCTATGCCGACGATCTTCTCTTTTCTATCTCTCGGCCCCGGATATCTCTGCCCTCCATCCTGAAGGAACTTGACCTCCAATGTTTTTCTTAGGGGGTGTTTGCAGAAAATTTCTTTTGTGCAAAAATTTTCCCAGAGCCAAAATTTTATGCGCACAATATGCTTCTGCAAATGTTAAATTTAAATTGTTATTCTATATTTTTGGTACAGCTCGCTCATGGGTAATAGCACTACATTATAGTGTGATAATGTAGTATTAGTTACACAACAGTATTACTTACTGTAATGTTTTTTTAAAGGTGAAATTCTCACTGCATAGGTAAATTATGAGCGAATCACAAGCGGAGGCTCCAGGCCGCATAAAAAAAAGGATAAAAAAAAATTGGGAAAAACTGTTGTGTGCAGGGGCGTACCTAGAGTATTTGGCACCTGGGGCGGATCCTGTATGTGGGACCCCCACACACACACACTCTTTAAAACTGCATAGCTTCTATCGTTAGGCAAACATTGACAGGGGTACAGCATAACTGCTATCACTATATACTGAGGCAAACATTGACGGTGGTACAGCATAACTGCTATCATTATATACTAAGGCAAACATTGACGGTGGTACAGCATAACTGCTATCATTATATACTAAGGCAAACATTGACGGTGGTACAGCATAACTGCTCACATTATATAGTGAGGCAAACATTGACAGTGGTACAGCATAACTGCTATCACTATATACTGAGGCAAACATTGAGGGTGGTACAGCATAACTGCTATCATTATATACTGAGGCAAACACTGACAGTGGTACAGCAGAACATCTATCACTATATACTGAGGCACTCACTGATGGTGGTACAGCATAACACCTATCACTATATACAGAGGCTACATTGACTGTGGCACAACACAACACCTATCACTATACATTGAGCTAGACATTGACAATAATGCAGCATAACCCCAATCACTATATACTAAGCCAAAGTAACACACCAAAAATTAGACAAAAAAATCAATAACAATATATATATATATATATATATATATATATATATATATATATATGATAAACAGCAATCACACTCCTATCTTGTCCACGTTCTAGCATGTACTGGTTGCTTGGGCATGATAGGAGTGGGATTGCTATTAGCAATCATATATATATATATATATATATATATTAATATTGTTATCAAATTTTTCTGTCCAATTTTGGTGTGTTACTTACTTTTAATGAAGATGTGTTTATCTTGGAAATCGGCGAGTTTACGAAGCACCGACACCAAGAAACTCGTCTGATTTCGATTGGGGGAGTATATACAGGCAAAGGTAACCATCTGAGATACAATATATCCTTTAATAAAGACACACCTCCCCTCAGTCCTTCCAGGTGTCAACTAGCTGGAATGGCAAAGATTTGTGTAATAAAATAGCTACTCCCCTAGACTTAGTGTCATGGGAGCTTGAGATAAAGGCAAGGTGGAAGCGGTAAGCACATAATTTCGGTTCCTTGCCATCTCTGAAGTGGGTTTCTTGGAGGAAGGCCACTTTAGATTTAGTGGATTGTAGGAAATAAGATAGACTGGAACGGCTTTCCGGCTTATTGAGGCCCCGTACATTTAAGGTGACAAATTTAACTATATTAAGCTGCATGAGAGTGACCCCTGAAAAGACACAGAGGTGACAGCCGGATTACACGCATCGCTAAAACTGCAAACAGCAGTCAGGGCTAAAAAAAACAGGAAAAAAACAAAACAGAACACTGTATTCCCGCAGAGCGGGTTCCAGCAGGATGCAGACACATCAAAAGGAGAGCCATTCAATCCAATAAATGGATGATACCGAAAACTCGACACACAAGGTGTCTGGATGGTCGGCTCAGGGGGCCAAACAAGTGAACATAAATCCATTGCGAACAGAGATATCATATATGTAATGGAATAGAAACCCTGGAGTCATAGGCGTAAGGGGAACATGACCCTGCCAGCACTACAGGACGGTGCACATGGTATTAGGGCAGGAAAGGGTTAACTCAGCAAGGGTTAGCACGAGGTGAGAATGCACAGGAAACGAGGGGGAAGTCACAAGGAACGTGACTGTAGGGGGAAGGGGACAGGGCTATAAAGCCCCTCTAAGCACACGTGCAAGGGGCAATTACTGAACACCACAGGAGCAGTTTCCCGCCCGCCCTCCCCCTTTTTTGTCTTTTGGCTTTGTGTTTCTGTGTTGGCTTTGTGTGTTTTTTCTTTTCCCCTTTCCCTCTTTCTTTTTTCAGGATCTGTTTTCTTTGCTGTGGCGGAGGAGTTCCCTGGAGAAGTTTGAATGATAATGGGAGTGGCAAGTTGATGGTTTTGGTTAGAGGTTAGAGTTAATGCCCTCCCTGTACAGGATTAACCAAAGCGTTAAGGTGGAGCTCCCCTATCCGACCCGCGGTCGCTTGGGCGATTGTGGTATCCGGCGGAAGGGGTAGTGTGAAGCCATTGTTTTGTGTTTAGGTTGGGAACCCTCAGCTGTTTGTACACAGGTGTACAGAAGACTGTATAGTATTTATACAGAAGTTATTATTAAAGTGTTTTTACAATAATTTATAAGATGTTAAATAAAGTTATGTCGAGACATTTGTTAAATAAATGTCTCGGCCTTTTCTAAATCCAATCCTGCTGGTGTCTGTCTCTTATTTCGGGTTTGGGAAATGGGGAACCTCCTGGGTATGGGCAGTGCAAGGGTCATGACCTAGAGACAAATGCTCCAAGGAACTTGGCCTCCGTTTTTATCATACACAGTCACACATCCATAGATGTTTAATAAAAGAATAGGGATTATTTTACATTTTTAAATTGATTTTGGACCACTTGTAATACATGCCTAACATTTGCTACCTATTTACAATGGCATACTTTGCAACAACCCAACTTTTACTGGACAGGACTGGAAAAAAGCAGGACTGTCCACCAAAATCTTGGGTGTGTTGGCAGGTATGCTGATGGAAAAATGAACTAAAAAATAGTTTAGGGTTAATGTACGGTTATGTTTAAGATTAGTAGCAGTGCACTGGTTTGGTTAAAGATGTATTATGTCTAAATAATAATTTAATTTTAATTTAAATGGGTTTTAAAAAAAAAATTAGGGGTTTATTTAAATGTATTTTAAAGTTAGATTTATTATTTAGTACTTTATTATATTTATTTAATGTTTATACTAGTGCTACCTACCAAGCTATAACTACCTACGTGTATTTGCATACCTAGTTTAGCTAAATTAGATGGGACAGGACTGGAAAAAAGCAGGACTGTCCCTGAAAAAGTTGGGTCTGTTGGCAGGTATGTGGATGGAAAAATGTTATAGGATGAAGTGTGAGTTATAGCATTAATGCTAGTGAGTGTAGACGTGAAGGCCAGGACAAATAACAAGAGGAAAGGTCCTTGTGATTTGTGCATTGTACGTGTATGTGTTATGTGTGTTATGTCACTGTGTTATATGTGTTATGTGTGTTATGTGTTATGTCACTGTGTTATTTGTGTTATTGTGTGTGTTATGTTTGGTTGGTTGTGTATCAGAAGGAAAATAATGAAATAGAAATGGAAAAGGAAATGGAAAAGGCGAATGAGTGGGCAATTGGCAACCCACTCACCTGTTTCACCCCAGAGCAAAGCATCTAAACACTGTCAGTCTTGTTTGGTAGCGGACTTCCAGAGCTCAGACACAAGGCCCTAGCGTAAGCTGGCCACTCCGGCGGAGGTAGCAGGCGTTGCCATACCGCAAACAGACGCACCCAGGGGGGAGAAACTGCCCTTACCATTAGGGACATTTTGGGCATGACTCTAGCCAGGAAGCGAACTGGCAGAGAAGAGATGCTGGCACCACCACCACCACCACCAGCAGCATTGAAAAATGGGAAAGGCGAATGAGTGGGCAATTGGCGACCCACTCACCTGTTTCACCCCAGGGCAAAGCACCCAAACACTGTCAGTCTTAGACGTTTGGCAGCAGACTTCCAGAGCTCAGACACTAGGCCCTAGCGTAAGCTGGCCACTCCGGCGGAGGTAGCAGGCGTTGCCACACCGCAGACAGAGGCAGCCAGGGGGGAGAAACTACCCTTACCATTAGGGACATTTGAGGCATGACACTAGCCAGGAAGCGAACTGGCAGAGAAGAGACGCTGGCACCACCACCACCACCAGCAGCAGCAGAATTGGGAAAGGCGAATGAGTGGGCAATTGGCGTCCCGCTCACCTGTTTCACCCCAGAGCAGGCCCGGACTGGGACAAAAAATAGGCCCGCGCATTTCAGACTGAGCAGCCCATTTTTATGAAAAAACATATATGTACATACATATACATAATACTTGGTCATTCAACATTGGAAGCCTGAGGCCACAATTTAGTGCGACTTATCCTTGAAATAAATATTATAGAGTAAATAACACAATACCTTATCTTTTCCACTATTTCAGGGTGATTTCAGGGCCTTGAATGTTTTGTCCCCTGAAGTCACTACAAATTCAGGAGGGCATTTTATCTCTGGATAAGTTAAAATGAAATAGTTCCCACTGTAAATTAAGGAAACAGATAACCAAACACACACACCAGGACAGGCTTTTCCCACACCGACGCCCAGACACACACACCAGGACAGGCTCTGCCACACCGACACCCAAACATACACCAGAACAGGCTCTGCCACACTGACATCCAAACACACACACACCAGGACAGGCTCTGCCACACCGACATCCAAACACACACACACCAGGACAGTTAAAGAAAGAAGAAATGTTTCAGCACTCAACTCCCAGGAAGCTGGGAGCTAGCAGGAAAAAGGGCAAAACAAAAACAGAAAGCATAACAAAAATAGCAAAGTTTTGGCCAAACAGGGCCGTTTGAGCTTGACAAAGACCCTGTTTGGACGGAATGTTGCTTTTTTGTTTTGCTTTCTTTGAGTAAAGTAACCTAAGGATTGGAAGCTGATTGGAGTGCTGGGGTTCTTTTCTGTGTTCGTACACACACCAGGACAGACTCTGCCACACCAACACCCAAACACACGCACACACACTAGGACAGGCTCTGCCACAGTAACACCCGAACACACACATCAGGACAGGCTCTGCCACACTGACACCCAGACACACACATCAGGACAGGCTCTGCCACACTGACACCCAGACACACACACCAGGACAGGCTCTGGACAGGCACACCGACACCCAAACACACACACACACCAGGTTAGGCTCTGTCACACCGACACCCAAACACACACAACAGGACAGGCTCTGTCACACCAACACCCATACACAAACACACACCAGGACAGGCTCTGCCACACCGACACCCACACACCCACCAGGACAGGCTCTGCAACACCGACACACACACATACACACACACACACACAACAGGACAGGCTCTGCCACACTGACACCCAACCACAAACACCAGGACAGGCTTTGCCACACTGACACCCGCATCCGGAGGGTTTCCACACACGGTTTCACTCAGCCTGCCTGTGGCATCTTTGCCCCCATAACAGCCTGCCTGTGGCAACTTTGCCACCAAAACAGCCTGCCTGTGGCAACTTTGCCACCAAAACAGCCTGCCTGTGGCAACTTTGGCACCAAAACAGCCTGCCTGTGGCAACTTTGCCACCAAAACAGCCTGCCTGTGGCAATTTTGCCACCAAAACAGCCTGCCTGTGGCAACTTTGCCACCAAAACAGCCTGCCTGTGGCAACTTTGCCACCATAACAGCCTGCCTGTGGCATCTTTGCCCCCCCCTTACACATCCATGCTATCACACACACATACTCATTCACTTGTTCACAAATATTTATTCACTAATTCACAGATAATCATTCACTCATTCAGATATTCATTCATACATTGATACTCATTAATTCCCTCATTCAGATACTGATTTACATATACTCATTCACAAACATTCATTCACTCACTCCTTCACAGATACTCATTAATTCACTCTTTCATTCAATCTCACATACACCATACAGCCTCCCTCACCCCCTTACCTAAACCGATGATGCACGCGCCGCTCGCAGACTTCCGCGGATCTGCACAGGGGAAGCAGACGCACGGCAGGGTCATGTGACGTACGTCACGTACGTCACATGGCTCTGTTGGATTCCTGCGTCCCCCTGGCCGTGGAAGGGACGCTGCCCGCGCGCATCTGCTGGTAAGTAGCGGGCCCGGTCGTAGTTGCTGCAGGCTTAAGGGGCAGGTGCCCCTTTTGTCCTGCGTTAAGGACGACCGCATAGGCCCATATAAAATATATTAATTGAACTGAAGTGAGGATGAAGTACACTGTGAGAACACACAGAACAGAACAATCTCTCTCTGTAACGCTCGGATGCAGCACAGCAGTGTTGCCAAAGTAGTCACAGTGAAAAATGAATGGATCTCTCAGGCAAGCTCTGGTCTTATAAAGGCGCCTTCAGAATTCAAAAAACAGCAGCACAGGCATTGGACGAGACCCTTAGCGTGACGTCACAAGAGTGAGCTGATTGGACAGATGAGGATCAGCTCACTCCTGTTTGAAATTTTGGCGGCTGTGCGGCAAAAACGAAGACTTTGATTCTTCGTGGTTGTGAGTCTTCGTCTTCTCCTACGTTTTGCCGGCACTGTATTCTCTTTGGCGTGTCTTCGGAACAAACAAAAAAACGGCCTCTTCATGCTCGTTTTCATGTTCGCCCGAAGACAAATGCGCAAGTCTAGTAAATATGGGGGAGAACATGCAGTATGCAATGATACCTTTGGCTTAACATAATACTTAAATGGCAAGCTTTCAAAAGTTTTCCTGTCTTCCTCAGGTATTGTTTCAGATCAGAGAAAGAGAGGAAAGCTCTTGGAAGCTTTTCTTTATAGTTTACAAATAAGTGCAGTGACAGAGCAACAGGCTCTTGCGCTGCCTGGATGTTGTGGGCAGAGCTGTATTTGGCTTCTTTTGCGCCTTACACAAGCTATTTTTAAAACTTTTTGAGCAAGTATGTGTGATTAATGGAATGAATGAGTATTTAAATTTGTGAATGAGTGTGTGTTAGTATGGATGTGTAAGGGGGGTGATGGTGGTAGCATGGCATAGGGAGGCTGTACTCAGACTCCTATCATCCCCAGGTTCCAGCATGTACTGGCTGCCTTGGCTTGATAGGAGTGTGATTGCTGTTAGCAGATATATATATATATATATATATATACCTCCAGTAATGCCTTTTAACCCCCTATATGCCACTCTGGCATATAGAGGATTAAATGGCATATCATGGGGCAGAGTGGCATATAGGAGGGTATAAGACATTTCTGGAGGCAGAGTGGCATATAGAGGGTCGTCTTATAATCGAGCAAATACGGTATATATATATATATATATATATATATATTGTGACAGTGTAAACCCCAGGGAGATGCTTATTTTGGCATTTGGGTACAGGTGCTATCCAGAATGTAAATATGGGTCCCTGGGGTGGAGCAATTGGAGAGCAGGTAGGGCCAATGCTCCATTCCCCCATTCTGTGGAAAATCCATGCCGGCTTTTCCAGGAGGCTAGAAGTCTGCAGGATCCAGTACGGGATTTCTATAAGGCTGGCATCAGGCACAGGTGCTGGGCATTAAAAAACCCCTGGAGCCTGATACTCAGAGAGACTGTTGGGGGGAAGAGGAAGTTCCCTGAGCTCCCAGGGCAAGGAGAGGCCCTGAACGAGAAGACCATCCCTGAGCCAAGTGAGGCAATACCTGCCTGGACCTGTGTGTGCTGTCTGGGGGAGGGTTTCCAGAGCCTGGCGTAGCTGGGTCTGGCTGGGAGGTCAAGTTATTGAGTGATTAGGCTAGTCAGTCTGGACCAGCATAGTTTAGTTAGAGAGGGCTCCAATTGGGAGCTAGGTTTTCTTTTTATGATTTGGTTTTGGGGTCTGAGCGATTAAAAATAAAGCACTGTTTTGCTACAAACTGGTGTTCCTGACTCTGATTGCCCTAGAGGACTGTGCTTAAGACCCCTAATTGACGTTTATGGCTCTCGTGCTACCGGGGTTGTTCCAATATATATAGTCTGGCTGGGGGCCGTGCGGGAGAGGACAACTCGGAGGACAACGGTGGGTCCTCCGGGGACTATCTGGGGTCACCTCGGCGGCTCTCGGCCCGTTTACCCCCTCTGGATACTGGGGTTGGGGGGGTCTTCCCTCCTGGGTTACGGCTCCTCTGGTGAGGAGGCTTTTTCTACCCCCCCCTTTTCTACGGCACCTGCTGGTGGCTTTCCTGTGGCTGGGTCCCTGCCGGCGGTTCCCGGTCCTTCAGTGGCCCAGGGTCATCTTTTCTCACCCCTCTTTTCTGCGCAGGCTGGGGCTGGAGTTTCACAGGAGGATCCTTCCCGGCTGTCTGGACCGATGAGACACGATGCTGCAAGCAACATGGCTATGAGCACGGCGCCGCAGGAGGTCTGCCGGTCGCTTGGTGGTGACTTACCTTCTCAGCTTTCTGGTGTTTTGGGGTCCGGTGTGGGGGGTCGCCCGGGCTCTAGTGTGGGGGAATTTTTGTCGGGACTTAGGGGCTTTCTGGATGCGTGGGAGCGTGGGGGCAGCGCGGGGCCGGCTGGAGCTGGTTTAGATGGGCAGGTCAGATCTGTCTGGGAGCAGTCTGGGAGCCTTGCGGGGTCTGCAGGTCCTGTTCCCTTGCCAGCGCCGACGGTGGCGGGTTCTGA
This sequence comes from Sceloporus occidentalis, assembly GCA_023333645.1. NCBI lineage: Eukaryota > Metazoa > Chordata > Lepidosauria > Squamata > Phrynosomatidae > Sceloporus > Sceloporus occidentalis. The sequence goes on from JALMGF010000297.1 coordinate 460,497, forward strand.
TGGGGCTGCGCTTGTGGTTTCGGCGGGTTCTGAGTCTGCCCCTGCCGCCATAGTTGATGCGGTGCTGGGTGTAGCTGCGTATATGTGGGGCTGCGTATATGTGTTGGTCGGGCCCATTGGGCCTGCACTTAAAGCAGGAGACGAAAGAAAAAATCTGGAAAGGCGAGTTTCTGGAGATTTTCTCCCTCTTGCCGCTGGAGGAGGTTCCTCCACCAGCAAAATAGGGGGCAGATAAAGAAAAGGAGAAGGAGAAGTACAGGTACCTGCGGATTCCAAAGACCTTTGGTAATTGGATTTGCGCCTTTTCCATTCTAGCTAGTGTGATAGGCGAAAAGTGCCCTGAAAAATGCTCGGCACTTTTTGCGTATCAGGATTTAATTTGGAACGCTTGCAGGACGTATGGGGGTCTGGGCTAGTGGCGGTATGACGAGCAGTTCCGCCAGCGTTTGGCGGTTCAGCCGTCCATAGGATGAGATCAAATGGATATTGGTCTGTGGCTGGCCATTATGACTCGGCCTGCCACTCATCAAGGCAGGTTTTCGTCGTTTCTCGGGGGGCCGGGGGGGATTGGGAACCGCACCCTCCCCGGCCGGTCAGCGGCGGCCAGGATGCTGCTATCAGTATAACGATGGGCAGTGTAAGTGGGGAGCGTTGTGCCGTTTTAAACACGAATGCTCCGGTTGTGGCGGAGCCCACCCTCATTCCCGCTGTTTCAAGCGGGCAAAGTGGGATGAGCGTCAGGATGTGGGGTAGAAGGGTGAGGACGCGATGCGCCCGTGGCTAAACCGGTATAGAGACCGCCGGGCCACAGAGGTTCTATTACGGGGTTTCACTGAGGGTTTTTGGATTCCCTGTGTGGATGCCCCAAACAGTTACTTTTTCGTAATTTGCGGTCTGTTGCTGATTTTCCGGATGTAGTGCGGGACAAGTTGCGTAAGGAGGTAAGGTTGGGGCGCATGGCGAGTCCTTTCGCCGTGCAGCCCCTAGCGAATTTGAGGGTGTCGCCGCTTGGGGTGGTTCCCAAGAAGGAGCCGGGTAAATTTTGTTTAATTCACCACTTGTCGTACCCGCGGGGTTGTTCGGTTAATGGTTAAAGTTGTTTATGCTTCTTTTGATAAAGCTGTTGCTATGGTTCGGGCGGCCGGGCGAGGCGCACTGTTGGCAAAAACGGATATTGAGGCGGCGTTTCACCTCCTTCCGGTTCACCCGGCCTGTCATCATCTGTTAGGTTGTCGGTTTGATGAAAAGTTGTGGATACATGCCTCCCAATGGGTTGTTCCATATCATGTTCCTATTTTGAGTGTTTTAGTACGTTCCTGGAGTGGGGTGTGAGGGAGGAGGCTGGTTTGGCCTCTATCTTGCATTACATGGACGATTTTTTATGTATCGGTCCTGGTCATTCTGGGGATTGTCTTCACCTCCTGCGCACCATGCAGGAGGCAATGCGAAGTTTTGGTGTTCCGCTTGCAGCTGACAAAACGGAGGGGCCTACTACCTGCTTCAGTTTTTTGGGAATCGAAATCGATTCCATGGCTACGGAGTGCCGTTTGCCGGCTGACAAGCTTGTTGATTTGAAGGGTTTTGTGGCACGGGTGCGGGGCATGCGCAAAGTGCAGTTATGTCAGCTTCAGTCGCTGTTAGGTAAGTTGAACTTTGCGTGTCACATTTTGCCGATGGGTCGGGTGTTTAGCCGGCGTTAGCCGGGGCAACGGCGGGGGTTGTCCGGCCTCGCCATTTTATTCAGCTCACTCGTCCGCTGCGGGACGACTTGGCTGTTTGGGGGTCTTTTCTGGACACTTATAATGGTTGGTCGTATTGGCAGGCACCCGAGGTTTCCAATGCTCAGCTGCATCTTTGCACGGATGCAGCAGGCTCTGCGGGTTTTGGGGCCATCCTGGGCTCCCGATGGTGTGCGGAGCTTTGGCCGACGTCCTGGGGGGATACTGGGCTCACTAGGAACCTGGCGCTCTTGGAACTTTTTCCCATCCTCGTAGCGGTGGAGGTATAGGGGGATGTGCTTAGGGATCGCTGGGTGTTGTTTCACTGTGATAATTTGGGGGTTGTTCAGGCCATCAATTCCTTGACAGCTTCTCCTCCTCCTGTGGTTCGCCTCTTGTGTCGGCTGGTATTGTGGCGTTTGGGTCTGAATCTGACCTGTAAAGCGGTGCATATACCGGGTGTAAAGAACGTGACGGCTGATGCTTTCAGTGGGCGGAGTTTCGACCTACAGCACCATATGCAGACGAAGAGCGGGTTCCATGTCCGGTGGAACTTTGGTCCCTTGGGTTGGACGAGTGACACAGTGGATCCGCGGTTCGGTTTCCAAGGCCACTTGGGGGAGGTATAGTAAGGTGTGGGACGAGTGGGTGGTGTTTGAGGAAGCCTGTGGTGGTTTTGCTTCTCACGCTGCTCGGGTCCAGGGTCTGCTCTCCCTCCTGTGTCAGTGGGACGAGGCTGGGGTGTCCACGTCGGCGGCGTCCGCTCGCCTGTCGGGTTTGAGTTTCCTATGCAAGTTGATGGGGATGGGGGATTTTACTAAAGATTTCCTGGTTCGTCAAGCTGTTAAGGGCTGGAGGAGGGGGACTGTGTCGATGGACACTAGGAGGCCGGTGTCGGCTGAGTTATTGGTCCGTTTATGCTCGGTACTGGAGGCGGTGTGTGTTTCAGATTTTGAAGTCTGGTTGTTTCGGGCTGCGTTTAGTTTGGCTTTTTTCGGGGCCCTGCGGATAGGGGAATTGGTCAGCCCTAGTAGGCACGTGCCTGGTGGAGTTTCGGTCTGCGGGCTTGCTCTTTTGCATTTGGTTCTTCCGCAAGTGTGGTTCATCGGGCACTCGTACATCTTTTGGGCCAGAAAGCGGGCTGCGGTTCGTCCGAGCGGGGAACAGTTGGGGTTCTCTCCGTTGAGTGTGGAGGTTCGCTGGTTTGGTCGACGGGGGATGCGGCATATTTACAAAAGTGAGTTTCAGATGAGGGCATATGAGTTGAATGAAAACAGAACTTGTCCTTACGTGAAATTTGCAAAGTTTAGTGCAAACATCTGCCTTCAAAATAAAGAAGGCCCTCCTCACCTGTTGTCTCTGTAAGTCAAATTGTTATGTTACATACTACTTGTTGTGTCCTGTGCACCCATTGTACAGCGCTACGGAATTTGATGGCGCTATATAAAACAATAAATAATAATAATAAAACAGATAAAAACAACTATGATAATAATAACCCCAGTTCCCAAAGGTTCTTTTAAAGGCCTTAAACTTGGGAAAGGCATGAACCCCATCCTTTATCGCTCCCCTTTCTCCATTCGTGCCCTGTGCTATTGAGGAGGAGAGGCATAAATAAATATTAAAGTCTCTACCAACTCCCATACCTCTAAGTACTAGGGCTAGACAGCCCTCCCTTTTGACACAAAGAAGATCATTACTTATGATTTCAAGATCCATCGATGATCACGCAAGGGAAGGGGTATCTAAAATCCAGGCCCCGTAATGGTCTATGAAGGATGCAATGCATCTTCCAAACACTGAGGGTGCTGATCCATGGGAGTATACATTCACTGGCCACTTCATTAGGTACACCTGTTCAAATGCTTGTTAACACAAATAGCTAATCAGCCAATCACATGGCAGCAACTCAATGCATTTAGGCATGTAGACGTGGTCAAGACAACTTGCTGAAGTTAAAACCGAGCATCAGAATTGGGAAGAAAAGGGAATTTAAGTGACTTTGAACACTGAATGGGTCTGGATGGATGAGACAGACTTGAATCCAAGCTTTTTTTGTGTACTTTTTGGTCATTATTATTCAGCAACCTGGGAATCTGAATGTCTATCCTTTTTATGTAGTTTTAGGTTATACGCTCCCCTTTCTGTAGTTTTTTCTGTGCATAGTGGTAGGATCTGAACAAATTGTCAAGAACAATTGAACTCAACTGACACTATTTATGCTGCCAAGGATTACCTCCTTACATAACTTGGATATTAATCACACATCAAAGGGTGTTTTTTTCTGATAAGCACAAGGAAATCTACATTGTCAAGCTTATCTTTCATTTTATCAAGCACAAAGAATTTTATTAGTGTTTTATGATATTTTACTTTCAATGTAGTAAAATATTATCTCACATATTGAAAAGTATCCATCCATTACTGATCTGATACATTGCTCTAGGGCTGCAACTAACGATTGTTTTAATAATCGATTAGTTGGCCGATTATTTTTTCGATTAATCGATTAATCGGATAAATTTTTTTATTTTTTTTTCAATTTAAAATAATGTAATAAAAAACGTACAATTTATACTTTCAGCTCTTTATTGCAATGGCCTCTCTCTATTCACCTTCTTATTTTACTGACATAATAATAAAAGCTACAAGAACCCAAACACAGTGTTTCTCAAACTAGGTTTTAATACAAAGTTATTAGTAAATATTAATTCATATGTTAACTATTTTTCATATTTAATAAAAACTATGAGAAAAAAGCCTTGTTTAAATTTTTTTTATTTACCAAACTGCCCCCGGTTATGCACATCTGACCCCCAGCTTGCCACTCTGCCCCCATATATGCCTTATACCTCTTATATGCCAGTGATATGCAACTGAGCCCCCTGATATACCTTTTACCCCAGATATGTTTTATGCCCCCCTGATATGAGTAATATCGATATGCCTTATACCCCCTATATGCCACTGAGCCCCCTGATATACCTTTTACCCCCAGATATGTTTTATGCCCCCCTGATATGCCTAATATTGATATGCCTTATACCCCTATATGCCCTGAAATTCATAATACCCCCAATACACTACTATAACTCACCCATACACCACTCTGGCTCCTCCCCCTCCCATACACCACTCTGGCCCCTCCCCCTCCCACACACACTCTGGCTCCTCCCCCTCCCATACATCACTTTGGCTCCTCCCCCCTCCCATACTCCACTCTGCCTCCTCCCCCTCCCATACTCCACTCTGCCTCCTCCCCCCTCCCATACTCCACTCTGCCTCCTCCCCCTCCCATACATCACTTTGGCTCCTCCCCCTCCCATACATCACTTTGCCTCCTCCCCCCTCCCATACTCCACTCTGCCTCCTTTCAGCCACGGAGGTTCACAAGACACCAGGGAGCCGGGTAGAGAGGCAGAGTGGCGTATGGGAGGGGGAGGAGCCAGAGTGGTGTATGGGAGGGTGGCTCCCATATACCCCTCTGACTCCTCCCTCCTCCCATACACCGCTCTGCCTCTCTACCCGGCTCCGTTACTGACAGGAACTTTCACTGCAGATTCATAGAAGCCTCAGCGTAAGTGAAGGTGAGTAACGGAGGCTGTCTGTGCGATGCAGACCCCCACCGGCTGACAGAGAGGATGATCCTCTGTCAGCCGGTGGGGGTCTAAACGATGCGCACAGACAGCCTCCGTTACTGCCCTTCACTTACGCTGAGGCTTCTATGAAGTCAGTAGCGGAGCCGGGTAGAGAGGCAGAGTGATGTATGGGAGGGGGGAGGAGTCAGAGGGGTATATGGGAGGGGGAGAGAGACGGAAGTGAGAGACCGGCCGACAGTGAGGGGAATCCAGGTCCCCTGCAGCGTTGCGGGGGATCTGGATTCTAGTGTTATAATCCGATCTCTGTTTGAGGTTGGATTATAATTTTTATAATCGATAAAAATCGATTCGATTCATCGATAATGAAAATCGTTGACAGCGATTTTCATTATCGATTATTATCGATTTTATCGATTAGTTGTTTCAGCCCTACATTGCTCTTTTCTCAATGTTATGAGACCTATATTTAGCACTATTCAATATCCCCACACTATGGAAAGAAGACAAGAGTAATGTCTCAGACCTAGATATAAAATGGATCATATATCCCATATTTAAACAAACAGAATTATGATTATAAATTGACCCCCCAAAATCTGAATATTAATTTATGAAAAAAAAAAAGCCTGAATATAAGACGACCCTATAGGAAAAAAGTTTTACCAGTAAAAGTTAATTCATGTAAACTATGTGAACATTTTTTTTTTAATAAAAGCTATAATTGAGAAAAATATTTTGTTTTTATTTCCTTTTTTTTTTTTTTAACCTGCTCCCCCCCAGTTATGCACATCTGCCCGCAGGCTTGCCACTCTGCCCCAGAAATGACTTTTAACCCTCTATACGCAACTCTGCCTCCTGAAATGCCTTATACCTCCCTATATGCCACTCTGCCCCATAATATGCCTTTTGACCTACTATGTGCCACTCTGCCTCCAGAAGACATATTATGGGGCAGAGTGGCATATAGGGAGGTATAAGGCATTTCTGGAGGCAGAGTGGCATTAAGAGCGCTCTGCCTCCAGAAATGCCTTATGCTCCCCATTTAACACTCCCTCCTCCAAACTAACCGGAGCTTCTGAGTCCCCGCTGCTCTACGCGATTTGCTTAGACAACTTCCGCTGCAGCCGGGAGGAGGTGCGGTTAGAAGCGGGGGTTGTCTGCATCCATCGCGCAGACAACCCCCGGCAGTCAGAGTTCCCCGGCCGTCCCGGTGCGGGGAACTCTGATTTCTGACAGCCGGGGAAGGTCTGTTTTTTACGCGAATCGCGTAGAGCTCTACACGCTGCCCGGACTAAGCACCGGGGACTCAGAAGCACCGGTAAGTTGGGGGGGGGGCATGACACAGGAGGATCCAGGTCCCCTGCATCGCTGCAGGGGATCTGGATCTTGGTCTCATAGTCAGACCTGTTTGAGGTCTGATTATAAGACGACCCCGATTATAAGACGAGGGGTATTTTTCAGAGCATTTGCTCTGGAAAAAAACTTGTCTTATAATCGAGCAAATACGGTATATAAGCACCAAAGCAATCAACAGTGAAATAAATTCTGGTAACTGGAAAGTGAAATTAACAAAAACTTTTATTAGATTGAAAATAATACAATAACTTAAAATATATTAGACCAAATAAATTACTGTTTTGCAATAATTCATTTAAGCAACCACAGGTAATATTATAGTGCCTTTTGTCATTCACCCTAGCAGGAAACTATACACTGATCAGCCATAACATTATGAGCACCTACCTAATTGCGTAGGACCCCCTTTTGCCTTCAAAACAGCCCTGACCCATCAAGGCAATAGACCTCCGAAGGTGTGCTGTGGTATCTGACACCAACACGTTAGCAGCAGATCCTTTAAGTCCTGTAAGTTGAGAGTTGGGGCCACCATGGATGCATCCTGGTGCCATGTGTTCTCCAACTAACCAACACACATGCGCCCAGCAATCCACGTGATGTGAAAGAAAATGTGATTAATCAGACTAGGCTACCTTCTTCCATTGCTCTGTGGTCTAGTTCTTATGCTTGCATGCTTATTGCATGCTTATCGTAGGGTTCAGCATGAGCACCCTGACTGGTCTGCAGCTACACAGCCCCATAAACAACAAACTACGTTACACTGTGTGTTGTTACGCTTTTCAATCAAGCATTATTTTTGTAAGGCATCACCCAGAGTCCTGCAGACAGCAAGGCATGGCAGAGACCTGGCTAGACTTGAGCTCACAACTCCAGCATTCCAGTCAGGCTCTCTAACCTGTGGTCCACTGGAGTTCTATACATCTTTTATGCCTGCTGTGTGGTCAGGTGACCAAAAGAACTAGGTAGGTCTGCTGTGGACTGAACCCTCCTCCCTTACCTGAAGCCACGGTTATGGCCTTGTGAACAGGCTTTAAAGGTCAGCCTCACCTCTAGCCCAGGATCTGGTTGTATGTTTTTTCCTGCTGGATGTGCAGTTATTCTATTCCTGATTTCCTGAACTTTGACCTCTGCTTTGATACACCATTCGTGATCAGTGTCTCCCGGCCCTGACCTCTGCTTTACATTTGACTTGGATACCCCTGTCTGTACCGTGTACCTGCGTTGCTCTCACTACTCAAGTGATTTCTCCATCCTGTCACTCTGAGCAGTGTTATTTTGCAAGGGTGTGCACCATCTCCTGCAACTGGGCTCCAACTCCTGGTAAGCCCTTAGAATCGTTTTCGGCAATTTTGAGATACAGATTTGACCACACGGGCCAGCCTTTGCCCCCACATGCATCAATTAGCCCTGGCTGCCCCACTTTTAATAGGTACTGACTGTCACGGTCAGGACTACTTGCCAAGCTGTGACTGTGTGGATGGTGTGGGCATGAAGGGGTTAACCCCTATTAATAGCACCAGGCCTCTGGATTTACTAACTTGACCCCTTAACAATGCATAAATTACACCAAATTAACCCCCAAATCCTGCCTGTATCCCCTCAGGTAGTCTGCCACCACTCACAATTTTGATACCGGATTCGTGAGAAATCCGAATTAGAACATTTATCTCTCTCTCTCTATATATATATATATATCAACCCACCCCGGGCAAACAACATATATATATATATATATATATATATATATATATCCAGGGGAGGGCTGGCAGCCTAAGGCCTGGGGGGCAAGTCTAGTCAACTGGCCCATTACACCATCAAAGCGGCTGCAAGCGACATTGAAAGCGGCCGTCGTGCGGCAGTCACACCACCAGCGCCTAATGAAATTAAAGTGGCCGGTGTGCACGCACCGCATGCCTCAGCTCTTCATCACACCCCTTTTAAGACGTGGGAAGAGGAGCTGAGGCATGGCCGTTGGGTCTGACTGCCGCATGATGCAGGGGCGTACCTAGAGTATTTGGCACCTGTGGCAGACCCTGTATGTGGCACCCCCCCACACACACTTTAAAACTGCATAGTTTCTATGGTTAGGCAAACATTGACAGGGGTACAGCATATTTGTTATCATTATATGCTTAGGGATTACGCGGTACCACCGTCAATGTGTGCCTATACATTGAGCCAGACACTGACAACCCCTATCACTATATACTAAGCCAAACATTGATGTGGTGTAGGCTTACCACTTTAGTGACTGGCATAGTATATAGTAGGGATGCACCGAAATGAAAATTCTGGACTGAAACTAAAAATTCAGCATTCACTTGGCCAAAACTGAAAAAAAAAACTTTAAAATACTTTATTAAAAGTAACACCAAAATTAGACAAAAAAATCAACAACAATATTAACATATATATATATATATATATATATACACACACATATATAACAACAATCACAATCCTATCATGCCCAGGTTCTAGCATGTGCTGGCTGACTTAGCATGATAGGAGTGTGATTGCTGTTTGCAATTATATATATATATATTTTAATACTGTCATTGAATTATTCTGTCCAATAAAAGTGTTAACACACCGAAGTTGGACCAAAAAATAATTTATAACAGCAATCCCACTCCTATCATGCCTAGGCAGCCACTACATGCTGGAATCTGGGCATGAAAGGAATGTGATTACGGACTCCCTATGCCAAGCTATCCCCCAACACGTACACATCCATGCTATCTGGAACCCTCATTCACAAACATTCAGCATAACACCCATCACTCTCACACACTTACATTCAGCATAACACCCACCACTCTCACACACTTACATTCAGCATAACACCCATCACTCTCACACACTTACTAATCCACTCTCTCCTACCTTTTCTTCTTTCACTCTCACTTTTCCTCCTCCTCCTCTTCTTCTTCTTCTTCTACTTCTTCTTCCTGTCCTTCCGGTGTACTGAGCGCGGAAGACGGTGGGCGTGGCTTCAGTGTTGTGCGCCGGGATTTCACATCAAGTCCCGGCGCACAGCCACAGTTGCCGCGCGCATCGTTTCTGGAGGCGTGCCGGCATGGTGGCACCCCTCAGATGAGCGGCAGCCGGGGCAGACCGCCCCCCTCCCCCGCCCGCCAGGTACGCATGACGGCCGCATTCAATCCTGCTCGCGGCCGCTTAGTTTTTAACTTTGCGGCCGCAGCCGCATTGAATGCTCGTCTGCCGGTCGTCCGTCCGGCCCACCGGCCCGGATTTAGGGCGGCCTGGGGGGCAATTGCCCCCCTGCCCCCCGGCCCAGCCCGCCCCTGTATATATCCTCTAGAACTTAATAACAATATGGTTACATGTTATCCTCTCTTAGGGTTTGTGGATATCAATACTAGAGCCCAAAGACAGACTTAGATTATGAATATTTTAATAACAAAAAGACAAAGATTACACAGTGCCACAATTACAAAAAACAATACATATAAAAGAAAAATAAAACAGCAAACAGATCTTTATTATTATTATTATATTTTATTTCTATAGTGCCAACAATTTACGCCGCTCTTAATACAATACATATATTCAAGGGGTCTGACAAGACGAGAATTGGCAGACTAAGACAAACCGATACATTAGGTAGCCCTGATCACAAGCTTACAATCTTGAGGGAATGGGGTGACAAACATAAGGCGCAGAGAAAGGGTGAGAGGTAGTGTGGGGGGCATCAGTGACGTGTGAGAGGTGTGGGTGGGTATAAGGCACAGAAAAAGGTTGAGAGGTAGTGTGGTGGTCGTCTAAATTCCAAGGAAGTTCTAGCAGCTATGGTGAAATGCTTCTCTGAAGAAGTGGGTTTTGGGATTTTTGTTGAATGTTGGGAGGGAGGGTGAAAGCTGAAGGTTCAGTAGAAGTAGATTCCAGATATATGGGGCAGCTTGAGTGAAATCTTGTAGACGGGAAAAGGAAGAGGTGATAAGTGAGGAGAGCCTTTGTTAAGGCACAGTTAAAGAATGGAGGGAGTTTATGGTTGGAGATGATAGGAATAAAATTGGTTAGGTTGAGCATGTTGGTTAAGTTTGGTGGTTGAGAGTGATAGTAATAGGGAAGAATATGTGGGGGACAGAAGTAGCAGAGCAAACACAGGCAGGTTTCACATATAAAGGTTAGTGTAGAGGTACTAGGATAGCTCTGATGGCAGAGAGATGGAGAGGGATGGGATTTGGAATGGTTTAATGGGGAGGAGTGGGTACTAAAGGGATCCAATGAGTTGGTGCCCTCTACTGGCATGTTTAAATAGATCTGGTAATTAACTGTCTATAAATTAGAACAACACTGGGGCAGGTGAGAGAGGGGCAGGCAAAAAGTCAGTTGTTGTGGGGAAGATGAAGGAGCGTATTACAGGCTTTGAGGGCTGTAATAGAGAGTGTTAAATACTGTTAAAGTGGACAGGGGCAGTAAGAGGGCAGATATAGGAGATAAGGGGTTAGTGGAGCAGAAAGATAGAAAGTAAAATATAACACACTTAAGTAGTGACAGGCATCACATACATTTTACCAACTAAAAACAATCAATCAATCAGTGAAAAAATGTGAAACAGGAAAATGATAATAACAATACAGAAAACAATAACAGATAATTATAGAGAACTCTTGGTCCAGTCTGTATATCTTTTAGCAAAGTTCTTAAAAACAAAGGGACTTAAACACAGGACCCTCACTCACGAGTTTCTCCAATAAGTAGGCCTCTGGGAACTCCTTAAGTCCAGATGGTTTCTTATGATGTTGTTCCAATCAGAGTATATCATGGAGTTCTACTTTGAGATTGCTGCATTGTCCCTAAATCAGGCTCTGTTTCAAGAAAACACCCCTCTGACCACATGGCGAATTATGACACCTTTTCCAAGAATTGGTTCCCATCTTTGATCTGCCAATAAGTTGTGGTGGGGTAAAGGTGATGGAAACCCCTCCACTTAAGATATGAATGGAATTCCTATAACTAAGGATCCTTATCTGTTAGGCCATGAATCACCACACGGGTCATGGGAAGATGACACCTCTTGCCAGAACAGATACAGAGGGCATGCACTAAGAAACACATTTAAATCAACCTCAGATTTACTCATTGAATGCTTAAACAAAGAAACTAACCACCTCTGCTGGGTTACCCTTCCATGCATCCACTACATTATATGAGTTAATCATGACACTGACCACTGCAGACCAAGAACACCCCATAAGAGCTGCAGTTTTGGAAATTCTCTCAGATCCTTATGTTTGCCCATTTTTCCTGCTTCTAACACATCAGCTTTGAGGACGAAATGTTCACTAATATATGTCACCTCACACCTTTTGAGGTAAAAACAAGCTACTAAATTGAATTCCACAAAGGGTTACTCATTCATACAATAGTGCCTTTTGTCATTCACCTTAGCATCACACTATATAGGCCAAGGGCTTCAGGTACAGGTATTGTACATCTGGTGAGGTAAAAAAAAATACTTAACAAGGTGCATTAATCGTGTGTGTGAGGCGTGCTGCCGGGCCGGTGGATGGAGCGGGAACACTGACTTACGGCGAATCCCGGCGATTTGCACTCTCCCTGTTCCTCTATTGGCGGTTTCCTCTGCGGCTGTGTCGGCTCGGCTGTCTCTCCGGCGCCTTCCCTCGATACCTGTAGTGTTTATTTGCATAATGATTAAATCATCAAGATCAAATGCCGAATACTGAACAACCACGGACCCCATTTCAACAAACTGAGAGTCAGATCTTTCTGTGCTAGTAATTGTTATGTAAACGGAACACATGATATTTGTCAAAGACATCTTCTGGGTCTTAACCTATACATATACATATTAAGCTCCATTACTGGAATCATCTTTAAGAAGCCTTATATATATTACTATATATAATTATTGGGGTCAACTGAGCTTGCACAGAACTACTATTAAGTATTGCACTCCCTATTTGGGTTTGACGTATATGGACTCGCTGATATTACTTACCAATACACTTTAAATATATTCTGGCCTAAGGGCCCTTGAAGGTAATTTTTCCATACACAAAATCTGGTGACGATAAATGCCTCCAAAATGAGATAAGGCTGGAAGGGGGAATAAGGAGGAAAAATCTAAAATGTCTGTGAAAACGAAGAAACCTCACCCAATTAGTGCCTATTACTATCCCAAAAGCCAAACAGACACTTCCGTTTTATCATCTAAATCGTCTCCAGATCGGATGAGCGAGATTAGTATCAGTAACTCACCAGATTACATTACAAAGTCTAATCTAATGATGGCATTGGATTCTTTATATACCAAAATTAAAGCCGATTTGGACCAAAATCTTAGAGACTATAAAGAAGAACTGACCTATTTGAGAGTCACACTAGCCACTCAATCAAAAGAAATTACTCTGTTACATACGAAAATTAAAGAGCTGCAATCTCAAAATGAAATGTTAAAATATAGAACTAACAAGACAAGACCTCAAACTCGCAGACCTAGAAGACAGGTCACGCAGGCAAAACCTTAAAATCCGAGGAATCCCAGAAGATGTGAAAGAACTGCAACCCTACCTGATGGAGCTACTCTCAACATTTATAGATTATAAAAAGTATGGGCCGACGCCAATTGAAAGAGCCCAGAGACTTCCGTTGCCCCCTAATTGGCTACAAACAAATACACCTAGAGATGTTATTGTTTGCTTTACCAATTCTAGAACCAAAGACGATTAAGTTAAGGAAATGAGAAGGAATCCTACTAAAATCGAAAAATTTGCATCTCTAATTACTTATTCTGATCTTTCACGGGCAACCAGACTACAAAGAAAGAAATTTATAGACATTACTACCTGTCTAGGACAAAATAATATTACTTATTCTTGGGGCTTCTCGACAAAACTGCGAATTAATTATCAAGGAAAGATCTATATTTGCAACGACCCTATGCAAGCAAAAGATAATTTATTGAAGTGGAATTTAATCAAATCAGGTCTTGTAACCTAATAGAGGAAATTTTGTTTTGATTATAATTTTTGTTTTGTTGAATTTTTTGGGGGGGAATGTATTAGTTTGGAATGATGTCCCTATATATGACATGTTATGTGAATCGGGACGAAAATGTGTTGGTTTGGAAAGATATCCTCACATATAGGATTTGCGTAACGGCAACACATAAATAAGATATAAGAAATCACTTAAAATGGGGGGTTTCACAAAGTTACAAAGGCATACTTGCTTTTGCTAGTTCCTTAATATTATATTGTCACAAATATAGAGTTAAGATATTGGGACAAATATTTGGGGCATAAGACTAGAAGATATAATCCCACATTTAGTACACACTTTATGAATTGAGCAATAGTAATAGATATGTAATAAGAATTCCTTTAATAGGGGAAGGACTCTGTTAGAGTCACTAATGTAGGGCTGCAACTAACGATTATTTTCATAATCGATTAGTTGGCCGATTATTTTTTCGATTAATCGGATAAAAAATAAAAAAAATTCATTTATTTAAAATAATTTAATAAAGTAACGTAGGATGTAAAAACAAACAGCAGAATAAAAAAACTTTGATAAAAATGCATTTCTTGTTTTTATTTCCCAACCTGCCCCCCCCCATTATGCACATTTGAGCCCAGGCTTGTCACCCTGCCTCCCAGATATGTCACATACCCCCAGACATGCCACACTGCCTCCCAGACATGCCACACTGCCCTCCCCACATATACCTTATATACCCTATATGCCTTATACCCCCAGATACACTCCGTCCTCCCAAGGTATGCCATAGTGCCCTCATATATTTGCAGACTCGTTCACAGACACAATACTTTTATAAATAAATACAGGGTTAATCTTCACTGCCCCCAGGATTTAGATTCCCCTTAGTTGCCCCCCTTTACTTCTAACTGCACCTTAAGTTAACTTTAATTAATTAAATTAACCCTCAGTCCTCAGCATTAAATTAACCCTGAAGAGAAGACCCCATTAACCATAACTGCCCCTAAATTAATCCTGAAGACCCCATCAACCACAACTGCTCCTAAATTAACCCTGAAGACCCCATCATCCACAACTGCCCCTAAATTAACCCTAAAAACCCAGCAACCACAACTGCCCCTAAATTAACCCTAAACACCCCATCAACCACAACTGCCCCTAAATTAACCCTGAAGATCCCATCATCCACAACTGCCCCTAAATTAACCCTAAAAACCCAGCAACCACAACTGCCCCTAAATTAACCCTAAACACCCCATCAACCACATATAACCCTAAACACCCCACTAACTATAACTGCCCCTAAATTAACCCTAAAAACCCAGCAACCACAACTGCCCCTAAATTAACCCTAAACACCCCATCAACCACAATTAACCCTAAACACCCCACTAACTATAACTGCCCCTAAATTAACCCTAAACATCCCACTAACTATAACTGCCCCTAAATGAACCCTAAACACCCCATTAACTATAACTGCCCCTAACTTTCACCAGCCCAAATATTAATTTTATACTCACCAGTTAGATGAGTTCTTGAGCCATGTGGATGTATAGGAAACGGGCGGGGCAATTGGCACTTTGGCCCTGCCCCCTTCTGTATCCCTGTCCCTCCCTGCAGTCACTGCCAATTGGCCCCGCCCCTTTCTCCCTGTCCCTCCTGGCAGCCAATCGGCAGTGACTGCAGGGAGGGACTGGAAGAAGGAAGTGGGCTGGCCAATCGGCAGTGACTGCAGGGAGGAACTGTAAGTAGGACCTGCTGCTGTGAGTCACACTTAAATGGATTATAAAACGAGGGGTATTTTTCAGAGCATTTGCTCTGAAAAAACCCTCATTTTATAATCGATAAAAATGAAATTCTTGGCGGGGGCGTGTCCTAGTTCTTGAGGAAGATGGACGCACGTTGAGTGAGCTCCTGCTCTAACCCGGCAACAGCGGCTTTCTTAGCCCTTCTGATTAGCTTGATACGGCTATTTTCACTACCCTGTGGTCTACTACCGAGATGTCAACCCGTAGAGGTGGAAAACCAGGGGTCACCTCCGAGATGCCCGACTTTTTTAAGAAAAAGGATGCTGCGCGGGGTGAGGGCCTAGTCGGCGCGGATGAGGCAGGGCCGAGTACACGCAGCGACATTGCGGATCTCAAGGCTTGCATGCTCTCGGTGAAACAGGAGCTGCAATCAGATCTTAAGGCGGGTTTGTCGGCTATCTCGGCTGATCTTACTGCTCTGGCCTCCAGGACAGTTCACCTGGAGGCCGCGGTTGACCAACTTACCTCTGCTCATCGAGATCGTGACGACGCCATTGCTCGCCTAGAGGCCACGTGCGCTGATCTGCAGGAGGCCATAGAGGACATGGACAATCGATCCCGGCGTTCCAACCTGAGGGTCCGGGGGGTTCCGGAGACCCTAACGGATGCTCGCTCGTTTATACACCGCTACCTGCGGCAACTCCTGCCCGACGTTCCGGAGGAAGAACTGCGCCTCGAGCGGATTCATAGGGCCTTGCGCCCCAAGCCGGGACATGGAGAACCTCCCAGAGATATTGTCATCAAATGTCACTACTTTACTACAAAGGAGGCTATCCTCCGTGCGACTCGGAACGTTTCCCCGGAGCTGGATGGCATCACCCCGGTGTGGTACGCGGATATCGCCCCTACCACCCTTCGTAAACGCCGGGCCCTGAAGCCTCTTACGGACTTTCTACGGGAGCGTGGGGTACCCTACAGATGGGGTTTCCCCTTCAAGCTCCTCGTGCAGAGAGGCGGCCTGCTTCTCCAACTGAGGGAGCTCGCTGATGCTGGACCGTTCCTACGACGCCTGGGACTGCGGCCACCTGCGGGCCTGGACCGACTGCACCTCGAGACGACCTCGCCACCTAGACCGGATGGGCATGCCCAGCAGGTCGTGGAGTCTCGCCAACCGTCACCTTGCCGGGCCGACAGCCCTGCGGGGCCTCAGGACATGACTTAAGATGGTGCTGGTTTATACGACTGCTTTACCGTGTACCCTGACCCACTTTCGGGGAGGACAGCTAAGTGTTTGCGCCGTGTTTTTTCCTTTCTGAGACTTGTGGGTTTTTTTTATTTTTTTTTGTTTTGTTTTTTTTTAATATTATTTTCTATTTTTTATTTATTTATTTTTTCTCTCTCTATCCCGTCGATGCGCTGAGTAGGTCGTGTCAGCAGCCTCCGTCTGTGTGGGGTCAGTGTTTTTCTTGGGGGGGTGTGGTTCCTCCTACCTTCTCTGTTCCGCCGCATGTATATAGTTTTTGGTGTGCTCAGATGTCTCTTTGCTGTGTGCCCCTGTATATTGGATATCATGAGCTATGTTATTTTGTTTGAGCCCCTGTGGCTCCTCTCTGTGTACTGTTTCCCACTCGGCGGGGTACCCCTTTGGGCTCTTGCTTCCCTTCATCACACATTCTATATTACTTTCGCTCTGCCCGTGGTGGCTGGGGTCCGGGGGGGCTACGCGTTTATGCTCATTCTACCATACAGCTGTATAAGTTGTGACAGGCTCATTATTGGGGGACTACCTTCCTGTCGGAGCCTCACCCCGACTGAGGGACATGCGGCTTCGCAGCGCATCCATGTATACACATTTGACCGCTACTCAGGTACACATGTACATTATTTTTTTTTTTTATTTTTTTTTATAAACACGTATTCTACATGTCTTCTGTGGCTTCCTGTCTATGTTACTCCCGGCTCCTCGTTGGGGCAGTATGTGTGGGTTTATATGTGTGTGTGTATGTATGTATGTATGTGTATGTATGTATGTGTATATGTGTATATATGTGTATGTGTGTATGTGTATGTGTATGTATGTATGCGCACAATCCACATGTCCTCTGTGGCTCCCCGCCTATGTTACTCCCGGCTCCTCCTTGGGGGATTCACGGCTCCTAGGCACATGCACACTCATTTAGGCGTCTCATTATGCCGCTGCCTATATATTGTCCCCGTTCTGTCCTCAATGAGATACTATATCCCTTTCTGGACATTCCCCTATAGTGGGACTAGGGGTTCCGGGATACATGCGCGTATATACGGATATATATACGTATATGTTTTTTTTTTTTTTCTTCTTTCTTTTCTCTTTCTCTCCTCTCTACACTCATACACGTGCGCTATATCTATATTACATGTCTCCCTCCCTTCGTGGGTCTCCTCGCTTGCAAGGGACAATTATGTGGGTATTATGGCCATGGTCCCCTACACGGGGTGGTGTCCTCTACAGCCCTGATCGGGTTTGTTTTGTTGCATATGTCTATTATAGATGTAATAGGTTCCTATTGTTATTTGCCGGGGGAGTGTTCTTCTCATCTCCTCACCCAGGTTCCCCTGTGTTCCTCTCTGAATAGACTCGGTTGCGTTGAGTCTATTCTCTGAAATATTATTGTTCTCTCCCTGGTGGTCTTTCCCGCCGGTGCTCTTTCTCTTTCCCTCTCCTATTCTTTCCTCTTTTCTTCTCTCCTCTCCCCTTTTTTTTTTTTTTTTTTTTATTCTCTCTCCTCACGCTCCCTGCCTCTGGGCTCGGCTTCCTGGCAAATGTCCCCCCTCCACCAGCTGGGGCTGAAGATAGTCTCCCATAATGTCAAGGGATTGCTCTCCCCGCAGAAACGACGCATGGCGACAAGGCATTATCTTCGCTCCCAAGCTGATATAGTTTTACTTCAAGAGACTCACTTCCGTCAGCGATCTGTCCCCAAGTTCTGGGACCCACGGTTTCCTGTGCACTTTCACTCCGCGGCTCCGGATAAACATAATGGTGTGTCCATTCTCATCCATAATAGACTTCCTTTTCGTGTCCTCCAGACGTTCTCCGACTCGGAAGGCCAGTATCTTCGTTTGGATGGCCTACTTAACGACCGTCCGATCACGATTGTCAACATATATGCACCTAGCCCTCCGACATCTACGTTCTTCGATGAGCTTGCACAACTGCTCCTCACAACTCCACCGGGTGGTCTGATTATCGGAGGGGATTTTAATTCAGTTTTGGATCCTTACATGGACAGGACTCTTTCGAAGGCTCGGACTTGCCCGGGCTCCCTCTTTAAGCCTTTGCAGAAGTTTGTTAAATCTCTTGGTTTGTTCGACGCTTGGAGACTCCTCCATCCCACGGATCGGGACTATTCGTTTTTCTCACACCCTCACACAATGTACTCCAGGCTGGACTATTTCTTCCTTAATCAATGCCTCCTTCCCTCGCTTCTCGAGTCCAAGATCCACGAGATATCGTGGTCCGACCACGCTATGGTTGAGATATCGCTGACGGACCTTCTCCCTCCCAACCTACGACCTTTCTGGCGTCTAAACGACTCCCTGCTTCTCGATCCTGAGGTTCGGGAAACCATAACGCAATCTCTCACTACTTACTTTGCGGAGAATCTGACTCCTGATGTTACCCTTGGTACCGCTTGGGACGCGCACAAGGCGGTCCTGCGGGGACAATTCCTGGCCTTGAACTCGGCTAAACGGAAGCAGCATCTTTCCCGGATTAAGGACCTTGAGACCACTTTGTCCAGACTCCAGACAGAACACAAAAGCTCAGGCGACTCACGTCTTTTTCGGGAGATCGTTTCCATCAGGGGCCAACTGAATTTATTACTTTCCACAGATGCCACCAAGGCGCTTCTTCGCACCAGACAAAGGTTTTTCGAGAAAGCAAACAAACCGGATACCATGCTGGCAAGGAGACTACAGAGCCTCATCCGCTCCCGGACTATACGCAATATAAAGACACGATCTGGTTGCCTGACCTCTGACCCTGAAGCCATAGCGGATCGGTTTGCGGACTACTATTCTCATTTATATGACGGCAAGAAAACTTCCTCCTCCGCATCGCTACCAACTGACCTGCAAATATTTATTTCCGACTGCAAGTTGCCTTCCCTTGCTCCTTCGGCTCTAGCTAACCTTAATGCTCTCATTACGGTGGACGAGGTTTCAGCTGCCCTGAAATGTTTTAAGAACTCAAAGGCCCCTGGTCCCGACGGCTTCACCGCTAAATATTACAAATCTTTTGCTGCCTGCCTTCTCCCACATATGACCGCGTTATTTAATACATACCTCAAGGGGGAGGCGAGCCCGTCTCCAGACATGCAGAGGGCCAAGATAGTCATGATCCCCAAGGAAGGTAAGGACCCTTCGCTTTGCACCAGCTATAGACCCATGTCCCTCATTAACATAGATTTGAAGCTGTTCGCTAAGGTGCTTGCACTCCGTTTAAATCGGGTCCTGCCTGCTCTGGTCCATCCTGACCAGGTAGGCTTCGTTCCGGGGAGGGAGGCTCCGGACAATATTAGGCGCTCTCTGAACCTGGTCCACTCGTGTCGGAGGACCGATACGCCAATGATGCTCTTGTCTCTGGATGCAGAAAAGGCCTTCGACCGGGTGGATTGGGGGTATTTGTGGTCCACTATGCGGGCTTTTGGCTTCTCTGGGGCCTTTTTATGTGGCGTACAGGCTTTGTATACGTTCCCCTCAGCAGTGGTAGATATCGGCACGTTCCGATCTAGGTCCTTTGCCATTAAGGGCGGGACCCGTCAGGGTTGCCCCCTATCACCGTTACTGTTTGCGATGGCTATTGAGCCCCTGGCTCAGGCCATTCGTCAGCACCCAAATATCAGAGGTCTTACTGTGGGGGGCCAGGAATATAAACTTAGTCTCTTCGCGGATGACGTCCTGCTTTCCTTGACTTCCCCGCTCACATCTCTGCCCAATCTATATCATCTGCTGGGGCAGTTCGGGAAGCTTTCCGGCTATAAAGTGAATCCGGATAAATGTGAGGCCTTGAATGTTAGCCTTCCCTCCCATACGGTGAAGCTCCTCTCCCTTAATTTTGATTTCAAGTGGCAGCCCCTCTCCTTGCGGTCTCTGGGCATTAACATCACCCCTTCTCACCAGCAAATGTATGCGGCCAACTATCCGCAACTGCTCCAGAATCTGAAGCGGGATCTTTCCGCTTGGTCCGCCTACACTTTATCATTTTTAGGGAGAATATATGCGGTGAAGATGACTTTATTGCCTAAACTGCTGTACCTCTTCCGTTCTATCTCACTGCCGATTCAACGTAGAGATATTGCTAGCCTTCAGGGAGCTATTGAGAGGTTTGTTTGGCAGGGCCGAAGGAGCAGGTTCGCTAAATCCACTCTATACAGATTAAAGAAGGCTGGAGGGCTATCTACCCCCCTCCTCTATGACTACTATGTTGCGGCCCAGTTGGCGATGCTTTTGTCTCTATCTGTGCGCCCCTCTCCTGCCCGTTGGGTTCAATTAGAATCGGATGTCTCCTCCGGGCTGAATCTGCGTTGGCTTATGTGGCACCATACACTGGATAAACACAGGGTCTCCAGTAGCCCTACCCTTCTTCACTCACTCTCTCTTTGGCATCAAGTTCACCACAAGTACCGACTCACGGCTGATAGTTCTCGACTAACACCATTATTTCAGAACCGGGACTTCCCTGCGGGCCTTCAGGCGCGCCCGTTCCAGTGGTGGGTTGACAAGGGACTGGTCACAGTGGGAGACCTGCTCCTGAATAATCGACCCTACTCCTTTCAACGACTGACTTCGTTGCACGGTATCCCTGCTGCTGAACTTTTTCGATACCGCCAAATTTCTCATTTCCTCAATCTTTTTCTTAAACGCTACCCTGACCATGTATCCACGTTTTACGAGCTGGCGAGCAGCCGCCCTCACAAATCCAGAGGTGCGATTTCCGATCTCTACAGCCATATTTTGGGGGTCAAATATCCATCACCACCTTCATTTGAATGTCGCTGGGAGTCCGACCTGGATCAGCATCTCGACCCCTCTGATTGGGGGGAAACCTATGAGAATGTATGGAAGGTCACAGCTTGCACCCTAGTGCAGGAAAACTGCTTTAAGGTGTTGTCTCGCTGGCACCTTACTCCTTCCAGACTGCATCATATGTTCCCGACGCATTCTCCCCTCTGTTTTCGCGGATGCAACGCGACTGGGGCTCCGCTGCACATTTGGTGGACTTGCCCCAAGATCACGCCTCTGTGGTCTCATTTCTTCAGTCTGCTGAGTGATGCCCTCGGGGAGCCTCTCCATCCAGAGCCTTGGTCGGCTCTTCTCTGCAGATGTTACCCTTCTGACACTTTGACGAAGCCAGCCCGTCGTCTCATATTCCGAGTCTGTACAGCGGTCCGCCTCGCCATTGCCCAAGTGTGGAAATCGGGGACTCCTGAAATTCCTGCTGTGGAAGCAAAAATTTGGCACATGCTGAAGATGGAAAAAATCACGGCATACCTACATGACAAGTCACATCTTTTTCTTCTCACTTGGGAGCCGTGGCTGGAGAAGTTCGGAATGCCCTCTGCGGCCATTTCCTGGATCTGATGATGTGGTCCTCTACGGTGGACGTTTTCTGTTCGGTTGGCTGAGTCCTTGAGGTGTTATCACTACGTCTGGTCCCTTTTTTATTTAATTTTTTTTTTTTTTTCCCTCTCTCCCCCCCCTCCTTCTCCTTTTCCTCCTCCCTTCTTTATTATGTCTTTTTCTCGTCTTCTGACCCTACTCTCTTTTCCTCTATCTTTCTTTCTGTTGCTATTTTCCACTGATTTCTACAGCCCTGTCTCAGGTCTTCCTGTCTCGACACTCACTGAGCATTCCACATGCCTTTATGGCCATCCTCCCGCAGGCACCACCACCCGTGCCTGTTGACGTGAGGTGGCACACTGTTTATGCCGGGGCTCATTTGTGTACATCCTCTATTGTGCTGAGATTGTTTGAACTGCTCTGTTCTGTGTTCTGTATTCGGTATGTTTTGTCTGTATTTGCTTTCCTCTGGAAATCATCTTTTCTTTTGACAAAATAAAAACTACTTTTCAAAAAATGAAATTCTTGGCAATGATTTTCATTATCGATTATTATCGATTTTATCGATTAGTTGTTGCAGCCCTACACTAATGTACAATTGTTTCCTCGTTTCCACGGTACTACTGATAACTTACGATTACACCAACTTTTTTTTTCTTGCAACTTATGTTTTCATTTTATAAGGGAGACAATGTGAAATCTTATAAACCTAATGTTTTGGATGGATAATTGTATATATAAGATATGTTACGGCTATAAGAACAAGAGGCGAGCATGTTCCCTATTTCATTCGCTGGCCCTTAAACGCGCTCTCATTCCTTGCTGGTTCAGGGAATTTCTTCACACTAACGATGGAAGCAATGTCTTTCCTTCACAGTGTGTTGGGTATGATTGCTTTTTTGTGTATGAATGTTTTTGGATGTGTGTTTCCTGGTTGGGGATTTGTGGGTGGGGAGCAGTACTGGATGAGGGTGGAAAACTAATTTTCCATGTCTCTTAAGATGATGACAATCAATGCACAGGGTCTGAACTCTCCCTATAAGAGATCCTATTTATACCACACGTTAACTAGAGAGGGGATAGATATTGCGTTTATTCAAGAGACACATTGGAATCAAATAATAGAAAAATCAGTTTGGAAATATTGTAGATACCGATGTGTTTATATATCTTCCCTCCTAGATAAAAAAAAAAGCGAGGAGTAGCAATACTGATCGCAACCAAAAATAAATTTGAATATATACACCATGAAGGGGATCAGGAGGGAAGAAGGATTATACTTGTTTGTAGCATAAACAATGTTACCTACACTCTGGTTAGCTTATATGCTCCATCAGAAGGATCGATAAGATTCCTTAACGTAGCTATGGAAGCAACAGAAAAGATTTCCAAAGGCCTGTTAATTATAGCAGGTGATTTGAACTGTATAACTGACACTGAAAAAGATACTAAGACATTGACGAAGCGTAAATCAGATGTACGTCTGAAAGCTAGGGCCAAAGCCAAATATCTTTTTTGGAGCAAAAGGAGACCTCAGACTTAAATCTTTGATGTACCATGAAATGTGTCCTCAGGGGATATTTAATAAAGAAAGGTGCATGGATAAAAAAACAGAGAGGTAAAGATCTTGCCGACTTATATATTGAATTGGCAAAACTTGAGAGAGTAAATAAACAATACCCATCTAGAGACTTTTCGAGACAGATAGAGACCATCAAAGAATCGATAGTTATTAAACTTAAATTTAAGGCTGAAACAATAATGCAAAGATTGAAATCTCGTTGGCATTGCGGTAATAACAGAGTGGGAAAAGACCTTACCAATAGATTAAAGACACAACATCAATCAACTAGCATTAAAAAAATAATGCATAATGGAGCAACTTGCATATCACCATCATACTATGAAACTCTATACAATCTACCTGAACCTAAGACCTCTACTATTGACATGGCACCATTTTAAGAGACCTTTGGTCTTCCAAAACTCTCGCACCATCGCAATCCGTGATTTGAAAAGGGGGAAAGCACCGGGCCCCGATGGTTTTTCAGCTATATTCTTTGAAATTTTGAACCCAGTGATCTCCCCCACTCTAACAAAATCATTTAACTCAATCATTACAGGTAGAGACTTCCCAAGAGAGATGCTAGAGACGAGCATATCGCCAATTCCGAAGCCAGGGAAGGACCCCTCATTGGTTTTTAACTATAGGCCAATATCTCTTATTGATTTGGACGTGAAGATATATTCTAAAATATTAGCTTCTAGACTGGCACAAGTAATTCGAGACCTGATCCATCCAGACCAAGCAGGATTCATGCCTGGCAGGGCGGGTGACGAAAATACTCGTAGAATTTTTAACATTATGGAATATATGGAATATATATATACACAGATATAAAGTTCCTTCGGTGATTGTAGCCCTGGATGCCCAAAAGGCATTTGATAGGTTTAATTGGAGGTTTCTGGCTGAAACACTCCGAGCATTTGGCATAACAGGCCCTTTTTATGACTTTACTATGGCCTTATATACATCTCCAGTGGCAAAGATGAGGGGCCCTTCCCTGGACTCGGATACATTTTTTATCCACAATGGCACTAGACAGGGCTGCCCATTGGCTCCTCTGCTATATGCCCTAACATTCGAGCCTCTTGCGGCTTATGTTAGAAATTCTCTTAACATTCATGGAATAAATATTGGTAGATATGAATATTGCATTATTCTATACGCAGACGATGTCTTATTAACATTGTCCACACCTCTGCTATCTGTCCCTGCCCTCTTAGAGGGAGTAGATAAATGTGGATACTACTCCAATTATAAACTTGACTTATCAAAGACCCAGATGATTTCATTTTATCTATCTGAGTCTCAGATATGTTCAATTCAAAAGTACGTCCAGAACGAGGACCAGATGGATCAGATCGATTATTTGGGGATTAAAATTGGAGCTGTACTTGAAGATATTGTTGCTATAAACCATAAGAAACTTCTTTTAGAGGTAAATCCTGTTTAACAAATTGGGGGAAACTTGAGACCTCCTGGATGGGTCACATCAATATTCTTAAAGCTTACATCATTCCTAAAATGTTATATCTTTTTCGACTAATTCCTTTTCAAATCTCGAAAGATATTATTTTAAACTGGAAAAATTGACTCTCTCATTTTGTCTGGGCGGCAAAAATGGTAACACTACCATCGGAACTTCTCAAAAGAGGCACCAAATCTGGGGGCTTAGGTTATCCTGATATAAAGGAACTCTATGAAGCTTCCCAAATAGCATTTATGATGGCCTGGGGTGTTACAAAAGAGAAAAGTACCCTGGGTTGGTAGAATATAGAGAAATATAACTCTAAAAATCTTGACCCTTTTCTACTGTTTTGGCTACCTCAATCCCAATTTAAGAAGAAAAACTTTCCTAGCTTAATAATTACTGATATTTTGCTACCTTCTACAAAATTAAAAAAAAGTTAGAAACAGGGATCTCATTTACAAAACACTGTCCCCAATCTCTTATTGGACAATTGGAGAATGCTAGGAATAAAGAAGATAGGCAACCTCTATATAGAAGGACAAATTGCTTCCTTCTCCTCTTTGACTGACAGATATGCACTCCAAGTGAGATCTTTAAATATATCAGACTTAAACATTTCTTAACATTAAACCCACCTAGAAGAATATTATCTAAGATTCTGAAATTCTTCAAAGATAATAAGACTTTTGACAAGTCTAAAGCACATAAACAATGGGAGAAGGAATTGGGGATTACTATCTCCTTACAGTCTTGGTATAAAGCATGGCAGATTACTAAAAAAGCAACCCACTGTATAAACCTTCAAGAACTTTTTTTCAAACTTATATATAGCTGGTACATGGTTCCCACACATATAGTTAAATTTCCACCAACTAATGGAGATATGTGTTGGCGGTGCCAAGTTAAAACAGGATCCCATAAACATATATGGTGGGATTGTCAAAGGCTAACTCAGTTTAAGACAAAAATATCTGACCTTTTTCTGAGGCTGTTTAATTTTGATCTTACTTAGAGCTTTCCCCTCAAACGTTTTTTCCCATATAGATCCTCCTGATATTAACGGGAATGATCAGATTTTGTGGCTTAATATACTATTGGCCTTTAAAATCTGCCTTGCTAGATATTTGAGAAATCAGCATCTCCCAAGTTGGCAAGAGATCAAACTGCAAATAAATTTACAATGCAATGTAGAAAAATATTTTTTTCTTAAGGAATCTAACTCAAGAGGGAAGTATGACTGTATTTGGCAGAGATGGTCCCAGATAACTGATTTAAAACTCCCTGTGCATTGACTTACCAGCAACGCTGCTCTGGTGGCCTATGTACTAGGTCTATTCTGGCCCCGTCATCTTATGATTTAAGTGGGAGCTTAGCATATATTTTAATGCAAAATTAACTCAAATATGCATATGGCATATAAAAAGGACTGGAGTAGACTGTTGATAAATATGAGGTCAATATAAGACAAGGTTCAAGGTCTCTATAACATGGGTCAACTGGTTCTTATATGCCATAAAAATATAATGTATCTAAAGAAACACACCTTAAAATATGTTCACATGATATTACTATCTTCAACGACCTCTGCTCCGTAAAGCAACTGATAAGATACAGGCATATGGTACAGAAACACACACAACATAATCTTTCTACAATTCGAGAAACTTTCACAAAAAACAGCAACATGAAAATATTTAGTTCTATCTTAATATTTTACATTTTTTTAAAGACAATTCATTGTAAACCAATATACAAAGACAGGAAACAATACAGTAATAAACTTCTTGTTATTTCCTTTGATGGATTTCGTTGGAACTATGATCAAGATGTTGATACACCATACCTGGACTTCCTTGCAGAAATAGGTGTGAAAGCAAAATATGTAAGCCCACCATTTGTAACAATGACATCTCCGTCACACTTCACAACAATCACTGGTAAGTCTGAATTGCAAAATACAAAATAAAAATTGTATAAAAATGCAAAGTTTGTATGATGAATGCATGCTAAATAATATTTTGTAAATGTGCACATATATTTGTGTGTATAAAACACAAGTCAGGAGATAAAAAAGCTTATACATGAAACTTTTCAACAGAATGTTTGATTTACTCTTTATTTTTGGTAAACCACGCAAACCAAAAAGAAAGACATTGAAGCAACGATCAAAGGATAAATAGAATTTAATTAATAAAATTAGCATGAAAATATCTCATATTGATTTTTAGATACACCTCATTTGCCTAGTATTTTAATAATACATTTACAGGCAACTATTAGAAAGTGTGCATCACATTTTGCAAGTTATGTTACTTCAAATGTGAGTTACTGAAAAGGTAGCTTTAATAGCTCAAAGATTTAAAAAAATCATCACAAAACTTATTTTATTTTTGAAAAAGGATGCAACCTGATTATTTCACAATGGCCATTCCTGGTTATTTCCCAATGGTCATTCTACCGCGTTCTGTGCAACTTTTGTTCCCCACCAGTCTCTTCTAACCTACTGTACATACTAAAAGTAAAACTGCATTTTCACACACCCTTTGCAATTATGTTTATGGGCGTTTTTAAATGTTATATGTCTGTTAGAAGGGAAAGGAATATTTGAAGATTTGTGTTCACTTTTTAACTGCAGTGAGATACATAGATTTTAAACACAGAAATTTAGTTCGTAGGGCTACTTAATAAAAGTCGACTTATCAGTCAAATTAAGACAACTGACAAATAACAAACTGCAAACTGTTTGCGACGACATGTGTCCATGCATTTTTTCAAGTTTCAGGATTGTAAGCATCTTCTGATACAGAATTCTTATGGAGACAGGGTTGACGCCTAGGTGCAAGAATATTTTTGGCACCTCCAGGTGGGTTTGGTTATATTACAAACTTCTCCCATTAACAACCACATCCATTTTCTATGGCAACTGCTTCCACCTCTTTCCAGTTCCATCTTGTGCCCAGTTTGTCTCTAAACAGCTTGTCAGTACTATCTTGAGCCCCAAACAATTTGTTGGTGCCATTTTTGTTCCCAAACAACTTGTCAGCACCATCTTTGAGCCCAGTTGGCTTGTCTGTACCATTTATGTTTCCAAACAGCTTGTCAGTACCGTCTTGAGCCCCCTAAAATATGTTAGTGTCATGTGTGTTCCCAAATTGTCAGCACTGTCTTTCTGCCCAAATGTTTATGCCAAAAGGAAAAGAAATAAACACCAGATAGTGAACGTGGAAATAAAATATTAAAAAGGTACTTCCTCACTGTACTGCCGCAGCCCGCAATAACACTCCTCTTAGTGTTCAACCACAAGCAACCCAAAAGTAGGCGCGCATGTACATATGTGGAAAGAAAAAATAAACGAAGATAGTGCAAATAATGTGGGATTCAAAGTGCTATGTGTGCGTGTAGTGTATGCACTCACAAAATTATAGATGATCAAGGCTCTTCAGAATAAAATTCTTTCTTTATTTCTTCTTATAACTAAAAGATTAATAAAAAAGAGAACGGCCAATAGTGCAATATATTCCTGTAGTTCTTATAGGAAAATAAAAATGCACTTACAAGATGATCGGTATTTTCAGGCACTTCAACTATAAGTCCGAAGTTCAGAGTAATAAAGTCCAAAAACAATAGATAGTCCTCGTGGGTAGTCCTCAACGCGTTTCGCCTGTCGGCTTCCTCAGGAGAACAATTATGAATTTTTCCAAAAGAAAAAGGAATATATTGCACTATTGGCCGTTCTCTTTTTTATTAATCTTTTAGTTATAAGAAGAAATAAAGAAAGAATTTTATTCTGAAGAGCCTTGATCATCTATAATTTTGTGAGTGCATACACTACACGCACACATAGCACTTTGAATCCCACATTATTTGCACTATCTTCGTTTATTTTTTCTTTCCACATATGTACATGCGCGCCTACTTTTGGGTTGCCCAAATGTTTAGTCTGTGGTATTTTTGTTTCCAAACACTTTGGGAGTGCTGTATTTCTGTGCCATCTTTGCCTTAATAGAGCTTGTCAATGTCATGTTTGTGCCTGTCACGCTCTACCTAGGCTGCGGAGCTGCATATCTCTGTCTTGCTACAGTTTCTCTGTTTTGCTACAATCCATTCCTGGATTTCCTTATGCTCTGTTCTGATCTTCCATTCCTTGCTTCTAGTTCTGCTCATTGCTTCAGCTCTGTTCCCTTTATAAGGTGTGTCCCACCCATAATGTTTGTCTCAGTCTGCAGTCTACAGGTATGTCTCTCTGATATGTGTTTAGATTCAATGTTTGGTTTCAGCTTATTAGTGGTTCAGTAAGCAGGGTTTAGCGTTAGGACCCACCGAATATTGGAGTACTTTGGAGTAGTGGTGGACTAAGCATTCTATGGCCATATGATGTGACGGAATCTCCAGTCCTACGGTCCTAGGCTAGTTCCTGTATTCATGTTTGTCTGTCTCTTATGTACCTTTGCCCTCCTTTTCCCTGAATCATCTGAGGATTTCAGTTCCTCTCTCCTCTCCCCATGTCCCAGTTAAGATGGCCTATCCTTGCTTAAAGGAGAAGTGTCCGAGGATTCTGGCTCCTCACTCCTTCCCCTGTGTTCTTTGCCTTGTTCCCTGTCCTTTGTTGTGTCCTGTATCATTTATGTCTTGTCTGGTTATGCTCCTTGTTCTGTCCTCATTGCGTGCAACGTTTCTGTTGATACTCTGCTTAGCTTCCCTACTGCCAGCCTGCAGCATCCTGCACATGATTCTGGTGCTATGTCTCATGCCTGCTCCAGGGTGTCTGCAGGATATCTCCAAGTTCTGCTCTGCTTTGATAACATCTGCTGCTATGTCAGGGCGCAGGCCCTGTCCATCTCCGCTACTGCGTAATAACTCCTGAACTCCATCTTTGGGCGCTCTGGGTCATTACAGTCATCTGTATGGATTCCTGACAGTGCCTAAACACCTGTGCCATTTGTGTCCCAACACTGATTGTCAGTGCCACCCCCCCAAAATAGCATTATACTTAATGTGTCAGTGACATCCAGTGCTTCAAGTTTAAATGGTCAGATCCATAGCTAGCTCCTTTTGAGGTTGCAACAAAAATGGAAAGTTGTGTCCCCACTATATATTTACAGAGATTATTATGAGGAAAGTAGATAAATAAATGAATAAAAATGTTATGATATGAGTATAAAAGAGAATTAAAAATAGCAGGAAAACAAATTTCCCTAAACCCTGTAATTTATTCACATTTTGTGTTGGTGGGGGCCTGAGCAAGTATTTTGCATTAGCTTAATGGGACATTGGGGACAAGACAGACAGTTATATGATACAGTGCAGCTCATAGTGAGTAAAAGTGCACAGTGATCCTGACATATGTGGTGCATTACATAGTGAGCCAGACACAGACGGTAATACAGCATAACTCCCATCATTACATACTAATCCAAACACTAACAGGGATAGAGAAAATCTCCTATGATTATACAGTGATCCAGATGCATAGTGGTGTACACAGTGGTGTAGCAGGACTCCAACATTATATAGCAAGCCAGACACAGACTGTGGTACAAAATAACTCCTAACTCTATATACTGAGCCAGATATTGACAGTGGTACAGAATACTCCCATCACTACTGTATTTGCTTGAATATAAGAAGAGGTTTTTTTCAGAGAAAATACTCTGAAAAATACCCCTCGTCTTATAATCGGACCTCAAATAGAGGTCTGGCTATAAGACTAACATCCAGATCCCTCACAGGGCTGCAGGGGACCTGGATTCACCTCCCTGACAGCAGGTGGACATCTGTGCGATACTCGCAGACAACCTGCACGTCCGCTGGCATTTCTATGATGGAGCACATGACCTTCTGGTGCTCAGTCATAGAAGCCCCGCCGGGTAGCAACCGAGGTTATCTACACACATCGCGCAGACATCCACCGGCTTCCCCCACTAGACACCTGGGAGTCTGAAGCACAGTGGATAAGTCTCGGGATGCACTGGTAAGTCTGTGGGGCAGAGTGGCATATCAGGGAGGGAGAGTGGCATATAGGGGGTATAAGGCATATTAGGGGGAGCAGAGTGGCATATCAGGGATGCAGAGTGGCATATAAGGGGTATAAGGCATATCTGGGAGGCAGAGTGGTATATAGGGGGTATAATGCATATCTGGGGGACAGAGTGGAATATAGAGGGTAAAAGGAATATCTGGGAGGCAGAGTGGCATATAAGGGGGTATAGGGCATATCTGGGAGTAAAAGTGGCAAACCTGGAGGCAGCTGTGAATAACTGGGGGGGGCAAATTGGCAAATAAAAGGAAATAAAATGCATTTTTCTCAATCACAGTTTTTATTAAATATGAAAAAATAGTTTACATGTGAATTAATCTTTATTATTTAACATTTTTCCTATAGGGTAGTCTTATATTCAGGCTTTTTCTTTTTTTTCCTAAATTAGTATTCAAATTTTGATCATAATCATCATCCTTTTTTTTTGCATTTCATTGCTTTTCCACTGTCACATGCCTTTACTCACACTCTCTCCATGTCTCCTTACCTTCTCTGCTGACTGCATCCAAGTCCCTGTCTCCTTTTTTTCCACTGCTCCGCTTCTTATCTTGGCTTTTATTGTTCTTCTGTCTTACTCCTCTACTATTCAGGGCACATGGGTGAGGTGCCCTTGGAGCACTCTCCCACGCATGGCCTTGTGTGGGGAGTTATCTGGTTGCTAATTAACTGCAGCATTAAGGACCTTGCCTGGTTTCAAAATCCACCAGAATCCTCAAGAGAACTGAGAGGGCAAGGTTCTGTAAGGAACTCTAGAGAATTTGACTGTACCGAGATGTGGTTCTTCAGGCTTCCATCATGCTCATCAAGGCCAAATTGAGTGACAAATCAAATGTTTTAGCTTCCAGGAGATAGGACATATTGCATGTAATCGTCTAAAAGCATATCATCCTATACACTTAAATTTGAGAACAGGGGAAAAATATGGTACATTATTGGTTTTTACAAAAATGTCTACTTTAACATGTGCTGTTTATACTAACCATTTCTGATCTATGAAAGTGGAGGGTAACACTCCATGATCTTTGCAATTAGACATGTGTCTCTCTACTGCTTCTGCTGATCACTTCAACTTCTTCCACATGTTCTTCTTCATCTTCTTCCACATATTCTTCATCTTCTATCTTCTTTATTCTATCACCAACTCTTAATCTGGTATATTCTGTCTTTGTCTGCATCTCAGCGGGCATATTCTGGCAACTTCCAACAAGATAGCAGTGCTGCTGTGACATAAACTAAGGTCAATATGGTGGCACTTGCGGTGACGGCATCTCCCCAATCCTCCAATCTGCAGATGAAAATGTGGAGCTTTTTGCTTTGTTTTCATCTGCTTCGTACTAATTTTCCAAAATTCTGTAAATTTGCAATTTGTAAAAATCCGAATGCACTAGTCTATTGTTTACCCCAAAATATTTCAACTTCAAAGTTTGCAAGCTCACATTAAGCTGTTTAACAAGCAGTAGTAGTAGGGCATTGGACCTGGGCAGGCAGGCCCATGCCGCCCCTTGGTGCAGGAACAGATCGTTGGAGAGAACAAGTGAGAGCAAGAGTGCGAGTAAAGCATGAATATTAACAAAGAATTTGATGACAAATAAGAATCATTCTGCCCATCTAGTCTGCCTATTTTTACTGATGTAAGGGATTTAAACCCTTATCAGTCTTTGGTCAGGTCCTATAGTGAGTAAAGCTTTAAGTCTATCCCATGCTGGTTTATATGCCCTCACTGTATTGGCCTCCACCACTTCTGCTGAGAGACTGTTCCATTTATCTACTAGCCTCTGAGTGAAGTAGAACTTCCTTGCTTTACATCTAAGCCTCTGACCCTCTAGTTTAAAAAAATTGGTAACATTTAAAAATAATTGTGCAGTGATGTCACCATCAGGGGAACCATCAACAATTCCAACAAAAAAAAAGTTCATAAATATTTTAAAAAAATAAATGAAAAAAAGGTTTATTTTTATGAGCAAATGCTAAAATTAGCGCTGTAACTTCCCACAAATCCTGGCATAGAAATAGTTTAAATACTACCATTTTAAATACCCATGGGGTGTCTAGTTTTAAAAACATGTATGGTTTTATAGGGTTAATTGAAAGATGTCCCAAATAGGACATGGGGCAGAAAAAGTGTAAAAACAAACCTATGCATGGGTAGTATCACTGTACTCTGGGGTGTACATATTGGGGTGTTTTTTTTAATCACTTTTGCAAAATAAAAGGAAAATATACAGAAACCAGAAAAGAAAGCAACATATAATGGACAAGTTCTCCAGATACTGGGGGTGTGATGATAAATGACAGGAACATATTTTAAAAGATGTACCATAACATAATGAACCAGTACCAGAAAAGAAAACAGTAAATACTGGACAAACCTCTTCTCCAGATAACAGCTGTGTGATGACATGTGATCGAAACAAATCGTTTTCCATCTTCTGGCAATACAACCCTTTGCTGTCAAAAGGATATAAAGCAGAAGTTTGCTACAAGGTGAGTCCAGATTAGGAGGGAGCATATCCAGCAGGGCAACAGTGATGGAAATAGTGACCAGGATTAGGAGAAATTTGTTAATTTCACAGCACAGGACAGTCCCACGATACGTGAGCCATTGTACCACTTTGGCCACAGAGTCGCCAGCACAGGGGAGAAACTGACAGGAAAAATTTGGAGAGTCTGGAGGGGACATTACGGAACACACCAACAGAAAAGGACATTACGATCAGTCTAAAAATGGGTACATTTTTTTTATACCCCCCCTCATCATTTCCAAGGCTGTAAACCACACCTATACGTCAAAAGAGCAGTTCAATTTATCTTCCCATGCTTCCATGTAAAGGAAGCTTAATATCTGATCTGCAGTCCAGTAACACTGAGTAACAGAGATGGCCTTAGGCGATCCAGTGGAAGCTGGCTTCCAATATTTTAGGAGGACATTGCGGAATTGCAAAAATGTAAAGAAATCTCCAGTGGGAAGGGAATATTCATTCTTCAGGTCTTGAAAAGAACGCACATGCGAAGTGAGTTGGTGAATCGACTGAATACCTGCTTGCATCCAGGAGTCCACAGAGACATGAGGTAGAAGAGGTCGCATAAACGAAATGGGGGCATACTCAGATATCGTTGATGGGAAACGAAGGAGTGATCTGTGTTTATCCCACAGGACCAGGGTGTCACAGTCCCAGCAAGCACGGGCAAGCTAATGCCCGTACGCGACGGGCATCGGGGTGTGGGGTTGTCACCTCGGGTCCCGGCAGACACATGCAGGCTGATGCTGTACGACGGGCACCGGGGCCTGGAACGTCTGTGTCGGATTTCGGCGATTGGACACCCAGACACCAGACACGCAAGGCTTTCTCTGGAGGTCGATCTACCACGCTGCAACAGCCTGCCCACTGTGGTGGAGCCCTCCAGAGACAGTTACTTACCCGCTCCCAGCACAGCTATGGTCCTCTCGGCGTAGACGAGGCGTGTGGCTAGAGGCGCGGTCTGGACGGCCGGCTGGAGCTACAGCAGTGATGCCCATCTAGGGGGCGGGGTTTAGGTTTGGCACCGGATTTAAAAATCCGGAAATGCTCTATCCAGTTACCCTCTTATGGTCTTTGCGTTTTTTTACCCTTTGCTTGCCTGACGTCTCTTTGCCTGCCAATTTTGTGCTGCTGCCTATTCTGATCCTGTACCGAATTTTGCTTGTCTGACTACCCTCTCTGGACCTGGACCCCGGCTTGTATGACTACCCTTTTTTGTGTACCGACTCGGCTCTCCTGACTATTCGTTTGTCGTGTACCTTGTTGATCTAACTCCATTCCTATAATACCTACCTCTACCTGGCCTCCTTGCTGTTGGGATCATCTAAATCCTGGGGTGCTGCTGCCAGGGGCTTCTCCTTTGGTAGTAGTGTTCTGGGTGGAAAAACTTCCGCGGTGAGTGCCAGTGTGGGGGTAGTCATGACACAGGTACAGTTTAGTTGTTGGCAAAAGATGTGGAAGGGCTGGTCTAATAGGTCTTGGGAGCCAGAGAAGATCCCTAAAAAAAAAAAGGCTGCGCGAAAATATTTTCATGCCACCTGTGTCGAATCCGCGAAGAGCAGGAGAGTTTGCGCAAGATTAGCCAAATAATACTTTTTAACATAAGAAACCCCCAGACCACCTGACATCCTTGGGCGTTGCAAAATTCGGAGTGGTAGCCAAGCTTTCTTCTTGGCTCAAATGAAAGTCGACAGCGTCCCATGAAGAAGGCAGGTGAAACAGAGACAGGCAATGTTCTAAACAAATATAGCAATTTCGTCAGTGACTTCATTTTGAAGGAGACAATCCTCCCAGTCCATGACAACTCCAATTTGGACCACCTATTAATATCGTCCTTAATGGTTCACCAAATATGATGGTAGTTAACCTTAGCTAGAGTGTGTCTAATTCCCAGGTACGTGAGAAAATCAGACCTCCATTCATATCGAAAGGATCGCTGGGAAGCCTAAATTACCGTATTTGCGTATTTGCGGTAATCTTAAATCTGAATATTTATTTAGGAAAAAAAGAAAAAGCCTTAATATAAGATGACCCTATAGGAAAAAAGTTTTACCAGTAAATGTTAATTCATGTAAACTATTTTTTTTAATAAAAGCTATGATTGAGAAAAATATTTATAGTTATATAAATATAAAAAATATATATAAAAAATATATATACAGTTATGCACATCTGCCCCAGAAATGCCTTATACCCCCTATATGCCACTGTGCCCCATGATATGCCATTTAACCATATATGCCACTGTGCCCCCATGATATGCCTTATACCCCTATTTGCCACTCTGGCATTAAGGGGGTTAAAAGGCATATTATGGGGCAGAGTGGCATATAGGGAGGTTTAAGGCATTTCAGGAGGCAGAGTGGCGTATAGAGCATTAAAAAGGCATTTCTGGGGGCAGAGTGGCATTAAGGGGGTTAAAAGGCATTTCACAGAGCACTCTGCCTCCAGAAATGCCTTATGCCCCCCATTTAACACTCACCTGCCCCCCCCCAAACTTACCGGTGCTTCTGATTCCCCTGTCATGTAGCCGGGGCAGCGTGTAGATGTCTACTTACGCTGCAGCTGGAAGGAGGTGTGGCTAGCAGCGGGGGTTGTCTGCGTCCATCGTGCAGACCTTCCCCGACTGTCAGAGAGAATTCCCGGCACCGAGCAAATACGGTAAGTGCTTGTGTTTTACCACAATTGATCTTGTAGTACGAGATACTGTTAAAGTCCTCGAGAAGTGAATATAAGGCTGGTATAGATGTCACAGGATCTGTAATAGAAGAACATCATCTGCGTATAAAGTGATCGTCGTTTCGTACGAGTGAGACACAAAGCCCTTGATATCCACCTTTGACCGTACTGCAATCGCAAGGGGTTCTATTGCTAACGCAAACAATAGTGGAGAGAGAGGGCATCCCTGCCTCGTGCCGTTAGAAATATCAAATGGTCTTGACAAAGATCCAGCAGTACGCACTCTAGCATGGGGGTGAACATATAGGCGATCAATTGCTCATGACCAATTTGATCATTTTGAATTAATCCTGGTAAAAAAAAGATTAAGATGGTCCGTCAAAATCTTTAATTTAGTATCTGTATTCAAAAGTTGGCGTATTTTCTGGTTTGGGTACCGTAGTTACATGTGCCTCCGCCATCTCCGAGGGGGCGGCGAGGTATCCATTAAATGTGTGAAGGGGTTGCAGAGATGAGTAGCCAGCACATCTCGGGGGGGGGGAGGACAGTGGCAGCATATCTCGGGGGAGGAGGAGGACAGTGGCAGCATATCTCTCGGGGGGGGGAGGACAGTGACAGCATATCTCGGGGGAGGAGGAGGACAGTGGCAGCATATCTCTCGGGGGGAGGAGGACAGTGGTAGCATATCTCGGGGGGGAGAGTGGCAGCATATCTCAGGGGGGGAGACAGAGTGGCAGCATGTTTTTTTGGTGCTTTTTTAAAGAAAAAAAACGTTTTCTTTAAAAAAGCACCAAACTTTTAGGGTGCGGCCTATATACGGGGGCGGCCTATATCCGAGCCAATACGGTATATGTGGGGTTTTCCAGTCAAATTGATCATTAGGGTTGGAAAACATACATTCAACCTGACTTCTGTGAAAAAAGCAAGGCAATGGTTAAATGATAATCCATCTGAACGACGAAAAACATAGGGTAGCCCATTTTTTTTTGATGGAGTAGGAAATCTTTTTTTATTAAATATACCCACTATATGAATGATGGTAACGTGGTAATGTTTACTAGTTTACTCCACATGAACATTTCTTACTTTTGGTACTATATTAACCCCTTAACGACCTTTGCCGGTTCAGGACCGTCATGGAAAAACGGTTGCTTAACGACCTTTGACGGTCCTGAACCGTCAAAAAATTAAATAAGCTTAAAAAGTGATCAACGATCACTTTCTTCGCTTAAACGGCGTTACTGTAATGCCTCGATGTCGAGGCATTCAGCAAGGCCGAGATCGGCATCGGGGGCCATGTCTGGCCTCTCCCCGGGGCGTCAACAGCCGCCATACATTGTATGGCGGCGGACGCCCGTTTTAAAAGCGTTTAGGAGGCGATCAACTTAAATGGTGTCACTGGAATGCCTCGATCAGGAGGCATCCAGCGACACCAAACACTTACCTCTGGATGGGCTGTGACCGCTCCGGAGAGCGGTCACAGCCGCAGCTGCCGGTGATCTTCGCCATCAGCAAGATGGCGGCGGCCCGGGAAAAAAAAAAAAAAGATGAAAGAGTTCGCTAGATGGTCTCCAGACCCTCTAGAGAATTCTGGCTCCACTTGCAGGTTGAATACAGGTACTGCACTCAACCATGCAAGTCAATGGAGCCCAGCTTTCTAATCACAATGTGATTAGTAAAATATTCAAAAAATAATAAAAAAAAAAAAATGGGAAAAAAAAACTAAATGTGCTAACATTTAAAAATAATTATGCAGTGATGACACTAGATGGACCATCCAGTACCAGCAAAATGTGTAAAAAAAATATAAAAAAGTATTAAAAAAATAAAATAAAATAAAAAAATAAAGTTTATTATTTTGAGCAAGTGCTAAAATTTCTCAAAAATCTCAACAAAGAGTTAAAATAAAAGCACTTCAAATACCCAAGGGGTGTCTAATATAAAAAAAAATGGCTGATGGGGTAAATTGGAGTGGCTCACTTCCCACATGTGGCATTTTAAATCTCAAACAACACGACAAACCCATGCATGTCGGGTATCACTGCACTCGGGAGATGTTCCTGAACACACATTGGGGTGTTGTTTGACAGTGACATATACCAGAACCTGTATATCTATACCTAAAGTACAATTTGTGTGAAAAAAAAATAAAAAAAAATTACTATTACAAAGTTTGACAAAGTGTAGTTGTATAATTGGTGCATGGAAAGGGTTAAAATAACAGCATTTGGGGGGCGTGGCCTGGCAACGGAGCTGCATGGACGTGTGAGAGACGAGCTCCGCCAGCACACGAGCGATACCGCGGCTAAACACAATATTTTTACCGGACAAAGTCTTCTTCAAGTAGCTTCTGGATTCCTGAAGCGGAGAAGATGTCTACCAAACATGTAAAGAAGACCCCGAGCAAGCTGCAACACTATTTTCCCAAGCGTTCCAGGCCGGGAGTTGAGGACCAAGATGGCGACGAATATTCCTTCCCGCCGTCACAGCCTGAACACGCAGATGGAGTTACAGACCTCGATCCTGAAGCTCCCGTGACCCCAGGGATCCTGAGACACATGCTGGATTCTATGCAATCCTCTATGACAGGACCCATTAAGGATATGCTTTCAAATTTAAAGCAAGATTTGGCACATTTGGGAGCGCGTACTAACCACATGGAGCAGAAATTTTCAGACTTTTCCTCTACCTTTAATGAGTTGGTTGACAGGCACAATGCGTTGGAAGATAATTATGCTGTGCTGCTTGCTAAGATGGCTGATATTGAGGACCGCTCTCGGCGAAATAATTTACGGATAAGAGGCATCTCTGAAGAGGTAACAGCCGAGTCCCTGCATACATACCTACACTCTTTTTTCGTCACGCTCTTACCTGATGCCTCAGATTCGGACCTACGGCTCGATAGGGCTCATCGGGTGCCGAAACCGAAAACGTTCACCTACTGATGAGGACATAGCGAGGCCCAGCAGAAAGCGGACGACGAAGCAACATCATTCCCGTTCTAATGCAAAGGCTGCTTTGGTGCTATCCGTTTCGCCGTCGAGGCTTTCCCCTGCGTCTACGTGACTTTCAGATAAGCCTTCTATTTTTGTTGGACTTGGGTCTCTTTTGACTTTATCCTAAGGATAGTTGTAGTTCCTACCTTTGCTTAATGCATTCCTGATGTTTTTTTTGTGTTTGGAACTTTTATTTTGTTTTTACATACATATACACACACCGTACCTGTACCCTATCGACACCTGTCTACTTATATGCCGCGTGGTCTTACGACTCATTTTTCCCGCGATACTTAGATATCTGCGGCATTGGTGCACCACATACACTCATGTTTTTGTTTCCAGACTCGTTTTTATGTCTGCTATACTCTCTAGGGGACCCTAGGATGTTGTTACACTACAGTCACATATTCCTCACGCATGCACTGTTATGCATCTGGTGCGCTATTTTTTTTTTCTCTTTCTTTCTTTTTCTTTCTGTCAATTAGATCAGACGGTCATTATCCAGTTGCCACTGCTATTGTACCAAGATGCAAATTACCTTCCTTTCTATTAATGCTCGGGGATTAAATACCCCACATAAGCGTCGGATGCTGTTTCAGGAGCTCAAGACGCGTAAGGCTACGGTAGTGTTGATTCAGGAGACCCACCTCGCTAAATCCCAGGCAAGATTATTGGCATCCAAATATTATCCCCTAGAATATCATGCGCGCGCCGCCAACAAGACTATGGGAGTAGCTATACTTATTAGAAGACAAGTTCAATTTCAATTGTCTCAGACCCGTGACCCGAGGGGTCGCTATCTTATAGTCCGGGGTTGCATTGACGGTGCCCCTTATACTATCCTTAATCTTTATGCCCCTAACTCCGGTCAGACCGCTTTTTGTGATCATGTATTCACTAAACTACACAGGCTGAGACAGGGTAGAGTGATTGCTGGAGGGGATTTTAATCTCATTTCTACTCCCTCCTTGGACTCTTCCGCAAAATTGTCTACTAGATATTTGAGGACACTGACGGACCAAGGTAAAAAATTCCAAGATTTGCTTCATCAACACTCCCTTTTTGATGTATGGCGTGTGGTACACCCTTTGGGTAGGGACTTTTCTTTTTACTCAAATGTTCATTCAAGTTATTCCAGAATTGATATGCTCTTGGTAGATGGTGAGGTCTTACAGTTGATTCGACGCGCAGAGATAGGACATATATCGTGGTCTGACCACGCTCCTGTGTGGATTTCCCTGGACAATGGACCCACCTTGTCACCGTCAGCCCGATGGCGCCTTAATGAAAGTCTCCTGCAACAGACGGAGGTATGCGTGGATGTTGCGGACGCGCTCGCCGAGTATTTTCGGACCAATGCCACTCCGGAGATTTCACCCTCCACCTTATGGCTTGCCCATAAGGCAGTCATACGGGGTCATCTTATTAAAATTGCGTCTGCTCAAAAGAAGCAGAGATTACGCACGATCTCAGAACTTACTGACCGTCTGGTGTCCTTGGAGCTTACCAATAAAGCTTCTTGGTCCAAAGATACTCAGGATCAGATACGGGAGATCAAGGCTGAACTACATAAACTTCAACTACATTACACGGAATTCGCGTTACGTCGGCTTCACCTGCAGTATTATGCAAAAGGGAATCGAGCTGATTCCTTGTTGGCTCGCAGGCTCCGACTCCAGACGTCTTCCTGTACTACCCACTACTTACAGACTTCACAGGGTGTGAGGGTGTATAATCCGAAAGAAATCGCTGATCTGTTTGCGAAATATTATGACTCCTTACATAACCTCCGTCTACAGACGGACTTACCGCAACCGCGTTCTGTGGAGATTGCTGATTTTCTCTCCTCTCTTTCAATCCCTCGGCTTCCGGCGGATCGGTGGGAGGCTTTGGTGGCACCGCCATCACCCGATGAAGTCGAGCGTACCATCGCCGGCCTAAAATCTCATAAAGCCCCAGGTCCAGACGGCTTCTCCAATCTTTATTATCAAAAATTTAAATCTATTTTGGCTCCTCGCTTAAGTGATCTCTTTTCCTGTTTCTTGGAGTCTACACCCCTCCCTGGAGAAATGTCAGAAGCCTATGTAGTCACCATCCCTAAACCCGGGAAGTCCCCTTCGGATTGTGTAAATTATAGACCTATATCCCTGTTAAACACGGACATTAAGCTCTATTCCAAATTGCTTGCTAACCGTCTGAATACCTCGCTTCCTGCCTTGATCCGCAATGATCAGGTAAGTTTTATTCTAGGTCGTCAACCGTCCGATAATACGAGGTGCATCATTAATATTACCCATCTCGCGAAATCTACTAATAAACCTTGTGTGATGCTTTCTTTGGATGCGGAGAAAGCTTTCGACCGCATTCATTGGGGGTTTCTGCTCTCTACGTTGAGGGCTTTTGGCTTACCTGAGAAATTTGTTAACGCAGTTTCTGTCCTCTACGACCGGCCCCGTGCACGAGTCTATACCTCTGGCTTTCTTTCGGAGCCCTTCGCTATTAGCAATGGTACCCGCCAAGGATGCCCGCTCTCGCCGCTTTTATTTGCTCTAGCCATGGAACTGCTGGCGATTGCCATCAGAGATCACCCCGATATTGCGGGCTTTCCCATACGTTCCGTTGACTCTAAAATTTGTCTGTACGCTGATGATGTCCTCCTGACACTCACTAACCCAATAATTTCTCTTCCAAATCTACATGCGTTATTGTCTACTTTTGGTAATCTCTCGTACTACAAAATCAATTGGCATAAAACGCAGGCTCTTAATATAGGATACGAGACTTCGGTGATTAGCGCCGTGTCCGGTACTTTTCATTATTCTTGGCGTACAGACTTTATTACATATTTGGGGGTCCGCATTACCAAGTCGGTTGGTTCCTTATTTAAATCCAACTTTCTACCACTTTGGAACAAAATCTGTGACGATTTAAACAGATGGTCAAAACTGGAGATTTCCTGGCTTGGCCGTATTGTTTCCTTCAAAATGAATTCACTCCCCAAATTGCTATATCTTTATATATTAGCCTTGCCTTCTGGATTCTTTCGCACAATGCAAACCAGACTGTCTAAGTTTTTTTGGCTCCACAAAAGGCCCCGTCTTCCATACCATGTTTTACAGCGCTCTAAACTACTTGGTGGTTTGGGTATTCCAAATCTCAAGCTCTATTATCTTGCCTCCAACCTGGCTCAAACCCTTCTTCTCTTTTCAAAACCGTCTAGGGTGGCCTGGGTGGACCATGAATCCTTGTTTACTTCTCCATTTTCGTTGCGAGATCTTCTGTGGCTTCCTAAGAATTATAGACCTCCCCTGCCGGATGCACTACCCACGA
This sequence comes from Sceloporus occidentalis, assembly GCA_023333645.1. NCBI lineage: Eukaryota > Metazoa > Chordata > Lepidosauria > Squamata > Phrynosomatidae > Sceloporus > Sceloporus occidentalis. The sequence continues at coordinate 503,113 of JALMGF010000297.1, forward strand.
CCTCGCTCTCGTTGGCATTGTGGGACAAACATAAATCCATGTTGCGGTTTCCTAATCACCTTCTCGAGCATGCCCCATTATCCTCTTTGAAACCCCTTATCCCTCATGTTCACTTAGATAATTGGATACATTGTGGTGTCACTTCGGTATCCCACTTATTCTCCGGTGGTCGTCCACGCTCTTTTCAAGACCTGCAGAGTACTTTTTCCCTGCCCAGTCGAGATTTCTTTAAGTATCTCCAAGTTCGTCACGCTCTTTCGCAGCATCTGAAGGACCTCCCTGCCTCCTGTCCGGATACTCCGATCGTTCGGCTTCGCCTGAAAGCTCCTTGTGTTCCAGGGGCTATCTCGGTCTGTTATACCGCTCTATTGGGTCACGGGTCTGATGACAAACTTCCATTCATGCTACAATGGGAGAGGGAACTTGGTAAGGAATATGATGTTCAAACTTGGTATCATGCTCTCTCCTCGTTTCAGGGGGTCTCAAAAAATGCTACTCATTTCGAAACCAACAGGAAGGTTCTCTTTCGGTGGTATTATGTTCCCTCCAGACTAGCTAAAATGTTCCCCTCCTCCTCTCCCTTATGCTGGAGACAGTGCGGGGAAGTAGGCACCATGCTCCATGTATGGTGGAGCTGTCCTGCGCTCAAACCCTACTGGACAGCTGTTTTCCATCTCATAGTGGAATTGCTGCATATTCCAATAGTGGCCGAGGTGGAGATTGCATTGTTGGATATGTTTCCTCCATCACTAGCCTCCCCACTGCGGAAATTACTAGGTCATGTCTTGATCGCAGCCAAGGTTTGCATTGCGCGCAAGTGGAAAGATCCACTCCCCCCCCACGATTCAGGACGTCTTGTATGCGCTTACTACAACCCGTACTTATGAACAGATGGCACATTCCGCTTCTTACACCCCACACATTTTCCATGACACATGGGCGGCCTGGGATGAGTATTATACTGCTACATTCTGCCCTATGCCTAGTGCTTTTATCCAGAATGATTTGCGGACCATTTGGTATCGGAAGGCGACTCTGGCATCCTGATTACCTTTTGGCTTCTTCTCTCTCTTCTACTGCTTTTTCCCCTTCCCTTCCCCATCCCTTCCCCATCCCTTCCCCATCCCTTCCCCTTCCCTGTTCCCAAAAATGTAAAATCCGAGATCTTTGTGACATATTGTATATATATTATACCGATATGGTATTTCTACATTGTTTTTACGCGCTGTATGGCGGTATATTTGCAGTGAGGTCCAACTGTATTGCGCATTTTTTTTAATGTTGTTTTTCCTTATGTATTTACTCCTACGTATTACATGGAGGATACCTGTGTTATTTTTATGTCTGATCTCAATAAAAATTCAGATGGAGGCATAATGACCAAATGACCACCTGAATTACGCATGCCCCAAAAGTAGCCTTTTACCAGCCAAACAATCTGACAAACCCATGCATGTGGGGTATCGCTGTACTCAGGAGATGTTCCTGAACACACATTGGGGTGTTGTTTGACAGTGACATATACCAGCACCTGTATATCTATAACTAAAGTACAATTTGTGTGAAAAAAAAATAAAAAAAATTACTATTACAAAGTTTGACAAAGTGTAGTTGTATAACTGTTGCATGGAAAGGGTTAAAATAACAGCATTTGAAATACCCTGGGGTGTCTAGTTTTTAAAAATATATGGTTTGAATGGGTTAAATTGAGTTAACCGGCTTCAAAGATGTTCCAAAGAGGAGATGGAGGCAGACTGACCAGATTTTTTAAAAAAGGTTTGGAAATCATAAAACGCTGCTTGTACTTATTGCCCTATAACTTACAAAAAACAGCAAAAAAACATAAAAACATTGGGTATTTCTAAACTCAGGACAAGTAGTAGAATCTATTTGGCTAGTTTTTTTACTTGCTTTTTTAGGTGAGTAAAAGATTTTTCAAATAAAAGTCATAAAATGTGTATTTTTTTCAATTTTTCACCATGTTTTTTTTATTTTTTTATAGTAAATAAGATGATACGATCAAAATAATGGTATCTGAAGAAAACCCATCTTGTCCTGAAAAAAACAATATATAACTTATGTGGGTACACTAAATGGGTTAGGAGAAAATTACAGCTGAACACAAGCACCACAAAAGTATTAAAACAGCCTCGGTCCCACAGGGTACAAAAAGAAAAAACGAGCCTGGTCCTTAAGGGGTTAATAGTTATATAAAGAATGATTATGATTATAACAAAATTAATTAATTTATGAAATCGCTCTACGCGATTCATGTAGACAAGTTCCGCTGCAGCTGAAGTTGTCTACGCGAATCGCGTAGAGCTCTACACGCTGCCCGGACTAAGCACCGGGGACTCAGAAGCACCGGTAAGTTGGGGGGAAGGATCCAGGCCCCCTGCATCTGTGTCCCTGGTGCTTAGTCCAGACAGCGTGTAACGCGAATCGGGTAGATCTCTACACGCTGCCCAGACTAAGCACCGGGGACACAGATGCAGGGGGCCTGGATCCTTCCCCCCCAACTTACCGGTGCTTCTGAGTCCCCGGTAAGTTGGGGGGGCAGGAGGATCCAGGTCCCCTGCATCGCTGCGGGGGATCTGGATATTAGTCTCATAGTCAGACCTATTTGAGGTCTGATTATAAGACGACCCTAATTATAAGACGAGGGGTATTTTTCAGAGCATTTGCTCTGGAAAAAACCTTGTCTTATAATCGAGCAAATACGGTATATAGATTGAATAATAAAAGATATACCATGATAGAACACTCATCTCTGCCACATAAAAAATGAGGGGTTGCAATTTTGATTCCTAATAATATAGGTCAATGTTCCCTCTAATTTTTCTTAGGTGGTGTGCGCAGAAAATTTCTCTTGTGCAAAAATTTTCCCAGAGCAAAAATTTGGTGCACACAATATGCTTCTGCAAATGTTAAATTTAAATTGTTATTCTATATTTTTGGTACAGCTCGCTCATGGTTAATAACATTACATTATAGTGTGATAATGTAGTATTAGTTACACAACAGTATTACTTACTGTAATGTTTTTTTAAAGGTGAAATTCTCACTGTACAAGTAAATTAGGCTCCAGGCCGCATAAAGGATAAAAAAAAATTGGGAAAAACTGTTGTCCGCAGGGGCGTACCTAGAGTATTTGGCACCTGGGGCGGATCCTGTACGTGGGAGCCACACACACACACTTTAAAACTGCATAGCTTCTATCGTTAGGCAAACATTGACAGGGGTACAGCATACCTGTTATTATTTACTAAGGCAGACATTGATGGTGGTACAACATAACACCTATCACTATATACTGAGGCAGACATTGACGGTGTTACAGCATAACTGCTATCATTATATACTGAGGCAAACATTGACGGTGGTACAGCATAACTGCTATCATTATATACTGAGGCAAACATTGACGGTGGTACAGCATAACTGCTAACATTATATAGTGAGGCAAACATTGACAGTGGTACAGCATAACTGCTATCACTTTATACTGAGGCAAACATTGACGGTGGTACAGCATAACTACTATCATTATATACTGAGGCAAACACTGACAGTGGTACAGCAGAACATCTATCACTATATACTGAGGCACGCACTGACGGTGGTACAGCATAACACCTATCACTATATACATATATACTAGATATATATACTATATATATATATATATATATATATATATATATATATATATATATAGGGATGCACCGAAATGAAAATTCTGGACCTGAAAATTTTGCATTCACTTGACTGAAACCGAAAATGACCCCCCCACACCTTTAAAAACAAAAACAAAATTTTTTTTTAATTAAAAGTAACACACCAAAATTAGACAAAAAAATCAATAGCAATATATATATATATACATATATATATTATATATATTATATATATATATATATATATATATATATATATATATTGTTATTGATTTTTTTGTCTATATATATATATATATATATATATTGTCATGGAACAAGTTTGTTTATTTTGTTATTTCCCTTTTTCCCTTTAAGTTGCTGGTTGCCCTGGCAACTTTCCAATTCTCATAGCTGAGATTGGGCTATTCCTCCTCCCCTGCAACTTTTCTGTAGTTGGTTTGTTCTAGGTGTTTTTCCTGTTCCCCTGTATCTCTCCCTTGGACATTCTATTTGAGCAGCCTCTGTGAGTACAGGTTCTGATTATCTTCTCCCTTGCAAGGCAATCCGTTTTTACCTTCCCCTTGCAGAAGCACTTCCACTCATAACAAAGCACCTTCTTCTAGAGAAGCACTTTTCCAACACTATACAACCAACAAGTGCCTTTATTTTTGTGACTTTCCCAATAAAGCTAAGAAAATACAGAAGACTTTGTGTGCTTTTATAGGGGACGAGTTAAGCTATCTGACCTTATTCGTTTCCTGGCATTTGACATTCATATCCAGGCATCTGACCCTGGGGTTCCAGAATATATATATATATATGATTAACAGCAATCACACTCCTATCATGCCCAGGCTCTAGCATGTACTGGTTGCTTGGGCATGATAGGAGTGGGATTGCTGTTAGCAATCATATATATATATATTAATATTGTTATCGAATTTTTCGGTCCAATTTTGGTGCGTTACTTACTTTTAATAAAGGTGTGGTTAACACACCAAAATTGAACAAAAAATATATATAATTGCTAACAGCAATCCCACTCCTATCATGCTCAGCAGCCAGTACATGTTGGAACCTGAGCATGATAGGAATATGATTACAGCCTCCCTATGCCATGCTATCCCCCCCGCACACTTACACATCCATGCTATCCCCCCCCACACACACACTCGTTCACAAACATTCGGTTTAAACTACAGCATAACACCCATCACTCTCACACACTTACTAATTCACTCTCACATAATGTTTTCCTACCTTTTCTTTGTCACTGTCACTTTTGCTCCTCTTCGTTCTTCCTCTTCTGTGTCCTCTCCTTCCAGTGCAGTGGAGGCGGTGGGCGTGGCTTCAGTGCTGTGCGCCTGGATATGACATCAAATCCCGATGCACAGCATCAGTTGCCACGCGCATCGCAAGGGAGCAGGATCGGAGGTCTGCATTAACAGATTATTTTTTAAGACGGTTAGAGGGAGATCCTTGATCTCCCCAACCGAGCTTGCTCCTCTACCGGCGGACATTACTGTCCGTCTCTGGAGGGGTGCCGTGCGCACAACCAGTAGCGGACCATCCCCCCCTTCGGTATGCTACTGGTTGTGCGCACAATTTTGGTTCGTGTGCGCTCCCTCTTTATATTAAACATATGTGCTCCAAATACATTTTTAAATGGTACATTACAGGGAATTCAGAAATATATTCAGGGAACTTTCTTATGCCTGGGAGATTTTAATTGAGTTATTGATCATGAAGGGGACAGAACTAGTAGGGAACTATCTAGCAGCTGTGGTCAGAATGTCCTCTCAAGAGCATTTCGAGAAACATTGGGAAAATATGAGTTATACGACATATGCAGAACCATAAGACCGTTAGATAAAGATGAGACATTTTTCTCATGTTGATATAAATAATTTTCTAGGATAGATTTAATCTTAACTAAAGCTTAGGGATACTAAGATATTATTGAAGCTCTGTCTCAGATGACTGAACAATTTTTCCAAGAAAATCTGACTGAAGACACTAGTTTGGGAATTGTAGGGGAGGATATAAATGCGTGATGCTAATTAAGAAAGAGGCCCAAACAGAATAAAAGGAAGGAAATAGCTATCTGACATATATTTCATTGAGCAACCTAAAAAGAAAATGTAGTGAGTTCCCGGACGATATTTTTATCTCTAGAATGTTCCAAATTAAAAAAGAAATTGAAGAGGGGGGCGTGGCTTGCCTTGCTTGGTGATGGCTGCTTAGGACCTTAGCTCCTCAGCGAACCCCAGACAATCCGCAACCATCCGACATTAGATTTCGCCATGGGTCGTGTGAAACGTCCCTCACAGCAACACGAAGCCCCAGACTCTCAACCCAGATCCTCTGGACACTCTCTGAGACATTATTTCCAGACCCCTGCGGTCCTGGACACTCAGCCACCTTCGCCCAACATGGCGCCCTCACCGGCCAGTACTTCCTCATCCGAAGAACAGCCACCCGTACCGACAGAGACTGAGCCTACTCCATCGGCTGCAGCTTTGCAGGAGATGTTTCGCTCGCTCCCCACGAAGGCTGACTTTAGCACCCTCATCTCAGAAATGAAGCATGTGCTTCACGAAGAGGTAACTGCACTGCGCGCCGATATCATGGGGGTTGACCACCGCACCACTCACCTTGAATCCTCGTTCGACGCTGCCTCGACTCACCTGGCAGAATTGCGGCAGACTACAGCACGCCTAACCGCTCGGTGGAGGATCTGGAAAAGCGTCACAACGTGCGTGTTAGAGGCCTACGGGAACCAGACGGCCCTGATGATCTTTGGGCCTTCCTGGGCCGCTTCTTCAATTTTGTTTTGGGCCGTGCTCCTGACACCCCCATTCGGTTAGACAGAGCGCACCGGGCCCTGCGACCACGCGGCGGACCCTCGGACCCTCCGCGCGATGTCATATGTTGCTTACAGGACTATCAGTTAAAAGAGGAGCTTATGGCGAAGGCGCGAAATTCCCGGTCATTCGAGTTTGAAGGCCAAGTGCTTACGCTTTTCCAAGATCTCTCCGCCATGACTTTGCGCAACAGAAGGGCGTGGAGACCACTAACATCCCTACTTCGTGAACGTGGCATTCGCTACAGGTGGGGGTTCCCATTTCAACTGGTGGTTCCCTATGAAGGTGCTACGTATGTTTTTTTTTTGGTTTTTTTTTTTTTTTTTTTTTTTTTATTTATTTATTTACGTGATAACACTACACAAGCTCGGTTTGTGGCATTGCTTGCCCGTCATATGTCGGCGATTCCATGGGATGTCTATATGTCGCTAGTTATGATCTGTACCTCGTCAATGCTCAATGAGGTGCGTGCCGGCACTCCCTTCCATCCTCACTCCCTCATGGCGACGATCACTGTGTTGCCCAAGGAGGGGAAGGACCCTTTGCTATGTCAGAGCTACAGGCCTATCTCCCTCCTCAATACGGACTTGAAGCTCTTTGCGAAGGTGCTGGCTACCAGACTGCAGTCTGTGTTGGGCGCCTTAGTCCACCCTGATCAGTCCGGTTTTATCATGGGCAGGGAGGGTCGTGATGGCACGTACAGGGCTTTGAACTCGATTCATTTGGCCCAGGCGACTGGTCAGAGGATTCTCCTTCTGTCCACGGACGCTGAGAAGGCCTTTGACCGGGTTGCATGGGACTACATGTTCCAGGTGTTGCGTGCGTTTGGGTTTGGCCACTCGTGGCTGCATTGGATCACCGCCTTGTATTTGGCCCCCTCGGCGCGTATCCGTTTAAATGGTGCCCTCACAGGCTCTTTCCCCATCCGTAATGGTACCAGACAGGGGTGCCCGCTGTCTCCGCTCTTGTTTGCCATATCCTTGGAACCATTTCTGCAGTCAATTCGCGCCAACCCGGATATTCACGGTCTGCAGTGTAATGACTCTTCGTATAAGGTGGCCGCTTATGCGGACGATTGACTTTTCACTCTAGCGTGACCCCAGATTTCTCTCCCAGTTCTTCAGGAAGAACTACGACAATTCGGACCCCTCTCTAACTTTAAAATAAATACAGACAAGTCCGAAGTCCTGGATGTCTCCTTGACCCCGGATGAGGCAGGCGCAATCAAGGGGTCCTTTAACTACAGGTGGTGTCATAACAGCATTCGGTACTTGGGGACCTGGATTCCCTCCGATCTGCGCACGGTTTTTCGTGAGAACTTCCCTAGGCTTTTGGATCGGATTTGTTGTGATTTGCGTAGATGGTCCTTTCCCCATATCTCCTGGCATGGAAGGGTTAATGTGGTAAAGATGAATGTGCTCCCTCGGCTTCTTTATCTCTTTCAGACACTCCCTGTCCCCATTCCGAAGGAGTTCTTCTCTGAACTTCGATCGCTGGTTGCCAACTATGTCTGGCTGGGGAACGTCCGAGGATTCGCCACTCTGTTCTTATCAGGCCCAAAGAGAAGGGAGGGTTAGCTCTGCCTGACTTCCGCGGTTACTATCGCGCGACTCACCTGTTACGGATGCTGGAATGGCGATTCCATCCACCCGCCAAATTATGGATATCGTTAGAACAGGCCACCACGTCGATCCCTCTGTCGTCTAGTCTGGGTCTTCGCCCTGGTGTTCTTCGAGTGGCGAGGACCGAGAATCCCTTTGTCCGAGCTACTGTGATGGTCTGGAGGCAGAGGTGTGTGAGCGGGTCTCTTACCACTTATCCTTCCCCACTGACTCCTATAGCGGACAATCCACGTCACTAGGGAAGCCCCCGACCTTACCTTTGTCGGCGTTATGGGATCGAACTGCGCCGTTGCCGATCGAACGCGCACTTCCCGATGTTGAGCTCACTCTGCTGCGTCGCTTCCGCTATGGTCAGGTTACTCGGTATGGGCTTTCCCTTCCAGGTAAACACCACCTTTCTAGAGACTTGACCCCTTTTGAAGCTCTGGCCAGACGCCCTACGCTGCCCAGGGGGGGAATATCTATCCTATACCGCCTGTTGCTCGCGGCCGATCTCACGTTGCCGCCGCCGTTTCAGGGTTACTGGGAGGAGGTCCTGGGTGAGCCTCTGACTGACCAACAATGGGACAAGGTGTGTGAGTTGGCGCATAAATGTTTGGTGGCCTCCAAGGTTCAAGAAACAGCATATAAGCTGTTGTCACTATGGTACAGGACACCGGTGTCACTCGGACGGCTTTTTCCAGGCGTTGATACCGCCTGTTGGAGATGCGGTATGGAGCCTGGTACATACTTACACATATGGTGGAGTTGTGCTCAACTTCAACCATTCTGGCTTGGGGTGTTTCGATGTATGGGTGAGGTGGTGGATCAAACGATATCACCGTCCCCGGGTCTTGGCCTTCTCCTTCATAGTGGGTCCTCCCGGGTCACGGTGAAGCGCACGGTTTTGCGACATCTTCTTAACGCAGCGTGCTGCCTGATTCCTTTGTTTTGGAAGCGTACAGAGGTCCCCACTTTGTGCTTATGGGTAGCTAGGGTGGAGGAGATACGTGTGATGGAGGAGCTCTTGCATGTCTCCTCTGACAGGATGGAGAAATACTCAAGCACCTGGGCTTGTTGGCTTTCCTTCCTCTCGTCCACCACTCTATGGGATCTTCTCGCGTTCCCTTGAGCAACCCCGACTGGCTCTCCCTCCACCCACCTCTGTTCTTTGCCTTTCCTTTATTTTGTGTGTGTCCCCCTCCTACACGTTCTTTGTTGCTTCCTCAACACTAGCTCTCTCCTTTCCCTCTTTTCTTCTTCGCCCCTTCATGCTCTTTTCTCCTTCTCCCCTTCCTGCTCTTTTCTCCATTCCCCCCCTTTTTTTTTTTTTCTTTTTTTTTTTTCTCTCCTCCTCGTCTTTATATTCCACGAGGTTACGCAGCTCCGTTGCTGGGATTAGATTTCCAGCTACTGGACTCCTTCGCAGTTGCCAGGGTTTGTGATGCTCCACGGCATGCTCGGGTTTTTTTTTGGTTTTTTTTGTTTTTTTTTTCTACTTCTGTATCAGATTGTTGCACTCGCGATTCTCGTGCATATGTTAGACCGCCATGGTTCAACTTTGTATGATTACGTGTCCCTCTTCCTTTATCCTTTTTGGCTACCTTCCCCTCCCCTTTCCCAGGTTTCCTTTTACCCTTGCTCTGCTGAAAATCAATAAACAGTGATTTACCTAAAAAGAAATTGAAGAATTGCTTGGAAAAGTAGCTGTTGTGGCCTTACCCCAAGTGGACTCTTCATAAGTGGGCAGTTAAGAGTTACACTGGACTATCCAGACATCCATCCCTGGTCTTCATGCTTTCATCCAAGTACTCCTCTGGCAATTACTAATGTCTGCCATATCTCTTCTCTTACAGGTATGACTATCACACCTTTCACCTGAACCCTCCATTTCCTGCTGTTACCCCTTTTTTCCACCTGGTATGACTATCACACTTTTCACCTGAACCCCTCATTTCCTGCTGTTACCACTGTTTTCCACCCGGGATGTCTTTATCCTGCATGTCTCCATTCCCTGCTGCTCTTAAAAGGTTAAATTTGGTGCCCTCTAGTGTAGCTTAATTGCATTTGTTAGCCAAGGTGTGAAACATATGCCTCCTGTATGCAATCCTTATCTGACCACTTGTGAGGCAGCCCTATAAATTCCTAGGCCTCACTTGGAAACAAGCTTGATTGGAAATGTAGCTTACCCCACGTGGACTCTTCATAAGCGGGCAGTTAAGAGTTCCACTGGAGTTAAACTGGAGTGAAACGACATACCAAGTACCACTGCAGAAAGCAGGATTTCACCCACACCTCTCCTGTGGAATTCCTTTCCCCGTTCCGTTCAGAGTTTCTGCCTCATACGCAAATTTCAAAAGCTCTCTGAAAACCCACCTGTTCAGGGAAGCGTACAAGATACCTTCCCAGTACTCCCAACCATCATAATCAAGCCATCTGAACAATCAACAGCTTCAACACATCATTGGAACCATATCAACTCATCCCCATCCAAGCAGTCCTCTCCTATTGTCTCACTTCCCCCTCAACCTGCGACTAGATTGTAAGCTCGCAAGAGCAGGGCCCTCCTCTACTTTGCACCAGTTTGTTATTGTATGTGTTTTTGTATGTGAAATTGTTCTACTGACTAACAGCGCTGCAGAATCTGCCGGTGCTTTATAAATAAATGTAATGTAATGTAATAATAACACCTCATTAGTAAAGCTAATAATAACTTAATTAAGATGAAACAGAAATGTTATTATGTCGGAAATAGAGCAGATAAAATGCTTACTAATCAATTAAAAAAACTAAATGTAAAAGCTAGAATATATAAAATTATAGATGGGAATGATCATTTATATAGTCCAGAAGAGATAAGGAAGGCATTCGGTGAATTTTATTCAAACTTTTCCGAGGTCAAGATCGAGAACAAACTAGAAAATATGTATTAGAATGTAGATTACGAAAAATCTGAGAGTCAAGTTAAACAGTATGCAGCAATATTTTATAAAAAACTGATTAAACAACTCTCACCACAACTAAGTAATATGTTTAATGAAATTAAATCAATAAGGACCTTTCCTAGTGGCATGTTGGAGGCAGCTATACTACCTATTCCCAAACCCGGGAAGGATTGTATGAAAACATCTAATTTCAGACCGATACGAAGATATATTCAGCTATGCTGGCTGACCGATTAAAATTTGTCAGTTCGCATTTAATTCATAAGGATCAAACAGGCTTTGTTAAAGGTCACCAATCCAACGATAATACGCAGAAAATCATTGATTTAGTGGAATATGTATCTATTAATAAAATTCCTTTAATATTTTTAGCTCTAGATGCTAAGAAGGCTTTTGACAGGGTCAGTTGGACTTTCCTTGAGGAGGCATTAGGATGTAATATCAAACTGTAAACATTTTGGTCCAGTGGTCAAAAATGTTTTGTTACCATTTATAATTTCAGAAACCAACAAGAAGCTTCACAAACGTTTATTTGAAAGTCTAAATTTCATTATTCAAAGGTTTTGTATTAATTTGCATTATTCATTTTTGGTCATAACAGAAAACCCTGTTCTCCTAAACAGACATTTTAAAGTCTGCAGTAGGATACACATTCCTAGTAGAACAAGCCATATGGAAATTAGAAATTACAAGAATGGTCAGAACTGTGGCAGCTGCAGTTTAATGTTTATAAATGTAAAACAGGATGTAAAGATCAAAAATTAAATTATAGCATTTGGCCACTGTTCTGTCAGCAACAACAGAAGAGAGGAGTTGGGAGTAATTACTTCTGAGGACTTAATAAGCCAATGCAATATAGTGTCACAAAGAGCTATTAATGGTAGGAAGAAGGAGGTGGTTATGCCACTTTACAGATTTCTGGTCAGATCTCACCTAGAGTATTGTGTACAGTGCTGGAGATCTCATTTTCTGAATGATATTGATATTATGGAGACAGTCCAGAAGAGAGCTACCAAGATGGTTAATGGTTTCAAAGATAAAAAATAACCAGGAAAGACTAACACAATGATACTGCACTCCTACTGTTGGGTTACATAATGCTGTATTATGTGACCTCCACTGAACTTTACCCCTGTGAGTGAGCCTGTGCAAGGGGCAATGGCTCATAATTATGTATTATGCCACACATAATATAGAACATACAGCTTTAGGTAGGACCTTAGAGTGTAGCTGCGGAGCTTACCTTGACCAGGTCTAGAATAGTGATCCTTAATAAATACTAGACTTGTGAATTTTGTCAATTCGTACAAATCACCGAAAATGAGGCCAAACTCCTTATACAACAGATGAAAACAAAGCAAAAAGCTCTGAAATTGCACTTGAAATCCATGAGCTCTTTCATTCCCACACTCACTGTTGGCTCCCTACCTTCTTTACCGACTGCTTCTGTGTCTTGCAGCTCCACTTTCATGTTTCACATCTTTTTGTTCTCCGTCTTCTTGTTCTTTTTCCCATTTCTCTCTTCATTCTTCCCTTTTCTTACTTCTTCTGCATCTCTGCGGACATGACCTCCCGGCAAACTTTAAGGGTCAAAGTAGAGGATGTCACTGGAAGCTCCATCGTTTTGTCCTAAGATAACCCTTGTGAACTTTGAGCAAAATGGAGGAGCTTCCGTGACCTCCTCAACCCCGACTAAATGATTGCGGGAGAGGAAGCCACCAGAAATTCTGCCACTTTGCCCTAAGATAACCTTAATAACCTAAAATGAGAGTATGAGAGAATGAGTGAGAGAAAATGTGAGCATCTAAAATGCCCCCCGATTTTCATCCAAAACTAATGGGCAGGAAACGGAATTTGCTGTCCAAAAATGAATGGGCCAAAAACTAACCAAAAAAGGTCTCCGAATAATTTTTGGCCCATTTGCACATGTCTAATAAATACATACAAACAATACACATTGTCAACAAATATATGAAAAGCCTGTTTAACCCCTTCGTGACAAAGGCTGATTTTACTTTTTGTACCCTTCGTGACAATGGCCGTTTTAACATTTCTGCGCTGCTCGTGTTTAGCTGTAATTTTCTTCTTTCCCGTTTACTGAACCCACACACATTATATATTGTGTTTTTCAGGACAAGAAGGGCTTTCTTTAGATGACATTGTTTTGATTGTATCATATTATTTACTATTAAAAAAAGTATAAAATATGGTGAAAAATTTAGAAAAAAGACTTTCTAACTTTTAGTTGAAAAATCTTTTACTCATCTATAAAAGGTAATGAAAAAACCTGCTAAATAGATTCTACTATTTGTCCTGAGTTTAGAAATACCCAATGTTTTTATGTTTTTTTGCTTTTTTCTACACATTATGGGGCAAAAAGTATAGGTAGCGTTTTGCTATTTCAAAGCCATTTTTTCCAAATCTGGTAATTCTTCCCCTCATGTGCCATTTCGGGTATCTTTGAAGCCGGCCAATGCAATTTACCCCATCAAGTCCTATATTTTTGAAAACTAGACAGCCCAGGGTATTCCAAATGCTAGTATTTTAACCCTTTTCAAGCACTAATTCTACCATCAGCCTTTGTCAAACTTTATGGTAGTAATTTTTTTTGCATTTGTTTTTTCACACACATTTTACTTTAGGTATGAATAAACAGGTTCTGGTATATGTCACTATCATAAAACACCCCAATATGTGTTTAGAAACATCTCCTGAGTACAGCGATACCTCACATGAATGATTTTGCCTGGCTGTTTGGGGGCAAAAGGGCCACATTTGGGGCATGCGCATTTTTCAATGTTGAACTTTGGCATTTGGGGATCCACTGCCCATGCCCTATTTGGTACATCTTTGAGCCGGGCCATTTCAGTGTGCCCAATAAAGCCATATATTTTTGAAAACTAGACACCACAGGGTATTTCAAATGCTAGTATTTTAACTCTTTCCATGCACCATATCTACCACCAGCCTTTGTCAAACTTTGTGGTAGTCATTTTTTTGCATTTGTTTTTCCACACACATTTTACTTCAGGTATGAATTAAAAGGTTCTGGTATATGTCACTATCACAAAACACCCCAATATGTGTTCAGCAACATCTCCTGAGTACAGCGATACCTCACATGAATGATTTTGCCTGGCTGTTCGGGGGCAAAAGGGCCACATTTGGGACATGCGCATTTTTCAATGTTGAACTTTGGCATTTGGGGATCCACTGCCCATGCCCTATTTGGTATATCTTTGAGCCGGGCCATTTCAGTGTGGCCAAATAAAGCCATATATTTTTGAAAACTAGACACCCCAGGGTATTTTAACTCTTTGCATGCACACATTTTACCACCAGAATTTTTTCAAAGTTTGCAGTAGTATTTTTTTGTGTGTATTTTTCCCCCACACACCTACTTTATGTATGAATTTACAGCTCCTGGTTTATGCCGCTGTCACATGACACCCCAATATGTGTTCAGCAACATCTCCTGAGCGCAGTGATACCCCACATGCATGGGTTTGTCATTTTTTGGGGGAACTAAAAGGCCACATTTGGTACGTGTGCATTTTTCTAATTGGAAATTAGATGTGTGGCCATCCTTCCCCCCGTGTTATTTGGGACATTGTTGAACCCGGCCAATTCAATTAGACACCCCATGGGCATTTAATATGCCAGTATTTTAACTCTTTCCATGCGAGAATTGTTTTAAGCTAATGTGCTAATTTTAGGACTTGCTCACAAAAATATATTTTTTATATATATATTTTATTTTTTTTTGCCTTTTTTTAAAAAAAAAATTCAATTTTATTTCAACTTGAAGGTTCCCCTGATAGTGACATCAGTGGGAAATTATTTTTACATTTTACTGTTTTTTTTACTATTTTTTTCTAATTATTATTAATTTTATTTTATTTTTTAATTTATTTTTACTAATCACACTGTGATTAGAAAGCTGGGCTCCATTGACTTGCATGGTTGAATGCAGTACCTGTATTCAACCTGCAAGTGGAGCCAGAGTTCTCTAGAGGGTCCGGAGACCGTCTAGCGAACTTTTTCACCTTTATTGTTTTTTTTTCCCGGGCCGCCGCCATCTTGCAGATGGCGAAGATCACCTGCAGTCCATCCAAAGGTAAGTGTTTGGTGTCGCTGGATGCCTCCTAACGCTTTTAAAACGGGCGTCCGCCGCCATACAATGTATGGCGGTTGTTGACGCCCCGGGGAGGGGCCAGACATGGCCCCTGGTGCCGATCGTGGCGTTGCTGAATGCCTCGAGGTCGAGGCATTACAGCAACGCCGTTTGGGTGCAGAAAGCGAACGTAGATCGCTTTCTGCACCCGTTTAAAGGCGTGCCGGTTCTGGCACGTCATTTGTCATAATCGACTTGTTTTTCCGTGCCGTGCCAGAACCGGCAATTGTCATTAAGGGGTTAAAGGTATACATGTCAGATCAGCCAGACTAAATTTAAAAAAAAATGTACCTTTGAATGTGTCATTTAGTCAAATAAATGAAGGTTTCAAAGGTAATACAATGATATAAAACTGATGATGAAACTATATCAATACAATATTTGACAGGGAATAAATATATATTTATGAAAAAAATAATGTCTTAATTGTAGATCAATCCTGAAAATTCTATAACTTTAGTTTGCATTCCAAATAGCCAATTTGTTTATAATGGCATTGTCATAAGTTCTATAATTTATAGTGATTTATTTTTCTAAATATTACAGGACGCTGGATAGAAGATCATGGTGTAATACACAATCTGATGTTTAACCCTGACACTCTTCAAAAGCTGACATATAAGAAAACACAAAACGTGTCTGAATGGTGGGATAACGGAGTATTACCTCTGTGGATCACTGCACAAAACCAGGTTATATACAGTTATGTAGCTGTTTAAAGTTGTATTGTCATACAAGTGCAAAATTTTATAATAGAGCTCAAAAATGAACACTATTCAATAGATTTGTGCATTTGTATTCAGGAGAACATGAAAACGAACATGAATGTTGTGTTTTCGTTATTCAAACCAAATACAGAATAAACTAATATGGCGGCAGATAACGAAGGTACACGAAGACGCACAAAACGAAGAATCTTTGTTTCATCGCGTTCGTCTTCATTTACGCATCATGTCTGCCATTTCTTGAAACAGGAGGAGGGACATTGATGAGTGAGCTGATCTTTGTTTGTCCAGTCAGCTCACTCTTGTGACATCATGCTGAGTGTTGCATTTTGTATAACCCTATAACATTAACCCAATAACTCTTAGTCTATGCTTATTTTGAGTTTTTGACCCACTTTCTTCCATCCGCATACCTTCCAGCAGTCCAGAATTTCCCCTATAGACGTACCGGTACATCCATAAACCGCATCTAAAGAAACACATATGGACGCACAGGTACGTCCTGTCTTTCTTGAAGCGGCAGCATCGCTGGCTTTCTGCTGCCCGATCTCATGTAACAGCTTCCCGTGCTAATGCCGGAAAACTGTTACATTCTTAAATGCCCAATCGCCCGATCGGGCATTTCCGTTCCGTGTCCCGTCACTGCTGACGTCACCCGGAAGGTCATCGGGGGAGGATGTTATCCCTGACGGTGTCAATTTTGTTTTTGAAGTAGGTGGCAAGGTCTTGGGCAGAGAAGTTGGAGGGCAAGGGTGGTGCTGTGGCCCTGAGAAGGGTGTTAAAAGTGGTGAATTACAGGGGCAATCATATATAGGGCTGAGGCTTGTGTATGGTTATACTGAGCTGTAGCAGGACAGAAGGAGGAGGATATACATGAGAGGAGTGGCCGTAGTGTAAGCTGTGGAGTGTTGATGTTGCGGATGTTACGGTAGGTTTGGGGTGGTGTCTTGGGTAGAGAGGGTGTGTGTGGTATGTTGAAATGAAATATAAGCAGGCTGTGATCAGACAGCCAGATGGGAGAGTTGGAGAAATGAGATGTGGAACAAAGGTGGGAGAACACTAGATCGATTTGATGACCGCCACGGTGCGTCAGGGAGTTAGTCCATTGTGAGAGTTCGAGGGAGGAGGAGAGTGAAAGTAGTTTGCAAGCAGCAGGTGAGGATGGGTCATCAATAGGTATATTGAACTACCCTAGGATTAGCGTAGGGATGGTGGAGGAAAGAAAGTGGGAAAGCCAAGCAGCAAAGTGATCAAAGAAGTGTGAGGTGGGGCCAGGAGGCCGGTAGATCACTGCAATGTGAAGAGCAATGGGGGAGAAAAGGCAGACAGAGTGTACTTCGAAAAACGAGAAAGAGAGAGAGGGAATAGGTGGTAGACATTGAAAGGTGCAGCGAGGAGAGAGGAGAATACCAACACCACCACCCTGTTTGTCTCCAGGTCTGGGAGTGAAGGCCACCATAAGAGAGAGCAGCAGGAGAGGTAGTGTCTGAGGACTAAGGTGGTTAGAGATGAAAAGGTCATGGACAGCAGTTAGTTTGTTGCACACAGAGCGTGCACTCCAGAGAGCACAGGAGAAAGGGGTGCCTGGGTTACACTGGACTGATTTAAGATTGGAGAGATTGCAGTAATTTGTGTTAGTTCAGAAGGTGCGGGGACGGAGGCGGGTGAGGATAGTAGGGCCAGGGTTACATTCAATGTCACCTGAGCACATAAGGAGTCGGATACAGACAGATAACAAATGGGATTTGTGGGAAAAGGACATAGTAACATGTACGGGTTCATAGTAGGGATGGAGGTGAGGCAAGCAAGTGCTTATTTGGTTTACCTGCTTTCTGCAATGGTACTCGGTGTGTCGTTTGTAGTTTCCCTCCCGTTTGACTCCAGTGTAACTCTTAACTATCCACTTATGAGGAGGCCACAGCAGCTACATTTCCAATCAAGCTTGTTTCCATGTGAGGCCTAGGAATTTATAGGGCTGCCTCATAAATGGTCAGATAAGGTGATTGCATACAGGAGGCAGATGTTTTACACCTTGGCTTGCAACTGCAATTAGGCTAGACTAGAGGGCACCAAATTTAACCCTTTGAGAGCAGCAGGGTATGGAGACAGACAGGATAAAGACATACCAAGTGGAAACAGGGGTTACAGCAGGAGATGATGGGTTCAGATGAAATACCTGTAAGTGAAGAAGATATAGCAGACGAGGAGTAGTTGGATGCAAGCATGAAGCTTGGATGTCTGGATAGTCCAGTGTAACTCTTAACTATCAACTTATGAGAAGGCCACAGCAGCTACATTTCCAAGCAAAGCTACATTTCCTCTGAGGAAGCCGTATTTAGACAGCGAAACGCATCAGGTTCATTTACCAAATTATGTTTCAACAAAAGAGGAAACAATTCATACATGTGTTTTATTGTTATTTTATCTGATATTTATATGTATAACCAATTGTATTTATTTCCACATATATTTTTATGTTTATTTTACTTCAATTGTATTTTTAATATAATTCCTGCCATATTTTTTTTTTTAAACTTCTTTATTACACGGAGAAGACAAAGCATACAGCATAAGAACAAACTTACATATAGACATGGTGACAGACTAGATGTGTACAGGTACAAGTAATGCACAATTCCAATAACACATACAGTGTAGGTAATATCACTTCCTCAATCACAGAACATTGGGCCACAACACAGACACGTCCTGTCCCGCAACGAGATCAGAACCCCGGTATGGGGCGAATACCTTTTAGGACCTGAAGACAATACCCCTCCGTGGTATTGAACGTTTGAAACAGTGACAATCTGGTAGTGCTATCTAGTGTTGTGATAAATGGGGACGAGCGATTAAAAAGATATTTGACCTTGCTCTCCTTATGAAGGACAGCTTCAATTCCTGCCATTTTTATACATATATCGTAATATACTACCAGCTCCAAGAGGAATTCCAAACCTCCTTAGCGCTCTCACCATTATTATTTATGGTTGATAGAGATGATACGTCACTACTATATCCTAGGATTTAAATGCAGTTGGAACGGATTTCCTTGATGGTCATTCCATGACCTTGATGATGCACCCTTTCGTGGAACCAGTTCAACTCTGCAATTTGTTTTGCGTTTACTAAGCAAGAGCCATTGTCGGGACATGCTGGGAGCATAGAACAGGGTGCAGAGCTAGGAGGCCAACAGGTATTTGTGGGAGTCTGAAAAGTAAGGGCCAAAGGCAAAAGCGAAAGTCAGGTAAAGGAGCCAGGATCAGGACAGGTGGCAGAGGTGCAAAACAGGGAACAAGTTAGGTCAAGATAGGAGAGATACACTAAGTCTAGTAAACAAGCCAATGTCAGATGCCAAGAAGTACTTTGAGCAGAGTAGGTAGATTGCAAGAGGAATTGGGACTGAGCAGAACAAAACCAGCTAGTCAACTCAATAACTAAGCACCTAATGAAAGGTGTGCAGGGTTTTTATAGGGGCTGTCAGGTAAAGCCCCTCCCTCCAGCTCCAGAGTGATCCTGCCTCCTCCCTACTACACTATGCAATCCCCTAATGGAGATTACTAGCCTCTTTCCCTGCCTCCCCCGCATCTACCAATGCTGCAGCGTCCACAAATGTCAGGACATGCCACCCTTGCCGTCACCAACATGGAGGTGCTTGCGGATCGCGGCACTCATGTTATTGTACGCGTCCTAACTCGTGATGGAGCGGCAGCACGGCGAGCGGCGGAGGCTGCAGGGGGAACCACAGAAGGTAGGGAACTCTGGAGCGTTCGCGGAGCAGGCCTTGGAGCCTGACAGCCATGGTCAGCTGGTAGAACTTGTTTCATAATAATCCTATGACTCACAGCTATTTCATCTTCATAGCCACTGTCGGAGCTACTATATATCCAATAATGCTCCAACCCAACACAGATCTCTAAACAAATGGCTAGTCTTAGTTACCGCTGAGAACTCTATGAGCATTAAAGCTAGAGGACAGTTATAGCCTATTAACAACCCTACTTCACAATCAAGTTCAGGGCACATTTATTATTAGCTTATCTATTGACAACTTGGAGAAGAGTCTGCTGCTCACTGAGCAAGCTCTCTCGCAGGTAGAGGTGGGGGAGGATAGTGGGATGGAGGTACAGGACAGTCAGGCAGCTAGCTGGGTTACAGTTAGAAGGCGGGGTAGGGGGAAAAGCGCCAGGGAGGCTAGTCCTGATCTAGCACACCCCAACAAGTTTGCCCGGTTGGCAGATGAGGGGGATGTTAGTTCAGAGTTAGCAGTACTGCAGCAAGTCACTGCCTCTGACCACCAGAGGGGTGTCTGCTCCAGTAAGGAGGGAAGGAGGAGCGCAGGGCAGGCCAGACAGGTGCTGGTAGTGGGGGACTCAATTATTAGGGGGACAGACAGGGCGATCTGTCACAAAGACCGGG
This sequence comes from Sceloporus occidentalis, assembly GCA_023333645.1. Taxonomy (NCBI): domain Eukaryota; kingdom Metazoa; phylum Chordata; class Lepidosauria; order Squamata; family Phrynosomatidae; genus Sceloporus; species Sceloporus occidentalis. The sequence goes on from JALMGF010000297.1 coordinate 523,500, forward strand.
ATCGCCGAACAGTGTGTTGTCTGCCTGGCGCTCGAGTTCGGCACATCGCGGATCGGGTTGACAGATTACTGGGAGGGGCTGGAGAAGACCCAGCAGTCATGGTGCACATTGGCACCAATGACAAAGTGAGAGGGAGGCGGAGTGTCCTTAAAAATGTTTTCAGGGACTTAGTTAGCAAGCTTAAGGCAAGGACCTCCAAGGTAGTATTTTCTGAAATATTACTTGTACTACGTGCCACACCAGAGAGGCAGCGGGAGATTAGGGAGCTAAACAAGTGGCTCAGAAGCTGGTGTAGGAAGGAGGGGTTTGGGTTCATGGAGAACTGGGCCGACTTCTCTGTCGGATACAGGCTCTACGGTAGGGACGGGCTGCACCTCAATGGGGAGGGTGCAGCTGTGCTTGGGGAGAAGATGGTCAGAAGGGTGGAGGAGTGTTTAAACTAGGGAAAGGGGGGGAGGGAAACTACAATATAGAAGGGGAAGATAGTGTAGATAGAGAGCTGGGGCTTATAAATGTACCTGGGGGTGGAGCAGAGGGAGGGGTTAGAATAGTTAATAGGGATAGGCTTCATAGGGAAAAAAACCATACACCTCTAAATTGTATGCTTACTAATGCCAGAAGTCTGACCAATAAAACTGACGAACTGGAGTTAATAATGTCTGAAGAAAATTATGACATAGTGGGTATAACAGAGACATGGTTGGATGATAGCTATGACTGGGCGGTTAACATACAGGGGTATAGTCTATTCAGGAAGGATCGGAAAAAACGAAAAGGGGGAGGAGTTTGCCTTTATGTAAAGTCCAGCCTAAAGGCCACACTGCGGGAGAATATATGTGAGGGAAATGATAATGTGGAGTCATTATGGGTAGAAATATATGGAAAGAAAAATAATAAAATACTGATCGGGGTTTGCTATAAGCCACCAAATATAATGGAAGCAGCAGAAGATCAATTATTAAAGCAAATAAACAAGGCAGCTAATCACAATGAGGTGGTTATTATGGGGGACTTTAACTATCCCGACATAAACTGGGAAACCGAGACCTGTGAATCTCATAAAGGAAACCGGTTTCTGACTATAAGTAAGGATAATTATCTGTCCCAAATGGTACAGGACCCGACCAGAGGGGGCGCCCTACTGGACTTAATATTAACCAACAGACCTGACAGAGTAACTAATGTGCAGGTCAGGGGACATCTAGGAAATAGTGATCACAATATGATGCATTATAACTTGTCCTTCAATAAGGGAACTCTTAGAGGAGCCACAAGAACTATGCACTTTAGGAGGGCAAAGTTTGATCAACTAAGAGAAGCCCTTAACACTGTAAATTGGGAAAATGTCCTCAAAAACAAGAGTACAGACGCTCAATGGGAGATTTTTAAGAATATCTTAAATTCTCACTGTGAAAGGTACATACCGTATGGGAATAAAAGAGTCAGGAACAAGAGAAAACCAATGTGGATAAATAAAAATGTAAAGGGGGCAATAAATGGCAAAAAAAAGGCATTTAAGCTACTAAAACAGGAAGGCAGTGAGGAAGCACTAAAAAGCTATCGGGAAAAAAATAAAATATGTAAAAATCAGATAAAAGCAGCAAAATTGGAGACAGAAAGACTCATTGCCAAAGAGAGTAAAACAAACCCCAAAATGTTCTTTAACTATATAAATAGTAAAAAGGTTAACAATGAAAGCGTTGGCCCCTTAAAAAGTAATGAGGGAGAAGTTATAGACGGGGATCAGGAAAAAGCTAATCTATTAAATATATTCTTCTCTGCTGTATTCACAGAGGAAAATGAAATGCCAGGTAATATACAGCAGGATGAGATAAATGCCCCAGTACATGTCGCCTGTCTAACCCAGGAAGAAGTGCAGTGCCGCCTAAAAAAAATCAAAATAGACAAATCACCAGGTCCAGATGGCATTCACCCCCGCGTTCTAAGGGAGTTAAGTAATGTAATAGACAGACCCCTATTTCTAATATTCAAGGACTCTATAGTGACAGGGTCTGTTCCCCAGGACTGGCGCATAGCAAATGTTGTGCCAATATTCAAAAAGGGGATAAAAAGTGACCCGGGGAATTATAGGCCTGTTAGTTTAACTTCTGTTGTGTGTAAACTGTTTGAGGGTTTCCTAAGAGATGCTATTTTGGAGTATCTCAATGAAAATAAGTGTATGACTCCATATCAGCATGGGTTTACAAGGGATCGGTCCTGTCAAACTAACCTGATCAGCTTTTATGAGGAGGTGAGCTCAAGACTGGATCGGGGTGAATCGCTGGATGTCGTATATCTTGATTTTTCCAAAGCATTTGATACGGTGCCACATAAAAGGCTCGTACATAAAATGAGAATGCTTGGGCTGGGGGAGAATGTGTGTATGTGGGTAAGTAACTGGCTCAGTGATAGGAAACAGAGGGTGGTTATTAATGGTACATACTCTGAGTGGGTGACTGTTGCTAGTGGGGTACCACAGGGGTCAGTTTTGGGTCCTATTCTTTTTAATATATTTATTAATGACCTTGTAGAGGGATTGCATAGTAAAGTATCAATCTTTGCAGACGATACTAAGCTCTGTAACGTGGTTAACACAATAGAGGACAGCGCACGATTACAAATGGATCTGCATAGGTTGGAGGCTTGGGCTGGGATGTGGCAGATGAGGTTCAACACAGATAAATGTAAGGTTATGCACATGGGGAAGAAAAATCCAGGCTGGGAATATGTATTAAATGGGAAAACACTGGGGACGACTGACATGGAAAAGGACTTAGGAGTTTTAGTTAACAGTAAATTTACCTGTAGCGACCAGTGTCAGGCAGCTGCTGCTAAGGCAAATAAAATCATGGGGTGCATCAAAAGGGGCATAGATGCCCACGACAAGGAAATAATTCTACCCCTGTACAAGTCACTAGTCAGACCACACATGGAATACTGTGTACAGTACTGGGCACCAGTGTACAAGAAAGATATAGTGGAGCTGGAGAGGGTTCAAAGACGGGCAACCAGAGTAATAAGGGGAATGGGAGGACTACAGTACCCAGAAAGATTATCAGAATTGGGGTTACTTAGTTTGGAAAAAAGACGGCTTAGGGGGGACTTAATAACTATGTATAAATATATAAGGGGACAGTACAGAGATCACTCCCAGGACCTATTTATACCCAGGACTGTATCTATAACAAGGGGACATCCTCTACGGCTGGAGGAAAGAAGGTTTCTACACCAGCACAGACGGGGGTTCTTTACAGTAAGAGCGGTGAGATTATGGAACTCTCTGCCAGAGGAAGTGGTGATGGTAAACTCAATAAAAGAGTTCAAAAGGAGCCTGGACGTGTTTCTTCAAAGCAATAATATTACAAGTTATGGATATTAGATTAATAGGGACAGAACGTTGATCCAGGGATTTATTCTGATTGCCATATTTGGAGTCGGGAAGGAATTTTCCCCCTGGTATGGGGCAATTGGCATCTGCTTCATAAGGGTTTTTTGCCTTCCTCTGGATCAACACAGTAGGGACACAATATGTATATAGGTTGAACTTGATGGACTTTGGTCTTTTTTCAACCTTATGAACTATGTTACTATATCTGGGGGAGGCAAAGTGGTGATTCAGGGAGTATAATGAATTTTAGGGTGGTGTAGGGCATTTATGGGGGGCGCAGTGGCATATCAGGGCGCACAGTGGCATGTAGGGAGGTATAAGGCATAAATGGGGGTCGAGTGACATATTGGAAGGTATAAGGCATATCTGAGGGGCAGAGTGGCATATTGGAAGTTATAAGGCATATCAGGGGGCACAGTGGCATATAGGAGGTATAAGGCATATCGATATTTGGCATATCAGGGGGGCATAAGACATATCTGGGGGTATAAGGTATATCAGGGGGCTCAGTTGCATATCACTGGCATATAAAGAGTAGAAGGCATATCGGGGCACAGTGGAATCTCTGGCATATAGGAGGTATACGGCATATCAGGGGCAGAGTGGCAAGCTGGGGGTCAGATGTGCGTAACTGGGGGCAGTTTGGCAAATAAAAGAAAATATAAACAAGGCTTTTTTCTCATAGTTTTTTTAGCAAATATGAAAAAATAGTTAACATATGAATTCATATTTACTAATAACTTTAAGCATTAAAAACTAGTTTGAGAAACACTGTGTTTGGGTTCTTGTAGCTTTTATTATTATGTCAGTAAAATAAGAAGGTGAATAGAGAAATGCCATTGTGATAAAGAGATGAAAGTGTAAATTTTAAGTATTTTATTCTGCTGGGTTTTTTTTGTTTTTGTTTTTTTTTTAACACCCAGTTTGTTCATTACATTAATTTAAATAAAATAAAAATTTGCATTTTTTATCCGATTAATCGATTTATCAAAATAATAATCGGCCAACTAATCGATTATTAAAATAATCGTTAGTTGCAGCCCTATATGGGTGTTACTTCTTTCTTGAACAACTCTGTTGGAAGTTACTTGCTTAGACTCTTGTATCCTCTGTAGTTCAGCTGTACTTTCTGCAGGTCCTTGATTGATTCTTGACCGTTCTGGATTGGTTTTAACTTTTTGTTCTTGATCTTTATTATCCTGATCTTGATGTAGGCATGTTGGGTGACGCCTTTCACATTTATCACACAAGGTTTTAAGGCTGCCAAAGCATAAGTTCTCCGACTGTACAAACTTCACTCTTTCTTTAACTGGTCTTTCCATAATCATACAGCACTTATGAAGAGTTTGGCCATGTTTCTTACAAAAGGCACGCAGGGTGCTAGTCTTCTTCCTAGAACTAGTAATGAATGTTTTGGCGCTTGAGTTGTGATTGCGTTGAGAGTTAAAATAATCTTGATTGGTTTGCTTAGATCTCTCTTGTTCTGTTGGATTTATTGCTTGCAGTGAGGTGATGGGGCTGCATACAATTTGAAATCGGGAATGCTTTGTATTCATCTAGGAACTTTGTGACAGCTCTGTCCCAATGTGAACGCAACCACTCTTTTAGCTTGGCTGCTATCCTTTTATTTTCAACGCAGTCATTTAGAGCTTGTAAAACATGAACATAAGGCATGACTGATACAACACTGCTCAGGAAATCTACAAATTCACAGAGATCTTTCCTGTCTTTGGTGGCAATTTCATCGAGTATGTCCCAGGCGGCATGATAAGTGGTTTGTGTTCCAACTAAGAAGTAGACTTGGGCACCAGGGGGCTCTTCGTGTTCGTCTTCGTGCTCGTCTTCGGGGGAAAAAAAACCTTCGTATTCCGCGAATATTCGCCCGTTCCTGTCTTCTCTTCGGGCGACTATTCGCGGACATTCTTCGTGCTCGTTTAATCTTCGTTTCCTTCCCGGTTGCCTAGCAGGGGTTAATACGGGGTTAACAACACATCGGAGCAGCAGCCGCAGTGAAGGAACGTGTGTGCAACTCTATTGGTCTTTCGGCAGGGGGCTGGTCTGGCATCAACGAGTGAATTGCAGAACGCACTTCATTCGTTGATGGCAGGCCAGCCCCCTGCCGAAACGACCAATAGAGTTGCACACACGTACTGAGGTGTACTGTACACAAAATGACCTAGAGACAAATGCTCCAAGGAACTTGGCCTCCGTTTATCATACACAATCACACATCCATAGATGTTTAATAAAAGAATAGGGATTATTTTACATTTTTAAATTGATTTTGGACCACTTGTAATACATGCCTAACATTTGCTACCTATTCACAATGGCATACTTTGCAACAACCCAACTTTTACTGGACAGGACTGGAAAAAAGCAGGACTGTCCACCAAAATCTTGGGTGTGTTGGCAGGTATGCGGATGGAAAAATGTTGGACAAGAACTAAAAAATAGCTTAGGGTTAATGTACGGTTATGTTTAAGATTAGTAGCAGTGCACTGGTTTGGTTAAAGATGTATTATGTCTAAATAATAATTACATTTTAATTTTAATGGGTTTTAAAAAAAAATTAGGGGTTTATTTAAATGTATTTTAAAGTTAGATTTATTATTTAGTACTTTATTATATTTATTTAATGTTTATACTAGTGCTACCTACCGAGCTATAACTACCAACGTGTATTTGCATAACTAGATAGCTAAATTAGATGGGACAGGACTGGAAAAAAGCAGGACTGTCCCTGAAAAAGTTGGGTCTGTTGGCAGGTATGTGGATGGAAAAATGTTATAGTATGAAGTGTGAGTTATAGCGTTAATGCTAGTGAGTGTAGAAGTGAAGGCCAGGACAAATAACAAGAGGAAAGGTCCTTGTGATTTGTGCATTGTATGTGTATGTGTTATGTGTGTTATGTGTGTTGTGTGTTATGTGTTATGTCACTGTGTTATTTGTGTTATTGTGTGTGTTATGTTTGGTTGGTTGTGTATCAGAAGGAAAATAATGAAATGGAAATGGAAAAGGAAATGGAAAAGGCGAATGAGTGGGCAATTGGCGACCCACTCACCTGTTTCACCCCAGAGCAAAGCATCCAAACACTGTCAGTCCTAGACGTTTGGCAGCGGACTTCCAGAGCTCAGACACAAAGCCCTAGCGTAAGCTGGCCACTCCGGCGGAGGTAGCAGGCATTGCCACACCGCAAACAGACGCAGCCAGGGGGGAGAAACTGCCCTTACCATTAGGGACATTTAAGGCATGACATTAGCCAGGAAGCGAGAAGAGACGCTGGCACCACCAGCAGCAGCAGCAGCATTGGAAAAGGTGAATGAGTGGGCAATTGACGACCCGCTCACCTGTTTCACCCCAGGGCAAAGCATCCAAACACTGTCAGTCCTTGGCGTTGGGAGCAGACTTCCAGAACTCAGACACAAGGCCCTAGTGTAAGCTGGCTACACCGGCAGAGGTAGCAGGCGTTGCCACACCGCAGCAAGTGCAACCAGGGGGAGAAACTACCCTCTCCATTAGGGACATTTGAGGCATGATTTCAGCCAGGAAGCGAACTGGCAAAAGATACTGGCACCACCACCAGCAGCAGCGTTGGAAACGGAAAAAGGTGAATGAGTGGGCAATTGACGACTCGCTCACCTGTTTCACCCCAGGGCAAAGCATCCGAAGACTGTCAGTCCTTGGCGTTTGGGAGCGGACTTCCAGAACTCAGACACTAGGCCCTAGCGTAAATTGGCTACACCGGCGGAGGTAGCAGACGTTGCCACACCACAAACACGTGCAACCAGGGGGAGAAACTACCTTAAACATTACAGAGAAAAAAAATTAACTTTCCAAGCTAAGAGCTGGGTAACCCAACTTGGGCAGATTGAATTTAAGAAAGGCAATCTGCTCCATCAGATGAGGTGCCATGCGTGAACGCTGTGGACTCAGTATGTTTCCAGTCATAGAAAACACGCGCTCACTTTGAACAGTGGTTGGGGGACATGATAGTAGCTGCTGCGCAACCCATGAGAGTGCAGGCCACACACTCTTCTTTTCATCCCAGTAGCTAAGAGGATCAACATTAGGCGCAGAAGGAACTTCACAGAGGTAAAGTTTGACCATTTCAGCAGCACTACTCTCCTTTCTGCTGCTAGCTCTGTCAGATGGTCCAACTATACTCCCAAGTGCCTCTTCCCAAAACGCAGCTGCTCCACTCAGCTGTGTTGTGCTGCTTGTGGCACTGCTGCTGATGCTGCTGCTAGGAGTAGCAGACCACATCATCTCTTCCTCCTCCTGCACCTCTCCCTCCTCGGACAGCATTCCCATTTTACGCTGCCAGTCACGCACCTTGTTGACCAATTGCTCCCGGTAGCTACTGAGAACATTAAATTTCAAAGCTAGCTTTCCCTTAATTCTTGGATCGCAAAGGCACGCTAGCATCATTTCGGGACTCTCTTCCATTCGTTTGCGAAGGTGTACTTTTAGCAGATCCTTCAGCTTCCTGACTATGGCTGCTACATCAGGATGTAGAGTGCCACCTTGAACAGCCTCACGGTTTCCAAGGAACACATCCATCTTGCTGCCTAGATGGGAGAACACTGGGATTACCTGGGCCAGACTGGCAGTGTTTGAGCTTAAATTTTCTGTGGCATCCCTGAATGGTTTAAGGACTGCCACTAGCTGGGCGATCACTGTCCAATCCTCCCTATTCAATGGAGAGGTAATTCCAATATTGTGCTCTGAGGCAAGATTATGGATTGCCCTCTGCTGCTCCAAAATCCTCTCCAGCATGTCTAACGTGGAGTTCCACCGTGTACTGACATCCTGACGTAGGCAGTGTACGGGAAGACCTGACCTCTCTTGCTCTTCCCTCAAAAGTTGGCTAGCCTTAACACTATGGTGAAAGTGCCCAGCGATCTTTCTGCAGCGGGACAGAACTACTGCTGCCACATTAGTTCCTTCTGACATTGCTGCCTTCACTACAAGATGGATGATGTGGGCTGCACAACGCACACCAACAATATGACCATCTCGCAGCACTTTCACCATATTGGCACCTCCGTCAGTTACCACAAAACCAACTTCAACATTGGTGCCCGCCTCTGCTCCCACCCAAAGGCTAAACATTTTCCTCATTGCATGCAGAATATTTTGGGAAGTGTGCTTTTCATCCATCACTTCTTCATGGAGAAGGAAATATCGGTAGCCTGCTGCAGCAGCTTCCTTAGACACACCGGGCTGCCACCAGTGTGCTGTCAAAGAAAGAAAGGCATGCTGGCCACTAGGTGCACTCCACAAATCTGTAGTGAAATGAACAGACTGACCAGCAGCCTTGGAAAGCTCCTCTTTCACTGCTGCAACACAGGACCGATACAATGAGGGGGCAATGTTCCTGCTGAAAGTGGAACGTGACGGAACTGTATATTGTGGAGCCACAGCCGCCATCAATTGTTTGAAAGGCTCCCCTTCGATCATAGAGAAGGATGCCCCTCCAACAGCAATGAACTGACCAATCAGTCGCGTTACTTTATTGGCCTGCTGTTTGGGCATTGACCTTTTGGATTGGAATGCCACAAATTGTTCCAGGGTGGGCTGGACATGCAGTGCTCCAACCTGCCTTGGTCTCTGGCTGCCAGCACTAGCTGCTGCTGCTGCTGGTGCTATTGGCTCAGAAGAAGAAGCTGTTGGGGTTTTTCCACGGCCGCCAGCTATGCTGCCTGCGCTAAGTTTACTTCTGCATCTTTCCCCAATAGCACAGCGTTGTGTTGAGTGCTGAGGTGATGCTTCATGCTAGCACTGGTAAAATGGCCAGACACTTTCCCTCTGCTTATTAGCTTCCCACAATGTTTGCACTTTCCATAGCGCCCTTCTTCAACATTTTCAAAGTGCTCCCAATTTTGGGCGCGCATAGCCTTGGAGTGTGCCTTGGGTGCTGCTCCTACTGCTCGGGGTGGATGAACAGAGGCAGAACTAGTGGTGGTGGGACTGGTGGTAACAGTACTGGCCATAGTGGGACTGCTAATTGCTTTAGATTTGCTAGGTTTTGCTGCTGCTGCTGGTGGTGGTGGTGATGGTGATGATTGTAGCGGAGAAGGTGGAGGCTCAGGGGAAAATTGTGCACTAGTCATTTGGACACTGCTCCCTGAGGAATCTGATTCCTGACCACTCATCTCCTCTACTTCCTCTGGCTCATAGTCTAGCTCTTTATTAACCAGATCGAATGGAATTCCTGCTAGGCTGGAGCTAAGACTGATATCGTCGTGAGACTCGTGACTAGTAGTAGTGCGAGCAGGAAGAATAGACTCTGCACTTGGCCTCTCAGTCTCAGGCTCCTCTGCTACCTCGCTAGGTGGAGTTCCACTATGTGTAGCCCTCTCTCTAACTGTCTTTACAAAAATTTTGTAAGGACTTGGTGGCTTGCTAGAGGTACTAGGAGGACATGGCGTGGCGGTACCAGTGGGAACAGTAGGCGCAGCACTAGTGGTGGTAGTGGCGGTGGGGGTGGTGGTGGTGGTGGTGGCGGTTTTCCCTACAAAGGAATGAGATCGCTTTGGTTTGGGACCCCTCTGAGTCTTGCTGCTAATTTGGCTCTGCTTGGTACCTTGCATGCTGCTTGTGGATGGGGAAGATGCTGCTTGGGGCAAAAGGCACTTCTTTTTAGTCACTGGGCTGGTACTACTTGTGCTACCCTTTAACTTTGAACGTGCTTCTGGTGCTTTAGGCTTTCCGTAAAAAACCATAGAGTTTGTGGGCCTAGCCGCACTACTACTGCCTGCTTTTGGTGCCTTTCCTTTACTTGATGATCCTTCAAGCAATGCTTCCCCAAATGATAAGCGAGAGCTTGGCCTACTTGGCCGACTAGACTGACGCAAAGGCTGCATCTTAGAACTGGTGGTGGTGCTGGTGGTGGTGGTAGATGGAGCTTGTCCCTCCTTAGTCCCAAAAGGTCTAGTGTAGTGTAGTGTTTAAAAAACTATAAAAAAAATAAAATAAAAAAAAAAAAAAAAAAAGGAAAAACGAATTAAAGACAAAAAAATTAGAGGAAGTTCTCTTCAGTGCTACTGCTTAAAAAGTAAAACTATGCACTACTGCACTGTGCTGTTGTGTGCAATCTGCCAAAGTGCTAAAGTTATTAAAATTATTAACTCAAGATTAAGTATTTAATAACTAGCAGTATTTTATTTTTAATTTGAATTTACACGGGCCTAAGAGCTTAGCCTACTACTATGCTAGCCTAAAGCTATATTTCCTTACTATAAATCTACCTCTAGGCAGATGCTCTCAAACCCACTAAGCTAAAGTGAGGTTAAATCAGATTCAGTATATGATTTATTAATTAATATTAAGTTATATAATATTAATAGATTAGAAATAATTTACTTATATATTATGTATTATAGATAGAAGAATATAGATTATGAATTAGAATTTAGAATTAGAATTACTTATATTATAGATTATGAATTAGAATTTATATTGTTATATATTATTTATAATATATTATAGATTAAGATTAAAGAAGATTAGAATTATTTTAGTACTACAGCTAGTAGCTTGAAGCTTTGGTTAGTACAGCTCGTCACAAATAAAATGTCACAGCAAAACAGTTAGCTTCACTGCTTGCTGAACAAAAACACACAGCACTTATGCGGCTGCACTCACTAGCCCAACAAGTTCACTTCACTGATGGACTGAGGTGAGCAAAACACTAAGGGTACTTTTAATAAAATTGAAATAAAATGTAAAATAAATGAGAAAATCTTTGCAAAACAGTTAACGTCACTGCTTGCTGATCAAAAAAAAACACAGCACTTATGCGGCTGCACTCACTAGCCCAACAAGTTCACTTCACTGATGGACTGAGGTGAGCAAAACAAATGAAATAAAATGAAAGATTATTAATTAAGAAAAATTGACTTGGTCTCTTGCTGTTGCTAAAACAAAGCACAAACTATAGAGCTGCAGCACCAGTACTAATAAGATTAGCTGAACTATACGCTAGTAGTAATTAATTAATATTATTACTTTTATTTATAGCTAATTTAATTAACTATTAAGATAAGAAAGAATTATAGAATTATTGATATTACTGATTTTAGATTAGACACTAGTAGATGTCTTGAATGTCTACAGTACACTCTACACTAGTATACTATTACTAACTATAACTGACAAATATATATATAATTTTATAATGAATTCAATTATTAATTATATTAATTAATATTACTGATTTTAAATTAGACACTAGTAGATGAATGTCTACAGTACACTCTACACTGACAAATATATATATAAATAATATTATAATGAACTATTAAATTATAGATTCTATTAAATTATTATTTATAAATTCTATTTAATTTATTTAAGCAGGACAGGCAGTAGGCACTAGTGCCAACCCAGGGCAAGGGCACCACAGTGCCACTGAGACACTGGGTGCACTGTCAACTCAACAGCACTTACACTACAGTTGATGACAAATTAAATTAAAAAAAATTTAAATTAATCAAATTATTATTATTAATTATATTAAGTAGCACTGAAGTGAGGATGAAGTACACTGTGAGAAATGGCAGCCTAAGCCTTACCAGTCTCACACAGAACAGAACAATATCTCTGTAACGCTTGGATGCAGCACAGCAGTGTTGCCAAAGCAGTCACAGCGAAAAATGAATGGATCTCTCAGGCAAGCTCTGGTCTTATAAAGGCGCCTTCAGAATTCAAAAAACAGCAGCACAGGCATTGGACGAGACCCTTAGCATGACGTCACAAGAGTGAGCTGATTGGACAGACGAGATCAGCTCACTCCTGTTTGAAATTTTGGCGGCTGCGTGGCAAAAACGAAGACGATCTTCGATTCTTCGTGGTTGTGAGTCTTCGTCTTCGCCTACGTTTTGCCGGCACTGTATTATCTTTGGCGTGTCTTCGGAACGAACAAAAAAACGTCCTCTTCGTGCTCGTTTTCATGTTCGCCTGAAGACGAATGCGCAAGTCTACTAAGAAGTAGCCTTCAATAGCTCTCTTTGCTGGGCCACTTACATACTTGCATACAAAGAAAAGCTTTTCTTGGGTTGGCAAGTTTGGCGGTCAATTAATGTCTAGAAAGACAACTTCCAGTCGTTATACTTCAGAGGGTCTCCAAAGAAAACAGCAGGTTCTGGGATTGGAATCCTATTGGCTGTAATTGCTTCAGCGAGTGCTTTCCCAAGGCCATTAGAAGCTTCATGGGAGGTAGTAAATATAGCTGATTAAGAGACAGGATCTTAGGCGAATTGAACCTTTGAGGGGGATAAAGGGGTTGACTTGAGTGAGCAGGAATGGTGGGGGAAGAGAAATGGGAGCACACCTTCCTTTGTGTGTTGAGGAACAGAAGCAGAAAGCTGTTCTTCATCTTCACGTTTGATACTTTCAGCGTACACTTGTAGCCTTGCTTGTGCTGCATTGTGCCTTTTTAGTTCCTTCAATGAGATGATGCTGGACACAGTGGTTTCAAACACTGACTCTGAGTCAGGCCATGGTATATCTTCCTGATCTTCATTGAGAAAACGTTGAGCCCTTTCGTTTGCAGTGCCAGTGATTAAATTTTTTTACACTTTTCTTTCAAGTTCAGGGCATGTGATACTTCTTATATCACCATAAATATGATCTAACTCAGACTGATTGCCATTAATGATGCTCATATCGTCAATAATCAATTCTGTAGTCTCTCTATTCTTAACCCATTGGTGTGATATTTCCATCTTCTATATTTCCGTTCAAAATCTGTTTTAAGATAATTTTAGTTTGACGTCTTGTAGAGCTTTACCTCTTTCAGTGAGCGTGTACATTGGCTTCTTCTAATGTCTGGGTGCTGGCTATTACCTGCGCTCACTTGAGGCAGGTAATAACCAGCTTGTCTGTATCAGCCTGCTGTGTATTGCTTTAGCCTTTACTTGCTCACTGGCTACTTCAGTCATTTAAATGTGATAATTCCCAATGTTGTACTTCCTTTAGCAAACATGTGGCATCTCTTTCTCGCTGTCTTCTACATGCAGCTTTATCATCTCTAGGCTTTCAATGATGCAGTGAAGTGTTCTACTATGTCGCCTTTAGCCACAATGAGAAGGCTGAGGTTCTTTACTCACAGACGTACATATTGCGCTTAGTGTGCTTGAGGCATTCTGTCAGGTAGAGTTAATTTATTCCACAAAAAGATTAACCAGTCCACTACTACACTTAAGGTTAAGTTATACGTTTATAATTAATTATTTATTATATTAATATAAGAAATACCTAATATTTAATAATTTATTTAATTTTTATTTTTTATTTTAAAGTTAAGCTAATCTTACTAGTACTGGTGCCGCAGTGCTTTAGTTTGTGCTTTGTGTTAGCAAAAGCAAGAGAGTCGAGACAGTCAATTTTAATAATATTTTTCAATTTTTTTTTAGTTTCATTTGTTTTGCTCACCTCAGTCCATCAGACAACAACTGTGCTAAGCAAAGCTTCAAGGTAGCTGTAGTACTACTAGAATACTAGAAAGAAAGATTTTCTGTATCTGTTTTAAAGTTATTAAAGCTCATAGTATAATTACAATGTACTTATTTATAATCTATTAATATTACATAAATTAATATTTATTAAATAATATGATATATAGATAACATCACTTTAGCTTAGTGGGCTTGACAGCTTCTGTCCTTGCCTAGGGGTAGACTGGACAGTGATCGCTGAGCTAGTGGCAGTCCTTAAACCATTCAGGGATGTCACTGACAGTTAAAGCTTGAGCACTGCAAGTCTGGGCCAGGTAATCCCAGTGTTATCTGATCTAGACATCAAGATGGATGTGTTCCTTGAAAACTATGAGGCTATTTAAGGTGGCACTTTACATCCTGATGTAGCAGCCATAGTCAGGAAGCTGACGCATTAAAGTTCTCCTTTGCAAACAAATGGAAGAAAGTCCTGAAATGCTGTTAGTATGCCTTTGTGAGCCAAGGAGCACTCAAGCGAGCACTCAAATTGAATGTTCTTAGCAGCTACCAGGAGCAATTGATCCAAAGGGTGCATGATGACACCGAAAAGGGGTAATGCTGTCTGAAGAGGAAGAGGTGCAGGAGGAGGAAGAGATGATGTCTGCTGCTCGAAGTAGCAGCATTAGCAGCAGTGCCACAAGCAGCACAACACAGCTGAGTGGAGGAGCTGCATATTGGGAAGAGGCACTTGGGAGTATAGTCGGACCCACTGACAGAGCTAGCAGCAGAAAGGAGAGTAGTGCTGCTGAAATGGTCAAACTTTACCTCTGTGAAGTTCTGTCTACGCCTAATGTTGACCCTCTTAGCTACTGGGATAAAAAGAAGAGTGTGTGGCCTGCACTATCATGGGTTGCACAGCAGCTGTTCAAAGCGAGCGCGTGTTTTCTATGACGCAAGAAGCATGGCACGTCATCTGATGGAGCAGATTGCCTTTTTTAAATTCAATCTGCCCAAGTTATGGTACCCTACTCTTAGCTTGGAAAGCTAATTTTTCCAAAAGTAAAGGTAGTTTCTCCCCCCTGGCTGCATCTGTTTGTGGTGTGGCAATGCCTGCCACCTCCGTACACTAGGGCCAAGTGTTTCAGCTCTGGAAGGACTGACAGTGTTTGGATGCTTTGCCCAGGGGGTGAAACAGGCTAGCAGGTCGCCAATTGCCCACTCATTCACCTTTTCATTTTTCAATGTTGCTACTGCTGGTGGTGGTGCCAGTGCCTTTTACCTGCCAGTTTTCTTCATGGCTAAAATGTGATGCCCAAATTGTCCCAAATGGTAAAAGTAGTTTCTCACCCCTGGCAGCATCTGTTTGTGGTGTGGACACAGCTGCTACCCCCGCCGCAGTAGCCAGCATACGATAGGGCCTGGTGTTTAAGCTCTGGAAGTCCGCTGACAAACCTCTTGGACACACAGTGTTTGGATGATTTGCCCTGGGGGCGAAACAGGTGAGTGGGTCGCCAATTATCCACTCATTCACCTTTACCATTTTTCAATCATCTTTTTTTGCAAATTATGCTTTTTCCTTCAATTCCTTTTTTTCCCTTCTGATTCACAACCAAACAACCAAAATACACACACACAAACAATTCACAAGGATCTATCCTGTTATTTGCCCTTTACTTCTTCACTCACTAGTCTACACTTAACCCTTTAAGTCTAAGTTTTTAACCCACTTTCTTCCATCTACATACCTGTCAACTGTCCCAAAATTTCTGGGACAGTCCCTTTTTTCAATTCTGTCCTGTAGGGTAGGTAGAATTAATAAACAATTTAATAATATAATAAGAAATTAACCCCTTTGTAATGGGATGCTTAGTTAGGGCTATGGATACCCTATTAACCCTTCTCCTGCCCCTCAGGATAGCCTCAGGAGGCTAATAGATGGATCTTTGTCTTAGATCACAAAAGTAGTCACAACCACCATGATTGTGGGCAAGTCTAGTCAAGTGACCCATTGCGCCACCAAATCAGCCCACCATCCATGACCATCTTTTCCTGATTTTCTAACACATGTTGACTTCATGTGATCATGCACGGGACACCTGAAGCCACAATTTAATACAGCTAATCCTTTCTAATAAAATATGCAGATTGAAATAGATTAAATAACGCAAAACCTTCACTTTTCCGCTCACTGATTTCTGGGCCTAAAAAATGTTGTCCTTTAAAGTGACTATAGTTCAATGTATTCCTACAGAAAGTAAAGTGCCAGGAAAAAGATGATCAAATACACACCAGGACAGGCCCTGTCACACCGACACCAAAACACACACCAGTACAGGCTCTGCCACACCGACACACCAAACACACACACCAGGACAGGCTCTGCCACACAGACACACCAAACACACACACCAGGACAGGCTCTGCCACACCGACACCCAAACACACACACACACACACACACCAGGACAGGCTCTGCCACACACACACACACACCAGGACAGGCTCTGCCACACCGACACCCAAACACACACCAGGACAGGCTCTGCCACACCGACACCCAAACACACACACCAGGACAGGCTCTGCCACACCGACACCCAAACACACACACACACACACACCAGGACAGGCTCTGCCACACCAACACCCAGACACACACACCAGGACAGGCTCTGACACCCACCAGATGGGCTAAGCTACAACAATCTAAAAAAAAAGTTTTTTCCAGACTGCTTTGCCATTGACCCCCCTTTTAGTGTTTTTGCCCCCTTTTGTGTAATAGCCCCAGTTGCTACCCTTTTGTAATGATGCTGCCAGCATAGATAAAATGCTGCCCTGCAGTATGGGGGATATATATCTGACTAGTTTGTTCCTGAGTCTATAAGTCCCCCATACTGAAGGGCAGCATTTTATCTGGGCTGGTCAGCAGAATGTACAAGCTATGTGTGTCCTGGAAAACATGGCCAATGCCCCCCTGCCCAGCCTGCCCCTTATATATATATCCACAGAATTGCATTAACATAGATAAACAGATGCACATATACAACCAAACCTTTAATCCCCATTAGCTATTGAATTACCCCCTGGCAGCAATCCTGTTAATAGGATTAGTTTCTGCCTGTGCTATCTTTGTTTGGCAGCCAGACTGGAGCCATCTCTGGGTATTTTGTGGTGATATCTTTACGCTATACAATAGGGGATTTCTAAAAAAAAAAAATGCACTGGAGGCATTGGCGGCTTGAAATATGGCATTGAAAAACACAAATACTTTCATAGAATAGACTAGTCATATTAATAGTTGGGTAATTAGAACAAATATATAGGAGCGATCTGTGGTTATTTAATTGCTAACTGTTAACCAATGCAAGGGCCATTTGCCAGTGTCAGTTCCCTTAGTGAACTTCACTGGTAACAAGCAGCAGCTCTAGTCTCCTACATGTCTCAGTGCATCTACTTTAGAGACCCCCTCTTAAAAATTTATTGGTAGGTAGGCACAGAACCAACAACTAGATTTTCAGAAATATTTGGTTGTGGTATGGGCCATGACTAAAACAACCACTTTTTCTATAGGTTTTCCTAGCGCCCGGTATACCTTCTATGTATAAAACTCTTTAAGAATTTGTGCCTGTGTTCTGGTTATAGGTGTAGCCTTATCAGTCACATTTACAATGTTTGATTAATTGCAGGGAAAGTCGAGTCAATAAAGAAAATAGAGAAATAAAAAGGCCCTGGACATACAGTCATGTGAAAACGGAAGTACACCCTCTTTGATTTCTATGTTTTTACATATCAGGACATAACAACAATCACCTGTTCCTTAGCGGGTCTAGAAATTAGGCAAATACAACTTCAGATGAACAACACATTACATATTACTCCATGCCATGATTTATTCAACACAAATAAAGCCATGGTGAAGCCATGTGAGAAAAAACTCCCCTTACTGCTTAACTGATCATCAGCAAATGTGACCACCTCTATAACTGAAATTTTAGCAGTTTGGATCATTCTGGGGCTAGCATTCATGTGTGTGTTAACAAAATGCCAAGTAGGAAAGATATCAGCAATGATCTGAGAAAAGCAATTGTTGCTGCCCATCAATCTGTGAAAATTTGCAAGGGTACATACAAACAATTTAAAGTCTACCAGTCTATAGTGAGAAAGATTGTTCAAAGGTGGGAAAACATACAGTAGTCTCACACACACAGAGAGATTCAGGCAGTCTCTCACACACACACACAGACTCAGGCAGTCTGGCACACACAGACTCAGGCAGTCTCTCACACACACACACACAGACTCAGGCAGTCTAACACACACACACACACAGACTCAGGCAGTCTCACACACACACACACACACACACACAAACACACACAGACTCAGGCAGTCTTACACACACACACAGGCAGTCTTACACACACACATAAGTTGTGTTATAAATAAGTAAAATTGACTGTAAGAAAGGCACTTTAAACATTATATATATATATATATATATGAAAAGCAGTTAATCAGTGTTCAATATAAGTCTGGAAAAGGTATGCACTGGTTCTTTTTAGATTATTGATTGAGATTTTTGTATGTGACAAATGCTATTAATAAAACATTTAAAGAGCCACACTTTTTTTTTTAAATCTACTTATTGGAAACAAGGTGAAAGCTGCACGTACATCATGAAACAAATTGACTCAAATTGGTATATGCCGTTTTCACCTTTTTTCAAAAAGTATATATATAAAAAAAAATCTGTGATGCCTCTTTTGATGTTCTATCAATTGCATTTGTCACATAAAATAATCTCAATCAATAATCTAAAAAGCACCAGTGCATACTTTTAATTACCATTAATTAATGCTAATCACCATTATATTAATAACAAATATATATTTATAATATATACAATTTATATATATAACATTAATAATAAATGATTATTTAATTAATAGTAAAGAAAAAAAATGTAAGCAAATTATTACCAAAATACCAAAACCACAATAAATCAAAAAATCACCAGTGCATGCTTTAAATTACCATTAATTAATTAATGCTAACTACCAAGTGTCCCCTCTTAATTCATAATGCACCTTACTTATAGATATGCCCCTCTGCCCACAGATATGCTTTATGCCCCCCAGTTATACCATTCTGTTCCCCAGATATGCTTTATGTCCCCCAAATATGCCACTCTGACCCCCAAATATGCCACTCAGCCACCACATATGGCACCCTGCCCTCCTGAAATAACACTCTTCCTCCTAGTATGCTTTATGCCCTTGATATGCCACTCTGCCCCCTGATATGCTTTATGCCCCCAGGTATGCTTTATACTCCCCAGATATGCCACTCTGCCCCCCCAGACATGCCACTTTGCTCCCCTGATATGCCACTCTGCCCCCCTGATACGACACTCTGCCCCCCTGATAAGACACTCTGTCCCCCCTGATATGCGTTATGCCCCCCCCAGATATGCCACTCTGGCCCCTGATATGCTTTATGCCTGTACTATGACACTCTTCCCCCCCTTGATATGACACTCTGCTCCCTTGATATGCTTTATGCCCCCCCCCCCCGACTTACCAATGCTTCCCCTGACTCCCTGGTGTTTAGAGGGGGCAGCCGGTGTACGTCTGCGCAATGCGCATAGACAACCTCTGCTACTGCTCATCACATCCGCCGGGGATTCTATGGCGGCATTCTGTCACAGAACCACCAGTGGAAGTGCCGGCAGCAGCGGAAGTTGTCTGCGCACATCACGCAGACGTTACGCGGCTGCCAGAGAAGAGGATACAAGTCTCCTGCAGCGCTGCGTGGGATTCAACCTCCAGTGCTGCTGGCTGGTACTTCTGCTGGGGCTTCTATGGTGGAGCACCGGAAGGTCATGTAACGCCAGCGCTCCTTCATAGAAGCCCCGGCGGAAGTGGTGGCACCACCGAGAGTTGTCTGCATTGCGCAGATGTACCCCGGCTGCCAGAGAGGAGGATCCAGGTCCCTGCAGTGCTGCGGAAGACCTGAACCCTAACCCTGCTGCTTGACCGCAGTAGGGCTAAATGAAAGAAAAAAAAACCACCTCCCCAGCATGCAGTTCTGGGCGCCGGGTGATACGCATTACCGTAAATCCCAATTATAGGGGAAAAGTGCGGCCTGTAATAGGGTAATTAATCTAATGGATGTAGATTGATGTTCAATAATGCTTCTGCTAGCCCCTCAATTTCAAAAAGAACATGGCAGCGCAGCTTAGGTTTGCAAAAACGCCTACCCAACACCGGAGCACTTAACACAGAATATCTTCACCCTGTAAAGCTACAGCAAGAGGTACACAAGTGCCGCAAACAGGAGCTCTGGTATTGGAAGAAATCGATAGTAGTCAGTGACAGAATGACCTGTCAGAAATGGCTCCAGCCTGGTTGCCAAACAGAGATTGCATAGGCAGAAACTCCATTGTGTAAACTAATCCCATTAACAGGATTGCTGCCAGGGGGAGATTCAGTAGCTAAAGAGGATTATAGGTTGGGTTGTCTACATGTACCTGTTTATCAATGTTAATTTATGTTAATGAGGTTCTGTGGATATATGAGTCTATGTTTTACATCAATAAACTGTTCATTCCTGCTGTACTCAATTCAAGGTAGTTGTGTCTACTTATTGGGTACACATAGCAGGGCTCCAAGGTCTGCATGCTGACTGGTACTGGAAGTGATTTCGGGGATACTGGGTGATCTCTGGGAGTTACTACAGCTCTCTTGGTGAACCCGTTACATTGGCGGCAGCAGCGGGATCCTCCTTGCAAAGTCTCAGCGGAGTACCAGCGGGTATACCAGCAGCAAGCAAAATATGGTTCCAGCACTACAGAACGTGCGAGGAGACCCGGGAATTTAGGGAAGGGATTCTCACAGATATGCCCTGTTACCTGCCAGACCTGTGGGCTGTTTTGGATTACTTGGTTTACCAAGAATGGATCCTGGAACAGGCCTACCGAGAACTATTTGACCGTGCTCAGCAGTGTGCCCCAGAGGAGGTGGATCCTGTGAGTATTATGCCCCCACCAGAAGCACAAACAGCCGTGCAGAGCACAGCAGGTCTCTGCCCGCTCCATTCCCTCCCCCCAGACACTTTGCCTATTGCCCGCAGTATGGTCCAGAAACTAACCGAGACCCCCCCTGCATGTCCCAGCCAGATCCCCCATCTGAACGTTCTACTTACCGAGAGCTTCTTTTCCCTGCCAATACCTGCTGACACTAAGGATAGACTCCTCCTCCGTACCTGAGATAGGGCAGGACTCAAAAACTTTAAAAGGGCCCTCCCCTCCTACTAACACCAGTGAATACCAAAGATCACACAGGAAAAGTAATCTGATGCAACAAAATTTATTGAAAGGAAGGGAGGGAACAAAAACGTGTCACCAGGGATTGGCAGGGAAAAGAAGCTCTCGGTAAGTAGAACTTCCTGTTTCCCTGCCATCCCAGGTGACACTAAGGATAGATGTACCAAAGCAGAAGGGTGGGAAAACTTAAGGAGACAAAACATTCTCAAGGACCTTCCGACCAAAAACAGAGTCCTCCTGAGCCATCTGGTCGAGACGATAATGCTGTACAAAAGCGTGGAGAGTTCGCCAAGTAGCCGCCTTGCAGATCTGGTCAGGCGAAATACAGCATCTTTCGGCCCAGGAAGTGGAGACCGCCCTAGTGGAGTGGGAACGGATCCCCACAGGAGCAGGTTGGCCAGCCGCAGAATATGCCAAGTTGATGGACGCAACAATCCACTTAGCGATGGAAGACTTGGAGATGCTGACACCCCTGTTGGGCTTGGGCCCGAAGAGGGCACAAATAAACGAGAGGACTGACGTAGGGGCAGAGTCCGTTCCAAATAGATGGTGAGGCATCTCTTCAGATCGAGAGTGTGAAGAGCTGCTTCTTCAGCTGAACCAGGAGCAGGAAAAAAGGTAGGTAGCACGATCTCCTGGTTCTTGTGGAAAGCCGACTGAACCTTGGGTGCAAACTCTGGCGGTAGAGAGAGAACCACCTTATCCGGGAAAAAACGGAGAAACTGTTCCTTCATAGACAAAGCCTGAAGTTCACAAATCCGACGAGCAGAAGTAATGGCTACTAAAAAGGCTGTCTTCAGCGATAGAAAATACAGAGAAACCGACTGAAGAGGCTCAAAAGGAGGTAATGTAAGTCTACGACGGACGAGATTCAAGTCCCATGGAACCATCCTGGTAACAGAACGGAGACGCATCCGGACAATGGCCTTGGCAAAACGTCTGACCGCAGGCAGAGATATAAGCTCGAACCCCAGGAGAGCACTGATGGCAGAAATATGCACCCTTCTGTCAAATCCCTCTTAGAAGAAGTCCAAAATGGAGGCCGAGGAACAGGAAGATGGCAAAATTCCCTTGGAACAACCCCAACCCTGAAATCTCTTCCAGATCTTAATGTATTGCAGAGAGGTAACCTTCTTTCTACTCTGCAGAAGAGTCTCAGCCACAGGAAAAGAAAAACCTTGCACTCTCAGCAGTTCGCGTTCAATCTCCAGGCCGTCAGGTGGAACATGGCAGGGTTTGGGTGTAGGAACGAACCCTGATGCAGAAGGTCTCTCCAAGCCGGGAGCTTCAGAGGGGGAGAGAGACTTAGAGTGATCAAGTCCGAATACCAGACTTCGGCCAGTCTGGTGCTATCAGGATCACGGAGGCATGGTCCATCTTGATTTTCTGTAGGACCCTGGAGACCAGAGCAAACGAAGGAAAAACGTAGGCGAGACGGAAATACCATTCCTGTGCGAAGGCATCTATCGCCAAGGGATGATCCTGAGGCCTGAGGGAAAAGAAGACAGGAATCTGAGCATTGTCTCTGGATGCCATAAGGTCGATCTCAGGTAAGCCCCACCGTTGGACGATGAGGTCGAAGGCTGCCAGATGCAGAGCCCACTCGCCGCTCAGCACAGGAGCTCTGCTCAGGAAATCCGCTTGAGAATTTAAAGTTCCTCTGAGGTGGACAGCGGACAGAGTCATGTGACGGGACTCTGCCCAAAAGGAAATCCTGAGCGATATACGGAGAAGTCGAGGACTTCTTGTGCCCCCCTGTCTGTTGACATAGGCTACCACTGCCTGATTGTCGGAGCGAAGCAAAATGTCCTTGCCGGCGAGCAGATGCTCCCAGTGATGCAGAGCTCTTTCTACTGCAAGTAATTCCAGACAGTTCGAGGGAAGAAGTTTCTTAGCTGGAGACCAGAGACCCTGCACGAACAGGTTCTGAAACGTAGCTCCCCATCCTCTGATGCTGGCGTCGGTGGTGAGAAGTACCTTGGAGACAAGAGACCAACTCCTCCCTGCGGCGAGGATATCCAGTTGGAGCTACCAGGAGAGGGAAGCTCTGACATGCCGAGGAAGACAGACATGCCGGTCCAGAGCCAATGGGTTGTCTTCTAGATGGTTGAGGACAAATCTTTGAAGAACTCTCATGTGGGCCAGAGCCCAGGGCACCGCATACTTTGCGGAGACCATCTTGCCCAGCAGGGACATGCATAACCGTAAGGCGCTGCGGTGCGCAGAGCGAATCCTGCGTACTAGGAATCGAATTCCCTTGATTCTGGTAGGAGGAAGGAAAGCTTTCCTGGAACAGTCAATTCACTTACCTTCTATAAATACAGTGAAAAATAGCTGAAATTAGGCTGTAATCTGCAACAGCCAAAAATTTGAATTGTGTGACGCACAACCGGAAGTGCGAAAGCCCGAAACCGGAAGTTGGCAGACCACAGACCGCCGGGACAACGGATCGCCACCGGGACGGCGGCACCGCAGCCGCGAACACCGCCGACACAGCCAAGGAACGGGAGCGAGCGCTGGGCGACGCAGCACCAGCCATCCGGCAAAGGTACACGGTATCCCCCAGGAATGGGGGCTTAGCCCGGGGGAAACGGCTCAACCTAGAGCCGGAGGAAACAACAAAAGGGAAGACGAGTCCCCCTACCTGATGTAGGGCAGGAAAACACTGGTGTTAGTAGGAGGGGAGGGCCCTTTTAAAGTTTTTGAGTCTTGCCCTATCTCAGGTACGGAGGAGGAGTCTATCCTTAGTGTCACCTGGGATGGCAGGGAAATCAATAACTTGGTGTAATATGTCATGTGTTGTTCATCTGAGGTTGTATTAACCTAAATTTTAGACCTGCTAAGGAACAAATGATTATTATTTTGTCCTGATATATAAAACCTTTTTCAAACAACTTTATTTGGACACCAGCCCTATATTCACTGATCAGCCATAACATTATGACCATGTGCCTAATATTGTGTAGATCCCATTATTGCTGCCAAAACATCCCTGACCTGTTGAGGCGTGAACACCACTAGATCCCTGAAGGTGGGCTGTGGTATCTGTCACCAAGGCGGTAGCAGGAGATCCTTTAGGTCCTGTAAGTTGCGAGGTGGTCCTCCTTGGATGTATCCTGGTGCTATGTGTTCTCCCGGTAAGTGAAGCACATGCACCCAGCCATCAATGTGATGTTTCAGACGAGGCCTCCTTCTTCCATTGCTCTGTGGTCCTTGTGCCCATTGTAGGCGCTTTGGGCAGCGGACAGGGGTCAGGATGCGCACCCTGACTGGACTGCTGGGAACGCAGTCCCATATGCAACTGTGATGCACTGTGTGTTCTGACACCTTTCTAACAGAACCAGCATTAACTGTTTTAGCAATTTGAGCTACAGTAGCTCATCTATTGAATTTGACCACACAGGCCAGCCTTCGCTCCACACAGGCATCAATAAACCATGGCTGCCCATGGCCCTGTCTACTATTGATAGGTATTGCAGACCGGGAACACCCTATAAGAGCTGCCATTTTGGTGATGCTCACACTCAGTTGTCTAGCCATCACAACGTGGCCCTTGCCAAAGTCGCTCAGATCCTTACGCTTGCCCATTTTTCCTGCTTATAACACATCAATTTTAAGGATGAAATGTTAACTTGCTGCCTCATATATCCCACCCATTGACATGTGTCATGATAAGATTTTCAGTGATATTCACTTCACCTTTCAGTGGTCATAATGCTATTGCTGATAGATGTAAGCTCATGCGCCCACACCAGGGATGTAACTAGAAACCACAGTGCCCTGGTGCAAAAATTGCCCAATGGCACCCCAAATTCATAAGTAACATGCTCCACAGGGCCACCTTTACCCCCAGCTTGTCTGTGACATATGTCCCCACAAACATGTTTGTGCTATCTATGCCCCCAAACAGCCTGCCTGTGCCATTTATGCTCCAAAACAATTATACATTAATTTACTCGGTTACTCACTCATTCATTCATATGAATATAATTAGCTTGATATTTTACCAAAGGTACCCAAGGTGAATTCACTGCTAAGATGAGCAGCATAGGCTAAGATGTAAAGATAGGTTACAATCTGAAAACCTGAAACAAATCAACCATAATTGGCTCCATCAATTCTTCCTTTTTTGCCAACATGGTTCACACATGGAGCATGAAAATGAGGTGAATGTAAAGGTACAACCAGGCAAATTTCCAACAGTCATCTATAAGAGGCCTGACTGGGTACACCTGGGTACAGCCTAAATCACAATTTACAGGTATAAACATTATTCCTAGCTAGGGTTAATGGGGAAAAATACCAAAAGTATATTTATATATTTTACCTACATGCTTGTGTGAAGTTTTTTTTTTTTACAAAAAACCTAATAAATAATACATTAACTAACCACCTAACAAAAAAAGGTCACATTAATCAAATATAAAAAAAGTATTTTAAAAAGAAAAAGAAAAATGAACTTGTCAGACAGGAAAACATTGTTTTCTTACTGTTCTGTACCTCAATATAGCTCACGATTACAGTGAAACCACGATTACCATAAACCAGAAGGGTATGAGAAGTGCTGTTTAACCACATCTTTATTTACAAATAGCAAAAAATAATAAAAATAATATCTCAGGAGCGTAGTCACAGAGCAAGCCAAGAGTCAGATGCCAAAGCGCCTAGTCAGACGTGCCGAGGTAGGGAAGCCAGAATAGGCAGGAACAAAATCAGGATCAGGAAACGGAGAGGGAAGTCAGACAAGCCAGGGTCATACACGAGAATTCAGGATACAATACGGGAACACACTTGTAGGTCAGAAACCACGCAAGGGCAGAGAGGTACTGAACCTTTGTCGCTAAAGGGGGTGGCTAATTAGCAACTAATCAGGTAAGGATGTGACCTGTTAACAGAGCAAAACCAACAAGCAAGGAATGGAGTAGAGGAAGGGTGGAAACTTTGTCATCTGACGTTACACGTGTATTTACTGTGGAAGTGATCACACGCATGCTAATGTGCAGGTCAGCTGAAGACGGATCACTCCGGTGTGTACCCCACAATCAATGGGAGTGATTTTAACCCATGATGTAACAGGTATCTCACAGGTTCTATAGGACCATTTTTTGGTGATATACCTGGCATGTCATCAGTTATTGTAAGTGCTCATTCCAATAACATGTCCATCAAGTTCAACCCTTCTACCTAACCTTCCTATTCTTGATCCAAAAGAAGGCAAAAAACCCTAATTAAGCTACTTCGAATTCTGCCATCAGGGGAAAAAAAATCCTTCTTGACTCCAAGAGGCAATAAGATTTCTCCTTGGATCAAGAAGCTCTAAAATATTAATGTTATTCTATTTGTATCCCTGTATGTCATGCGTTTCTAAGAAAATATTGAGGCCCCTTTTGAAGGTATCTAACGTATTGGATAACACCACCTCTCTTGGAAGTGAATTCCATACCTTTATTGTCCTCACTGTAAAGAATCTCTCCCTTTGTCGTCTATGAAACCTGCACTCTTCCAGTCTCAGATGGTGACCTCTTGTTCTTTGTATATTTCTGTGAACAGGTCACTGAAGAGCCCTTTATATTGGCCCTGCATTTATTTATATAATGTTATCATATCCCCTCTGAGACGCTGTTTTTCTAGCGTATATAATTTTAACTTTTTTAGTCTCTCTTCATAACTAGTATCTCCCAATCCCCTTATTAATTTTGTAGCCCTCCTTTGCACTTTTTTTAATTCCATAATGTTTCCCCCAAGGATATTCCATTTAAAGAATAGGTTGCATTTTTATTATTTTTACCATAATGCATAGCTTTGCATTTCTCTATATTGAACCTCATCTGCCACTTGCACGCCCAGTCCCCAACTCTGTCTAAATCTTCCTGCAAAGAAGAAACATCAAGATTAGTCTGAATTACCCGGCCTAATTTTGTGTCATCAGCAAAAACTGTGACATGGCTCTCAATGCAGCTTGGGAGATCATTTATAAATAAATTAAAAAGAAGAGGACCGAGGACAGATCCCTGAGGCACTCCACTTAATACCTGCATACAGGCTGAGAAACATCCATTCACAACAACCCTCTCTATCTTTTCAGCCAATTTGTGATCCACATACAGACATTTGCCCCAAGCCTAATTCTGTTAATTTATAGAGTAGCCTTTTATGCGGAACCCTATCAAATGCCTTAGCAAAGTCCAGATAAATCACATATACAGCCAACCCCAGGTCTATATTTTTACTAACTTCTTCATAGAATACTAATAGGTTGGTTTGACAAGACCGGTCTTTCACAAATCCATGTTGATTTCTACTAATTGGATTATGGATCAAGATATGATCAAGACCTTTAGCAACCCTTCAAATAATTTCCCCACTACCAATGTTAAGCTTACTGCCCTGTAATTGCCCGGTTGAGATTTTGATCCCTTTTTAAATATGGGCACAACATCTGCCTTGCGCCAATCTAATGGAACTATGCCCCAGCTCAAAGAATCCCTTGGGTGTATACCATCCGGTCCAGGGGCCTTGTCTACCTTAACAGTATTTAATTGCTTGAGCACTTTTCTAGTGTCAGCCAATCCCATGTTTGCTGCAACGGTTCCTTAAAATTAGCCAGCAGGGGCTCCGTCATTGGTTCTTCCTTGGTATAAACTAGACTTGGGCACCAGGAAGCTCTTCGTGTTCGTCTTCGTGCTCGTCTTCGGGGGCAAAAAAATCTTCGTATTCCGCGTATATTCACCCGTTCCTGTCTTCTTTTCGGGCGAATATTCATGGACATTCTTCGTGCTCGTTTTATCTTCGTTTTCTTCCGGTTGCCTAGCAGGGGTTAATATGGGGTTAAGAACACATCGGAGCAGCAGATGCGTTCGCGCGTGAAGGTACGTGTGTGCAACTCTATTGGTCGCCGGAAGGGGGCTGGTCTGGCATCAACAAATGAATTGCAGTACTGCAGAATGCACTTCATTCGTTGATGGCAGGCCAGCCCCCTGCCAAAACGACCAATAGAGTTGCACACACGTACCTTCATGGTGCTATCCGAGGTGTACACAATACACATTGCCCGAAACTGAGGGCCAAGTTCCTCAGCAATTGTCTTGTCTTCCTCCTCCTGCACCTCTCCCTCCTCGGATAGCATTCCCATTTTACGCTGCCAGTCATGCACCTTTTGAACCAATTGCTCACGGTAGCTACTGAGAACATTGAATTTCATTACTAGCTTTCCCTTAATTCTTGGATCGCAAAGGCACGCTAGCATAATTTCGGGACTTTCTTCCATGCGTTTGCGAAGGTGTACTTTTAGCAGATCCTTCAGCTTCCTGACTATGGCTGCTACGTCAGGATGTAGAGTGCCACCTTGAACAGCCTCACGGTTTTCAAGAAACACATCCATCTTGCTGCCTAGATGAGAGAACACTGGGATTACCTGGGGCAGACTGGCAGTGTTTGAATTTAAATTTTCAGTGGCATCCCTGAATGGTTTAAGGACTCCCACTAGCTGGGCGATCACTGTCCAATTCTCCCTATTCAATGGAGATGTAATCCCAATATTATGCTCTGAGGCAAGATTATGGATTGCCCTCTGCTGCTCCAAAATCCTCTCCAGCATCTCTAAAGTGGAGTTCCACCGCGTACTGACATCCTGTCATAGGCAGTGTACGGGAAGACCTGCCCTCTCTTGCTCTTCCCTCAAAAGTTGGCTAGCCTTAACACTATGGTGAAAGTGCCCAGCGATCTTTCTGTAGCGGGACAGAACTACTGCTGCTACATTAGTTCCTTCTGACATTGCTGCCTTCACTACAAGATGGATGATGTGGGCTGCACAGCGCACACCAACAATATGACCATCTCGCAGCGCTTTCACCATATTCGCACCTCCGTCAGTTACCGCAAAATCAACTTCAACATTGGTGCCCGCCTCTGCTCCCACCCAAAGGCTAAACATTTTCCTCATTGCATGCAGAATATTTTGGGAAGTGTGCTTTTCATCCATCACTTCTGCATGGAGAAGGAATGATCGGTAGCCTGCTGCAGCAGCTTCCTTAGACACACCGGGCTGCCACCAGTGTGCTGTCAAAGAAAGAAAGGCATGCTGCCCACTAGGTGCACTCCACAAATCTGTTGTGAAATGAACAGACTGACCAGCAGCCTTGGAAAGCTCCTCTTTCACTGCTGAAACACAGGACTGATACAATGAGGGGACAATGTTCCTACTGAAAGTGGAACGTGACGGAACTGTGTATTGTGGAGCGGCAGCCGCCATCAATTGTTTGAAAGGCTCCCCTTCAATCATGGAGAAGGATGCCCCTCCAACAGCAATGAACTGACCAATAAGTCGCGTTACTTTATTGGCCTGCTGTTTAGTCATTTACCTCCTGGAGTGGAATACCCCAAATTCTTCCAGGGTGGTCTCTGGCTGCCAGCACTAGCTGCTGCTGCTATTGGCGCAGAAGCAGCTGTTGGGGTTTTTCCACTCTCTCTGGAGATGGTACTAGTTGTTGTTGTAGTACCATGGCCACCAGCTATGCTGCCTGCACTACGCTTTTCTTTTGCATCTTTCCCCAATAGCACAGCCATGTGTTGAGTGCTGAGGTGATGCTTCATGCTCGCACTGGTAAAATGGCCAGACACTTTCCCTCTGCTTATTAGCTTCCCACAATGTTTGCACTTCCCATAGCGCCCTTCTTCAACATTTTCAAAGTGTTCCCAAATTGGGGCGCATAGTCTTGGAGTGTGCCTTGGGTGCTGCTTCTACTGCTCGGGGTGGATGAACAGCAGCAGAACTAGTGGTGGTGGTGGCACTGGTGGTACCAGTACTGACCATAGTGGGACTGCTAATTGCTTTAACTCTACCAGATTTGGAAGGTTTTGCTGCTGGTGGTGGTGATGATCGTAGCGGTGAAGGAGGAGGCTCAGGGGAAAATTGTGCACTAGTCATTTGTGCACTGCTCCCTGAGGAATCTGATTCCTGACCACTCATCTCCTCTGCTTCCTCTGGCTCATAGTCTAGTTCTCCATTAGCCAGATCAAATGGAATTCCTGCTAGGCTGGAGCTAAGACTGATATCATGACTAGTAGTAGTGTGAGCAGGAGGAACAGACTCTGCACTTGGCCTCTCACTCTCAGGCTCCTCTGGTACCTCGCTAGGTGGAGTTCCACTATGTGTAGCCCAGTCTCTAACTGTCTTTACAAAGATATTGTAAGGACTTGGTGGCTTGCTAGAGGTACTAGGAGGTCATGGCGTGGCAGTACCAGTGGGAACAGTAGGCGCAGCACTAGTGGTGGTAGAGGTGGTGGTGGTGTTGGTTTTCCCTACGAAGGAATGAGATCACTTTGGCTTGGGAAAACCCCTCTGAGTCTTGCTGCTAATTTGGCTCTGCTTGGTACCTTGCATGCTGCTTGTGGATGGGGAAGATGCTGCTTGGGGCAAAAGGCACTTCTTTTTACTCACTGGGCTAGTAGAAGTACTAGTTGTGCTACCCTTTAACTTTGAATGTGCTTCTGGTGCTTTAGGCTTTCTGTAAAAAAACAGAGCTTGTGGGCCTAGCAGCACTACTACTGCCTGCTTTTGGTGCCTTTCCTTTACTTGATGATCCTTCAAGCAATGCTTCCCCAAATGATAATCGAGAGCTTGGCCTACTTGGCCGACTAGACTGACGCAAAGGCTGCATCTTAGAACTGGTGCTGGTGGTAGATGGAGCTTGTCCTCCTTAGTCCCAAAAGGAGGATCCATTTCAAATTTTGTGTTGTGTGTGTAGTGTAGTGTTTAAAAAAAACTATAAAAAATTTTTTTACAAAAGGGAAAAAAAATTAAAGACAAAAAAATTTGAGGAAGTTCTCTTCAGTGCTACTGCTGAAAAAGTAAAACTATGCACAACTGCACTGTGCTGTTGTGTGCAATCTGCCAAAGTGCTCAAATTATTTAAATTATTAACTCAAGATTAACTATTTATATTAACTAGCAGTATTTTATTTTTAATTTGAATTTACACGGGCCTAAGAGTCTAACTCTAGGCAGACTCTCTCAAGTCCACTAAGTTAAAGTGAGGTTAAATCAGATTCAGTATATGATTTATTAATAAATATTAAGTTATATACTATTAATAGATTAGAATTACTTATATTATGGATTATAGATAGAATATAGATTATGAATTAGAATTACTTATATATTATAGATTATGAATTAGAATTTATGTTATATAATATAGATTAGAAGAATACTTATATTATGGATTATAGATAGAAGAATATAGATTATGAATTAGAATTTATATTATGTTATATAATATATTATAGATTAAGATTAATGATTAGAATTATTTTAGTACTACAGCTAGTACCTTGAAGCTTTGCTTAGTTGTTGTCGTCACACAGTCAATCTTTCTTGAAAAGAAATTAGAAAATAAAATGTCACAGCAAAACAGTTAGCTTCACTGCTTGCTGAACAAAAAACACAGCACTTATGCGGCTGCACTCACTAGCCCAATAAATTCACTTCACTGATGGACTGAGGTGAGCAAAACAAATGAAATCAAATTAAATATTATTAAGAAAAATTGACTTGGTCTCTTGCTGTTGCTAAAACAAAGCACACACTAAAGAGCTGCAGCACCAGTACTAATAAGATTAGCTGAACTATAAGCTAGTAGTCATTAATTTTATTTATAGCTAATTCATTATTAAGCTAGCTAAAATGAATTATATAATATTACTGATTTTAGATTAGACACTAGTAGATTGAAATAAAATGTAAAATAAATGAGAAAATCTTTGCAAAACAGTTAACGTCACTGCTTGCTGATCAAAAAAAAACACAGCACTTATGCGGCTGCACTCACTAGCCCAACAAGTTCACTTCACTGATGGACTGAGGTGAGCAAAACAAATGAAATAAAATGAAAGATTATTAATTAAGAAAAATTGACTTGGTCTCTTGCTGTTGCTAAAACAAAGCACAAACTATAGAGCTGCAGCACCAGTACTAATAAGATTAGCTGAACTATACGCTAGTAGTAATTAATTAATATTATTACTTTTATTTATAGCTAATTTAATTAACTATTAAGATAAGAAAGAATTATAGAATTATTGATATTACTGATTTTAGATTAGACACTAGTAGATGTCTTGAATGTCTACAGTACACTCTACACTAGTATACTATAGTGTATATATATATGACTGACAAATATATATAATATTATAATGTATTAAATTATTATATATTCTATTAAATTATTATTTATAAATTCTATTATTTAATTTATCTAAGTGAAGACAGGGCAGGCAGTAGGCAGTGCCAGCCCAGGGCAAGGGCACCCCAGTGCCAGTGAGGCACTGGGTGCACTGTCAACTCAACAGCACTACACAGTTGATGACAGATAGAAGCACTGAAAAAAAATTAAATTAAAAAATGACTACATTAATAAAATTATGAATTCAGTAGAACCGAAGTAAGGAAGAATACACTGTGAGAAATGGCAGCCTGAGGCTTTCCAGTCTCACACAGAACAGAACTATCTCCCTCTCTGCAACGCTCGGATGCAGCATAGCAGTGTTGCCAAAGCAGTCATAGCGAAAAATGAATGGATCTCTCAGGCAAGCTCTGGTCTTATAAAGGCGGTTTCAGAATTAAAAAAAACAACAGCACAGGCATTGTACAAGACCCTTAGCGTGACGCCACAAGAGCGAGCTGATTGGACAGACGATGATCAGCTCACTCCTGTTTGAAATTTTGGCGGCTGCGCTGCAAAAACGAAGACGTGTCTTCATCTTCACCTACGTTTTGCCGGAACTGTATTCTGTTCTACGTTCCTTCGGAATGAAAAAAAAGGACTCCATCATAACACTGTGCACAGGTAGCAGTCCACAAACAGCTTAATAATGGCATATTTTAATAATTAAAATAACGATCAGGTGCTAAAAAAATATTACAATTGATGTAAACAAAATATATAGTGAATAAATGTTACAGTTAGTGCTGCAGACACTTGAAGTATAGCCCCAGATACCACAAACAATAATGAAAAGTAAAGTGTTGCACAAGAAAATAAACTTTAAACTTATAAAGTGACAATTCATTTTACCACCAACAACACAAAATATGTGTCACAAGAAAATTAAAATAATACTTATATTTCTCTCAGTTGTCAAATTGGACCTCCATCCGTTGTGTCACAAAGACATATTAACATGTGAAGAGTAAAAAACAAACAGAAATCATAGTGCTTCCCATAAAATAAATATATCTCAAGTGTTTACCCTAAGTGGTATCGTACTCACATAAACTTGAGCAATACAGTTTGCTCTGACTTTTTCGAACACAGCACAGGAGATTCCGGCTCTGTTTTCGAGTTGCTTTTGGAGGTTCCCTCTGGATCTCTATCCCAAACGGATATCTGTCCACACGGTAGTATAACGATAAGAAGGATGCGAATGGAGAGGCAAAAGGTAAGGTATACAATAGTTTTAATGTTTAAAATAAAGTGCAGCATGCTCACATTGAAAGTCTGTCTCAAAAGCACCATCTTTGTCCTCAAGCAGCTTGTAACTACCATATTTGTGCCCAAACAGCTTGTCAGATTTGTCAAGAAAATTGCCCAACCATACTATTTTTTTGCCCCAATCAGTTAAGCAGTGACATATTTGTGCCCAAACAGCTTCTTAGTGCAATATTGGTGCCCAAACAGCTTTCCAGTGCTATCTTTGTGCCCAGATTGTATCTGCCATCTTTGTGCACTCTCTGGCATTTTTGTCCCAAAGCAGGTAAACAGTGTCATTTGTGTCCCCAAATAGCTTACCAGTGTTGTCTTAGTCCCCAAACAGCTTCCCAGTACCAACTTTGTAACCATTCCTGGATTACATAAATACCCCCACATGCATATGTTTTTTGGCTGTCTGTACATTACAGGTCACAAGTTGGAACATGTCTGTAGATTGGATCATATTGTATTGCTAGGCCTATGCTATCTATGAAGCAACTTAGCAGTCCCCAGGAGAACATGTTCCCATAAAAGTAAATATTTTTGGAAAGCAGTCACCGGAGTTTTCCATCAGGAGAATATAGACAATTCTCATACAGCCATCAATAACTGCCAAAGTCAACCGTAGCAATAATTGCCTGTGTTTTTAATGATGTATGGATTCCTGGAGTGGAGCAACTAAACAGCATGATTGCTTGTGTTCTTCCCTGGTATCAATTGTCTTTCATTTTTTCTTTTTGTCTATCTAATGAGCAAAACTAGTAAGGATTTTTTTCTTACATTCACGCCCTGAAAGTAAGCTATCAAAGATTGTCCAGGAAGTGGCTCAGTAAAAGGAAGCGACCCTATAGTGAAGTTGGGCAACAAAGAGGGAAGGGACAGGACTGAATAATAAGAATGTGCTTAAGAGGGTTTTCTTTTTACTAAAGCTTAAAGTGATGTTTAGATGACGAGGAGCATTAATGAGAAAAATAAGCAAAGCATATATGTTTTCCCTTCCTCTTTACATGAAGCAACATTTACCTGGTAAATAATGTTTTTATAACTTTACAATATTTTATGGAACAGCACCTTTAAACAAAATTAAATTAAAATTAAGGGAACTAACAATTTATTTCTGTCTTTTTAGGGTTTGAAGGCCGGTTCCTTTCATTATCCAGGTGGAGGTGCAAATTACAGTGGAAAATCAGTGCATAAATTCTTAGTGGAAGCCCCTAATCATCCTGATAGCGATGAGAATGAATGGAGAGAGAACATAGACATAGTAATGAAATGGCTTACTGAAGAACATTTAGATTTCGTAACCCTCTACTATGGGGAACCAGACAAAGTAGGGCATTTAGTAGGACCAGAAACTGAAAAGAGAAGAATTATTATTAAACAAATTGATAGAACTATAGGATACCTACTAGACTCAATTGAATCTAACAACCTAAAGAAAAAATTAAATGTAATAATTACATCAGATCATGGAATGACCACTGTGAAAAAAGACCCTGATGTAGAAGAAATTATGTTGTCTAAATACATAAATTTTAAAGACTTGGTGAAATTTGATATACTGGACTATGGTGGTTTTGGCATGATTTTGCCAAAGGAAGGCATGGAACAAGAGGTATATCATAAACTTAAGAATGTACATCCTCATTTGAATGTATACCGAAAAAATGAATTTCCTGAAGATTTCCATTATTCTAAACATAATCGAATATTACCTATTTTGGTTTATGGTGATCTTGGCTATAGCGTAAATGGGGTAAGTATAAAACATATGTTCTCTAAGACATGGCATTGATTTCCATGGGTTCTCAACTCAAATATAGACGGCTTGAGTTGACACACAGTATTAATTAACAGTGCACTTAAAGGGAGAGTCTTGTGTGTCTGTCAGTTTTTGAAATAAAGAATGCATGTTAAAGTAGTTTATAAATAGACGTGCAAATGGGCCATAAATAAAATCAATATTTGGTGTGACCATACTTTGTCTTTAAAACAGCATCAATTCTTCTAGATACACTTTCACAAACTCAGGGATTTTGTAGGCATATAGTCAAGTGTATGATTAAACAATAATACAAAACAGGCGCTAATTATCATAAATTTAATATGTAGATTTTAATATATAGAAACACAATTGTTAACTGAAACAGTAACAGCTGTGTAGGATGTATAAAACTGCATAAGGAACAACCAAACTCACAAGGGGAGGTTGTCGAACACAGTTTAATGTCAAAAGTCATACACCATGGCAAGACCGAGCACAGCACCAGTAAGGCCTCTCCCAGGCAGAAATTAAGACAGAGAGGGGTTTCCAGATGTTCTGTCAAAGCTTTTTTTTTTTTTGAAGATGCACAAATAAACGGGCAATGTTGAGGACCAAAGACCCTGTGGTCACATCGCAGCAGATGATGGATACACCATACTTACTTCACTTTGCAATCAGGAGATGTCTAGCAATACCATCATCTGTGCACTGGCAAAAAACTGTGGAACCCTGGTATACCCATCTATTGTCTGGAGAAGTCTGGTTAGAAGACTTGGAGCGAAAAAGCCATAACCTTGATGTGGAAACAAGCCCTATATATTTGATTGCATGGTCGAGCTCATGTGCCCACATACCACTGTTACTAGAAACCACAGGGCCCTGGTGGGAAAATTGCCCTGGGGCACCCCAACTTCACAAGCAACATGCCCAACAGTGCCACCATTGCCCCCAAACAGCTTGTCTGTGCCACATTCGCACCCAAACAGCTTGTTTGCGCCATCTGTCCCCCAAACATGTACGTGCCATCTCTGCCCCAAGCAGCTTGTCAGTGCCATCTTTGTCCCCAAACAGCTTGTCTGTGCCACAAAACAGCCTGTCTGTTCCATCTCTGTCCCACAAACAGCCTGCCTGTGCCACCTCTACCCCTAAACAGCCTGCCTGTACCACTTCTATCACTTAAACAGTCTGCCTCTGCCACCTCGGCCCATAAAACAGCCTGCCTGTGCACATATGCCCCCTTAACAGCCTGCCCCATTTCTACCCCAAAACACTAATACATTAATTCACTCACTCATTCATTCAAAGCAAAGGGGAGTCACACCAAGTATTGCGTTAGTTTAGATTTTTCTTCTATTCACTTGTTTTACATTTTGTTAAATGACACAAATAAACTATTAACATGTCTACTTTGTGTCACGCACAGCGTATGGTAGAACCTGTAATCAGGTAGAGCAGCGTGTGCAAGTCCAATAGACAGAGAACCAGAGTCCAGTATAGAATAGCCAATGAGCAAGCCGAGGTCAGGAAGCCAGAAGTCAGGATCGTAGCAGGGTAAGCCGAGGTCAGGAAGCCAGAAGTCAGGATAAACGTGAGGAAAGCCAGAGTCAAACGCCAGGAATCAGTATCAGGAACAAGCCGGGTCGGTAACGGGAAATCAACAGGAACGCGTACTGAGCAGACACTATACGAGATAGGTACAACCATCAGAAGGCAAGGCTGGAGTGTTTCTGAGGCTCTTAAATAAGCAGAGGAAGTCCAGGCATCAATTACTGAATTCCCGCCAAAAATTCAAAGTGCCGTTACGTCACTTCCGGTTCGCGGCCATCTTGGGATTGGCAGAACGTAAAACTCTAAAAGAAGCCATAGTACCGGCTGGCGCCACCAGGTGGCGTGCAGCGGACCGCGTGCACGCAGCAGGACCGGACCTGACTCCAACACAGGACGACCGACGCGTGGAGCCGCGAGGTCTTCCCCTCCCTCGCGGCGGCTGAGGCTGTCTCGGAGAGGCGGGAGGTCTCCCTCCTCCTTGCGGCGGTTGCGGCTCCCGCGGCAAGGCGGGAGGTCTCCCCCTCTTCCGCGGCGGCTGCCGTGTAGAGGCGGGAGGTCTCCCTCTTCTCCGCGGCGGTTGCAGCCGCTGCGGTACGGTGGGGGGTCTCCCTCTTCTCCGTGGCGGCTGCGGTTGCCGCGGCACGGTGGGAGGTCTTCCCCTTCTTCTCGGCGGCTGCCGGGCCAGGTATGTGACACTTTGAAAGCATTAAATCACCCTCATCATTCTTATTTTACAAAAGCTCATCTTGTCTATTTTTTGATTAGTTGTTCCATTCCATTATTTAAATTTTTTTTTTGAGGATTGGGAGTTTAGAGTGCCCTAGGCACACTACACTCACCCCTGGTGTTTAGAACAATCACTGCCTAAAGCCAGCAAATTTTATATTTTTTTGCTTTTTTAAATATCTTGGGAAGTTCACGCTCTGTGACCATTCATTAGTACTCTCTTATCTTTAGCGGAAGCAATCACATTGAACTGTAAATGTTCATTGCTTTCCTTTTTAATGATAGACAATTAAATACATGAGCCTTCGATTCGAGGGGGATCTCAGCTGTCTTTCTGCAGCAGCATATTGTCTCCCTAGAAGCACTGCTTTGATGTATCCTGGTTTCAAGAAAAAAAAATATAGCCCTATAACTGTTTCTCATGCCAGATCCTTTTCCTATGTGATAAGCGCACAGATGCCCAACGTACTCTCCCTTCAGCTGTTCAAAATTGTATTGAACTTGTGTAAAAAAAATCCCTCTCTATTTGATTGAAGGAAGGAATGGCTACTAGCTACATACCATATGAGTTATGCTTAAAAACAGGATTCTGGTGCATTGCTTACAAGTGGTCCTATCCTCATAGTATCAAATGGAATAGCTTAATCAGCAGGAACATTACATTTTTTATTATGGTGAACAAAACATTTTTTTAAACTTTGCCATAGAGTCTTTTTTATATGTAATCTCTTGTACATTTGAACCAGAGTATTTGCAAAATGTTATTTTTTGCATAACTGTTTCCACAGCAAATGGTTTTTTTTACTCCATTACAGAGAGTGATCTTATATGTAAATAAGGGAGATCATGGATTTGATAACAATGAAATGGATATGAAGATGATATTTCGTGCATTTGGGCCAGATTTTAAAAATAATTATGTCACTGAACCTTTCGACAGCATTCACATATATCCTTTGATGTGCAGACTTCTTGGGGTTATTCCTGAACCCCACAATGGGTCTCTTAAATTTACACAGGATATGCTTATACATCCTGAAGATAATGTTGAATCTGAACAAGACCAGTCCAATAACCAGAAAAGTAAGTATCACGAATAGTTGGAAAGTAATAAAAGTATGCTTAATCTAATTAGTTTGAAAAAATGGGCAAGAACAAAATAACTATTTAAATACACATTTTATTAATATTATTAAAACTACATACCTCACACTGCCAAAATAAGAATTCAAAGGTAAGCATGCAATGCAATAAAGTTCCAAAAAAAGCAAGCATGGTGCTGGGATGTATAGCTAGAGGCATTAGTAGTAGGAAGAGGTACATGGTTATGCCACTTTGGAGATCTCTATTCAGACCTCACATAAAGTATTGTGTACAGTTTGGAAGACTTCATCTCCAGAAGGATATTGGAGATAATTCAGATGGCTAGTAAAATGATAAATGGTTTACAGTAAATTATCAAGCGATACTAAGGGATATCGATATGTATAGCTTGGAGGAAAGAAGATGTGATAGGAGATGTGATGGAGAACAAGGTCATAGTCTAAAACTAAAGGTTCAGATGTAATGTAAAGAAGTCTTACTTTACTAAGAGTATTAGAAACAGTGGCGTCGCCAGGGGGGGGCCAGAGGGGGCCATGGCCCCCCTACATTATGCTGTGCCCCCCAGTGTGCCCCCCCAATTGAAACGCTATACTATTGACCCGGTGTGATGGAACACTAAGCTCCAAATGCAGCCGATGCGGCTGACAGTTTCAAAGCGGCTGTAAAACCGCCCCCGCTGGCTGCTTAATGGATTGCCGGCATGCCAATCACTGACTGAGGCTCTTCATCCCGCCCCTTTGAAGGGGGCGGGCTCTTACGGAACAGTTGCTTGTCACTGCCTGACAGGGAGAAGAGCATGAGGGAGAAGAGCAGTCTGCTGTGTTACAGTGGAAGAATGAAGGCCAGCAAAAAAAGTATTTTATTTTAAATAAATAGTGGAGGTGACAGAAGGAGGGACATTAACAAGGGGGGGCTGCATTGGGAAAATTAAATAATACAAAAAGATGGTGGCTGGGGACATAATTACACATCAGGGTGGTTAGAAGGATGTCACATATATCAATACACAAACGGGGGGGGTTAATACACATGGGTATGGGGGCCATTATATTAACCAGTACAAAGGGTTGGTGCATCAATACACAAGGGAGGGGGGCTGGCTGGGGGCATCAAATAAATCAATACACAAGGGAGGGGGCTGGCTGGGGGCATCAAATAAATCAATACACAAGGGAGGGGGGGCTGGCTGGGGGCATCAAATAAATCAATACACAAGGGTGTATTGCAAAAATGCACAAAGGGGGGTGGCTGGAGGGGCACAAATACACAAGGGTCAATACACACAAACAGCAAAGCAATGTGGAAGGCATTTTATATGGTTATCCCATCCTGATGTGGGGGTCCATGTGGCAGCAGAGCCTGTCCTGGTGTATGTGTTTGGGTGTCAGTGTGGCAGAGCCTGTCCTGATATGAGTTTGGTCATCTGTTTCCTGGCACTTTACTTGCTGTAGAGGGTTAAATAGAACTTTGTAATTTTTATTTATCCAGATTTTGTGGTCACTTCAGAGGACAAAACTTTCTAGGCCTAGAAATCAGAGGAAAAGTAAAGGTTTTGTGTTATTTCAATCTGAATATATTATTAAAAGTTAGATGTTGGTTCAGAGTTTGTGAAACTCAATTCTTGATTACAGTATACAGGACGCTATTCCCCTTTGGTTTCACAGGCCTTCACAGACCAAGTGGTACTCAGCTTAGTTATATGCAGCTGTATGCATTGTGTTATCTGTGATGAGGTGTTCATTTGGTGACGCAGCGCAGCATTAATGGCTAAAAGTTTTGTTGAAGTTTCCATTATGTCTAATCTCCTTAATTTATTTGGGCCTTTTAACTTTTTTGATTTCTGGGATTTTAATAATGTGATAAAAAAGAATGATTTATAGTTGTTTGGATGTCAAATAGTGTGTCAAATTCTGTTGATCTGTATCTGCTATGTTTCCATACATTATTTATGTATACCTGCAAATACAGTTTTTTTTTTATCTCATTCAGTTGCATGTGCTGTTTCCATGTGTTGTTTATTTGATCTATACCTGAACTACAGGGTGTAAGTAAAAGAGCGGTATGGTTTAGTGAATGAGGGGACAAAGGGACTCTGGGGATGATTACAGGGGAGAGGACCTCTCAATGTCACGGTGCAGTCAGAAGGAGGGAACACTGCACTGACTCTCACTGTCTTCCCCTGATCTGCAGTCAGTGTGGCAAATATATTGGCAGCAGGGTCTAATATTAATATATATTGGCTGCAGGGGCTAATATTAATATATATCGGAAGCTGGGACTAATATTTATATATATCGGCAGCAGGGGCTAATATTAATATATATTGGCTGCAGGGCCTATTATCAATAAATATTGGCTGCAGGGGCTAATAATATATATCGGCAGTAGGGGCTAATATTAATATATGTTGGCAGCAGGGTATAATTTCTATGTATATCGGCAGCAGGGTATAATATAAGTATGTATCCGCAGCAGGGGCTAATATTAATATATATCCGCAGCAGGGGTTAATATTAATATATATCGGAAGCAGGGTGTAATATTTCTATATATCTGCAGCAGGGTCTAATATTTATATATATTGTCAGCAGGGGCTAATATTAAAGAATGAAAAATAACTGTCACTTTAGCTGTTATTTTGAAATCATATTTCAATCACGGTGTTTACTTCAAAGAGATAAGTGCATATTATGTAGTTAAAAATGCACGTCTAACGTGTGTGTATATATATATATATATATATATATATATATATAGTGTATATGTACCGTTTTATAATTGGCCCCCCTACTTTGGTCCCTGGCCCCCCATGTGCCCCCCTAAATATGAAAGCTGGAGACGCCACTGATTAGAAAAATGGAACAGCCTCCTAGCATGATTGTGATGCTAGGCACAAAACTATCCTTAATCTAAGACAAGAGCAAGGACTGATTAAGTAGACAACTGAGCTGAATGTTTTCCCTCTGCCATCAAATTCTTTGTTTCTATGTGCAGAGTTTCACTGGTAAAATCTATATTTTTATAGTTCGTTGCTGAGGCATTAACTACCATTGTTAATGGTTAATTAGTTAATTTACATCATATAAACAAAACACAAGCAAACAAAATCCTCCCCTCAAGCTTTTTATTATTTAAAAAGCTACATGAAGAAAAAAGTGATTCTGGTGATTTTTTATTGAAGGAGTTTTAAGAAAGTGTGTGAATGAATACCTAACATTTTAGATGTGCTAGTTAAATAATTCATATGAAACATATTTTTTTTTGTCACTCATTAGATGAAGCTGTCTATGTTGCTGTCTTGGTGATGTGCACAGTTTTTGGAATTATTTTGCTGATTTTTATTTCCTATGTGCCGTATACCATTATAAAAAGAAAGAAGGGGTAAGCATTTAATAATTTTTCAATATTCACATTATATAAAATGAAATTATGGAAATACTTGTACATATTGTAAATTGATTATTCAAAGTAGATCTTAGACATTTTCATGCATCATCCTCACATTTCTATTTGAAACAATCTGAAGAAAATCTAAATTCTGCTCCTCTCAGATTAAATGTGCATTTTAAAGCCTGGGAATAAGTGCACAGTGTCACAAAAAATTACGCACCATAACAAGAAGAGATACCTGTCAGGAAGCGGAAAAGTGAACAAGTGGTGTTTCTAAGTAACACCGATTGTTTTTAAGCCAATGAAGGACATCAGTGATTCACTAAAGGTTTTTTTCTAAACATTATTAAAATAGAATATCAACTGAGCAGTCTGAAAAGGTGACTTTTCTGATGTGACAATCTATGAAAAATAATCAATAGAAAAGTAAAATCCAAAAGCAGCTAACAGGAGATTAACCTAAATCCAGAGACATGAAAACAGTTCATCGTAAACCCAAAATGCTAATTATTGAAGTTATGGTGATATAGAAATACAAATTATTTATTAGGCCAATGAGAAAAAGATATGTCTACTTGCTGAACATGATGTCATGGATATGGGAATATATTGAGTTTGCATTTCCTTTTTCCTCATCTTTATATATCCACTATATTAAATTAATCTAATTAAATTATATATGATAATTAGAACAACCAAATATTATAGTAATTTCAGTGAGGATATAATCAAATATAACATAAATCAGGTTCTTTGTTTTTATAGGAGTCAAGAACAGCATTGGGTTTACAAACCAAGCAGGATACAGCTGTCAGAAAGTAACAATAATCAGGTGTAGAACATTGATAAGCATAATGCAGCTGTCAGATAATAACAATAATCCA
Organism: Sceloporus occidentalis; assembly: GCA_023333645.1. Classification (NCBI taxonomy): domain Eukaryota; kingdom Metazoa; phylum Chordata; class Lepidosauria; order Squamata; family Phrynosomatidae; genus Sceloporus; species Sceloporus occidentalis. The sequence continues at coordinate 566,544 of JALMGF010000297.1, forward strand.
GTGTACAACACTGATAGGCATAATACTGCTGCCAAGTAGTATCAATAATCCAGGGTGTAACATTAATATGTATAAAGCAGCTGTCAAATAGTAACAATAACCTAGTGAACAACATTGATAGGCATGTGGCATGGAATGTCAACCAAGAGTGTTTTGTTCATGAGTACTCAAGGTGCATAAAACTAATGTTTTGGGTAAATAAAGGGGTAGGGAGGGGAGATGGGGAAAGGGAGAGATGAGGGGGGGAAAAAACATTGTTTCAAGCAGCCAATAAACCAAAATTAAAAAATGTATTCTAATAACTTTACATTGGTGGTTTTAATATTATCATATTGAATAAAGAATGGTTGGTAAGAGGAATAGTAGTGGTAAATGTAAACAGAACCCTATCTTTGAAAAACCATAAGATATAAGGAAGCCAATAAAGCATGCAAAAAGGTGATTAGATGGGCTAAACTAGAAAATGAGAGGGTGATTGCCAAAGAGAGCAAAACTAACCCCAAAAAATTCTTTAAGTACGTAAATTCTAAAAAAAAAATAAAAATGAAAACGTAGGTTCATTAAAAACAGAGAGGGGAGTGTTGGTTAAGGAGGACCAGGAAAAAGCAGAAACTTGAAATGACTATTTTTAGGAGGAACCTATGACAATGGATATACATAGGACCACTGAGAAAAATTTTCAGTCAAACTGTGAGTGGATGGCTCAGGACAAGGTGCTGCAGCAACTAAAGAAAATTAATGTTAACAAAGCTCCGGGGCCTGACGGTATTCACCCACGAGTACTTAAGGAGCTGAGCCAGGAAATAAGTGAACCTCTGTTTCTAATCTTTCGGGATTCTTTTCTTTCAGGAATTGTACCAGAGGATTGGGGGAAGGCAGATGTGGTTCCTATTTTCAAAAAGGGTTCAAACTCTGTGCCCGGAAATTATAGACCTGTGAGCTTAACTTCCGTGGCTGGGAAAGCATTTGAAGGGCTGTTTAGGGATAATATTCAAGAATTCCTTGGGAAGAACAGTATTATTAGCAAAAATCTGCATGGTTTTATGAAACATAGGTCCTGTCAAACTAATTTAATTGCATTCTATGAAGAAGTAAGTAGAAGTGTAGATCAGGGTGTTGCAGTGGATGTAATCTACTTGGATTTTGCCAAGGCGTTTGACACGGTTCCACACAATAGGTTAGTATTCAAACTGAAGGAAATTGGTCTAGATGCAAATTCTTGTTCTTGGGTAGAACATTGGCTTAGAGATAGAGAACAGAGAGTTGTTATAAATGGTAAATTTTCAAGCTGGTCAAAAGTGGTAAGCGGTGTCCCTCAGGGTTCTGTTCTGGGACCAATTTTATTCAACATATTTATAAATGACCTGGCAGTAGGCGTTGAAAGTCATGTTTCTGTGTTTGCAGATGACACTAAACTAGGTAAAGTTATACAGGGCGAGCAGGATATTACAGTGCTGCAGAGGGATCTAGATAGACTGGGGGACTGGGCACACAAATGGCAGATGAAATTCAATGTAGATAAATGTAAAGTTATGCACTTCGGGGTAGCGAATGCACAAGCAACCTACACCCTAAACGGTAGTGAATTAGGGGTAACGACAAATGAGAAGGATTTGGGAATTGTTATAGACAACAAACTAGGCAACAATGTGCAATGTCAGTCTGCGGTTGCTAAGGCCAGTAAGGTATTGTCATGTATAAAAAGGGGCATCAAGTCGTGGGATAAATATATAATGTTGCCTCTGTATAAATCAATGGTAAGGCCGCACCTTGAATATGCTGTGCAATTTTGGGCACCTATTCTAAAGAAGGATATCATAGCACAAGAAAGGGTGCAGAGGCGGGCTACAAAATGAATAAAAGGAATGGAGCACTATAGTTATGAAGAAAGGTTAACTAATTTAAATCTGTTTAGTTGAGAAAAACGCCTCAGAGGGGATATGATAACATTATATAAATATATTTTGGGACAATACAAACCATTGTGTGGAAATCTGTTCATAAACAGGACTATGCATAAGACACGTGGTCATGCGTTCGGACTGGAAGAAAGGAGATTTAGACTAAAGCAGAGGAAAGGGTCTTTTATAGTAAGGACAATAAGGATGTGGAATTCTCTGCCTGCAGAGGTAGTTTTGTCGGAGTCTGTACAGACGTTTAAACTGCAACTGGATGAATACCTGGAAAAACATAATATTCAGGGATATAATCTGTAATTATGGGGAAACAGCTTATTGATCCAAGGAGAAATCTGACTGCCATTTTGGGGTCAAGAAGGAATTTTCTCCCTGGTTAGTGCAAAATTGGAAAGAGCGAAACCGGGGTTTTTTCTGCCTTCTTTTGGATCAACAGCAACAAATTAACAGATATAGGAAAGGCTGAACTTGATGGACGCAAGTCTTTTTTCAGCCTATATAACTATGTAACTATGTAACCATTTTGCTCATCATGAATGATCACAGTCGCATGTTGAGAGCATTTGATTATAAAACCATCAATAACATTAAAATACAACATTAATTTTGATACCTGAACGGTGTAAATTAAATTAGAACCAGTAACAGATGACAAACTTTGTAGGGTTATTTAAATATATATATTTACTACGAATTATCAGCAAACACTCAACTAGCAATTTTCACAACGTGCTGTCATTACAAAACAATCATTTGTTATACATGTATCAGTATCAAATAATATAGCATTACCAAAGTGGCAGGGCAAACCGAACACAACTAATAGAAATGTACAAATGGGCCAAAAACCCTCAGACTAATTTTTCAGTTTGTTTTTGGCAATCGTTTCAGATGAAAATCGGGGGGGCATTTTAAATTCAGGAGCAAACTTAATTGTTTGATGCCCAGATTCACTCACTCTCTCTCTCACATTGTTAGTCATACCTCGCGCTCACAACCCGGTCCCAGTATGTCACGCCGGCATGGGGAGCGTGGGAGCATGGGGAGCGTGCCTCTCCTCTCCTCTTCTGTCTGGCTTCCATCACCACCTCAGATGCCTAATGCCCTGTTCCCTGCATCCCCGCAGGCAGTGGCGTCGCCGGGGGGGGCCAGAGGGGGCCATGGCCCCCCCTACATTATGCTGTGCCCCCCAGTGTGCCCCCCCAATTGAAACGCTATACCATTGACCCGGTGTGCCGGAACACTAAGCTCCAATTGCAGCCGATGCGGCTGACAGTTTCAAAGCGGCTGTAAAACCGCCTCCGCTGGCTGCTTAATGGATTGCCGGCATGCCAATCACTGACTGAAGGGGGCGGGCTCTTACGGAACAGTTGCTTGTCACTGCCTGACAGGGAGAAGAGCATGAGGGAGAAGAGCAGTCTGCTGTATTACAGTGGAAGAATGAAGGCCAGCAAAAAAAGTATTTTATTTTAAATAAATAGTGGAGGTGACAGAAGGAGGGACATTAACAAGGGGGGCTGCATTGGGAAAATTAAGTAATACAAAAAGATGGTGGCTGGGGACATAATTACACATCAGGGTGGTTAGAAGGATGTCACATATATCAATACACAAACGGGGGGGGTTAATACACATGGGTCATTATATTAACCAGTACAAGGGGTTGGTGCATCAATACACAAGGGAGGGGGGCTGGCTGGGGGCATCAAATAAATTAATACACAAGGGAGGGGGCTGGCTGGGGGCATCAAATAAATCAATACACAAGGGAGGTGGGGCTGGCTGGGGGCATCAAATAAATCAATACACAAGGGAGGGGGGGGCTGGCTGGGGGCATCAAATAAATCAATACACAAGGGTGTATTGCAAAAATGCACAAAGGGGGGTGGCTGGGGGGGCACAAATACACAAGGGTCAATACACACAAACAGCAAAGCAATGTGGAAGGCATTTTATATGGTTATCCCATCCTGATGTGGGGGTGCATGTGGCAGTAGAGCCTGTCCTGGTGTATGTGTTTGGTCATCTGTTTCCTGGCACTTTACTTGCTGTAGAGGGTTAAATAGAACTTTGTAATTTTTATTTATCCAGATTTTGTGGTCACTTCAGAGGACAAAACTTTCTAGGCCTAGAAATCAGAGGAAAAGTAAAGGTTTTGTGTTATTTCAATCTGAATATATTATTAAAAGTTAGATGTTGGTTCAGAGTTTGTGAAACTCAATTCTTGATTTCATTATACAGGACGCTATTCCCCTTTGGTTTCACAGGCCTTCACAGACCAAGTGGTACTCAGCTTAGTTATATGCAGATGTATGCATTGTGTTATCTGTGATGAGGTGTTCATTTGGTGACGCAGCGCTAAGATGGTTGTGATGCATTAATGGCTAAAAGTTTTGTTGAAGTTTCCATTATGTCTAATCTCCTTAATTTATTTGGGCCTTTTAACTTTTTTGATTTTTGGGATTTTAATAATGTGATAAAAAAGAATGATTTATAGTTGTTTGGATGTCAAATAGTATGTCAAATTCTGTTGATCTGTATCTGCTATGTTTCCATACATTATTTATGTATACCTGCAAATACAGTTGTTTTTTTTTATCTCATTCAGTTGCATGTGCTGTTTCCATGTGTTGTTTATTTGATCTATACCTGAACTACAGGGTGTAAGTAAAAGAGCGGTATGGTTTAGTGAATGAGGGGACAAAGGGACTCTGGGGATGATTACAGGGGAGAGGACCTCTCAATGTCACGGTGCAGTCAGAAGGAGGGAACACTGCACTGACTCTCACTGTCTTCCCCTGATCTGCAGTCAGTGTGGCAAATATATTGGCAGCAGGGTCTAATATTAATATATATCTGCTGCAGGGGCTAATATTAATATATATCGGAAGCTGGGACTAATATTTATATATATCGGCAGCAGGGGCTAATATTAATATATATTGGCTGCAGGGCCTATTATCAATAAATATTGGCTGCAGGGACTAATAATATATATCGGCAGTAGGGGCTAATATTAATATATGTTGGCAGCAGGGTATAATTTCTATGTATATCGGCAGCAGGGTATAATTTAAGTATGTATCCGCAGCAGGGGTTAATATTAATATATATCGAAAGCAGGGTGTAATATTTCTATATATCTGCAGCAGGGTCTAATATTTATATATATTGTCAGCAGGGGCTAATATTAAAGAATGAAAAATAACTGTCATATTTTAATCACAGTCTTTACTTCAAAGAGATAAGTGCATATTATGTAGTTAAAAATGCACGTCTAACGTGTGTGTGTGTATATATATATATATATATATATATATATAGTGTATATGTACCGTTTTATAATTGGCCCCCCTACTTTGGTCCCTGGCCCCCCATATGCCCCCCCTAAATATGAAAGCTGGAGACGCCACTGCCCGCAGGGGGGGGATCAGGGTGAAGACAAGGCTGTGGTGCCAGCCAAGGGGGCAGAGCTTGTGGCCATGTACCACGCCCCCACGTGGGGCTTGTGACCTAATGCATGATGTCAGACCCAGGCAGGTGCCCCTTATGCCCTGCGTTAATGCGGCCGTAGAGGCCGCATAGGCCCAGTCAGTCCGGTCCTGACTGGGCCTATTTTAAGGTAGGGGCCTGGAGCTGCAGCTCCATCAGCCCCTAAGTCAATCCGCCCCTGCCGCGGCCCGGGCCTGACCTCCAGACTCCCTACAAATTGCGCTCAGAGAGACACTCAGTACCTTCCAATGTGTCCCTTTATCTGTGTTCCTGACCCTTTCTGATATACCAGTACCAGTACCAGTACCTGTACCTGTATCTGCCTTGCTTCTTTGGATTTGACCTCTGGATTGCCATTTTTGTCTGCTGCCTACCTACCGACCTCTGGACTGCCTCTTTGGGCTTTGCCAGGTGCCAGCCCTCTGACTTTATCTGGAATTCCCTTGCTGCCTGATTTATTGCCTGACCCGGACTGCTTTTGGGCTCTCTCAGCTTACTGCTTGTTGCCCCCCCCTGCTAACATCTTGGTGAGTTGTAATTTTTCTATTTCATACTTTCTGCGTTGTACCACTAGCTGGGTCCTAACACACACTCTCTCTGACTCTCACTCTCCCACATTCATTTTAATTTACTCTCTTGCATGCTATCTGAATGTCTTCTTACATCATTACTGCCATCTCAATATACTGTGCCAGACATTGACCGTGATACAGCATAATTGCAAAATCATACCACTGAAAAAACTTTATATATATATATATATATATATATATATATATATATACATATATATATTGTATTGGCTCGGATATAGGCCGCCCCCGTATATAGGCCGCACCCTAAAAGTTTGGTGCTTTTTTAAAGAAAACTTTTTTTCTTTAAAAAAGCACCAAAAAAACATGCTGCCACTCTGTCCCCCCCCGAGATATGCTGCCACTCCCCCCCTGATATATGCTGCCACTGTCCCCCCCGAGATATTCTGCCACTGCCCCCCCCCGACATATGCTGCCACTGTCCTCCTCCTCCCCCCCGAGATATGCTGCCACTGTCCTCCCCCCGAGATATGCTGCCACTCTGCCCCCCCCCGGTTTACCAGAGCAGACTCCCGGGTGTCTTGCGGGGCCGGCGGGGGACATCTACGCAATACGCTTATACAACTTCCGGGACTCCCCCCTTGGGAATTCCCTGCAAGGGAGATTGTTAAAGCACATCGTGCAGACGTGCCGGCAGTGGAGGCTGTTTACCTGCATCGCCGCAGCTGGTGACCGTCCGCACGATGCGCTTAGACAACCTCCCGTGCCGGCACCCCCCCGTGGAAAGTGCTGGCAGGGGAGGCTGTCTGAGTGTATCAGAGAGTAGGATGCAGGTCCCCTGCACTGCTGCAGGGCATCTATATCCTAACCCCGCTGCCTGCCCGGCGCCCGGGACTGCATGTCCCGGGCGTCGGGCGCTAGACCCCGAATATAGGCCGCACCCCCACTTTAAAGACTTAAAGTGGGGGGGAAAAGTGCGGCCTATATTCGAGCCAATACGGTATATAATTTTTTTTTTTTTTTGCCAAAAGTAATGTGCTATGGAATGATACTTTGTTATTGGACAATACAATACTTGATCATTCCACAAGCCACAATTTAGTATGACTAATACCTTAACTTTTCCACTAAATGATTTCAGGGCCTAATATTAGACCCTGCTGCCGATATATAAATATTAAATGCTGCTGATAGATAGATAGATAGATAGATAGATAGATAGAATTAGACGCTGCTGATAGCAGGTATAGATCAACACATTAACACACAAACCCAGCTTTGCATGTATAGATCAATAGAAATTCACATGTGATCTCAGCACTGAAGGTATATATCAAATAAACAGAATCAGACATACAAATCCTGTATATGCAGGTATATATATAATATATGAAACATAGCATTGCAGGTATAGATCAAATAAATACATGGAAACAGCATTGCCGGTATTAATCAACTGAACAAGACATACAAACCCTGTATTTGCAGGTATACACAAATAATGTATGGAAACATAGCATATATATGGATCTACAGAATAACACACAAACCCAGGTTTGCAGGTACAGATCAATTGGAATTCACATAAAAACACGGCATTAAAGGTATATTTAAACCCCCCTAGATTACAGGCATAGCTCACAGGTTGCACACCCCAAAGCCAGCCCTGGCATCCACACTGCCCACACAGAACCTGACCAGCACCCAGATAACACACATAAGATTTGCCATCTTTGTTCCATATACACCCCGCTTGTGGCCCCCAAGGCTCAAACATCTTGCTAGTGCCATCTTTGCCCTTCCACAATTATACATCTATGGCACACACAAACACTTTTACAGTCACTCACTAATTCACACTTTCATTCAGACAATTCATCCACACGTTAACTCATGCTCTCCCTCATTCAGACAATTCATCCACATATTAACTCATGCTCTCCCTCATTCAGACAATTCATCCACACATTAACGCATGCTCTCCCTCAGACAACTCATCCACATATTAACTCATGCTCTCCCTCATTCAGACAATTCATCCACACATTAACGCATGCTCTCCCTCAGACAACTCATCCACATATTAACTCATGCTCTCCCTCATTCAGACAATTCATCCACATATTAACTCATGCTCTCCCTCATTCAGACAATTCATCCACATATTAACTCATGCTCTCCCTCATTCAGACAATTCATCCACATATTAACTCAAGGAATAACCTTGCCCCCTGTAGCGATGCCACTGAATGCATTTAATATGCTGGATCCGTAGAGCAGAGTAGGTGGGTCACAGGAGACCAAGGTGGGAAGGACTGGAAAGAGGCAGGGTCAATAATAGGAGAGCACAGATAACAGCCAAATCAGGAGATTAAGAGCAGGTCAAACAAGCCGGGTCGGTAACAGGAGATCACAGTATAAAGCCAAATCAGAAGACTAACAGCAGGTCAAACAATCTAGGTCACAATGATTTAACGTGTTCAAAAGAGCAGCAACACAAAGCATGACTCAAACTAACCAAGGGTAAAGAAATAATGAAAGTACCACGTTAAGATAGGCTGTAGGTACCGAGAACGAGGCACAGGAGGTCAGGCAGGGTCACCCGAGGTCACAAATACGTGTCACTCCTGTACGTGAGTAGACACAATGTCACGTGACCGCGCATTCCCAGAACCACAGTATCGGTATCTGGCTCAGTATATAGTGATGGGCACCATAACTCCCATCCCTTTATGCTGAACCAGGCACTGATGTCGGTACACAATAAATCCCATCAGTGATGGGAGTTACTGTCTACCACCATAAGAAGGCCATCACACACCATCAGAATTCTAGCCTCTCAGTACGGACTCTGTATTTGTTCACTGTAATGCCTGTTGCAGCCTCTAGAGGTCACCTGTCAGAACAGTCATCATTAACCTATATGCTAATGTCCTGACCAGCTGCATCTGCTTACCTAGGGGCAGCCCTTACCCTTAAATACCTGCTGATTCCTCCATTCTGGGCCTTTGCAATACAGCTTATCTGCCTACTGCCTGGCCCAGTTCTCCTGCTAAACAGCATTGTGTTTCTGATTAACTCGTTGTGACCCTGCTTGCTTTTGAATTTGTTCCCTGGATTCTGATTCAGTATTGATATCATCTTTATGGTTCTAAGCTGGCTTGCCTAACTACTTCTGCCCTTCCTGAGGGCTTTCCAGCCATGTGCCCCGTCTGAGGGCTTTCCAGCCGTGTTCCGCCAGTCCAGCTTCAGCATCCTAGAACTATCTTGTGCACGGCGAGAGGGCTATCATGATGCCACAGATGAATGCAGATAGAATGCAAGTTGTCTGGGTTAGTGCGGAGCTCCTTCACCTAACGTCCGCTCAGATTGCCATCCAGACCACGCCCCTCCATGATAGGCATTCTAAATTCGCCATTCCTGTCAGTTCTTTAAAGCTGTTTTTATATTGTAACTTCAGTATGTGAGTTAATATACTAGCCTGGGCATATCTTTCTAAGCATGGTACGTTCAATCCTCCCCTATTTTTACTAGCATAAAGGACTTTTTTTGGATATTCTTGGCTTTTTGTCTGCCCATATTAACTTTTCAATGTTTTTTTGGAACATTTGGACCCACAAGGAGGGAAGTTTAATAGGTATCATTCGTCATAAATAAAACCATTTGGGAATTATGTATGCTCTTATCACGTTCATCCTTCCCTTCCAGGAAATAAATAACCCCTTCCACTCTGCTGTTTACATATTAATTGATCATGGAGTTTCCCATAATTAATATTTGTATCTATATTAATCAGAGAAATTGGTCTATAATTTGATATGTTCGTCTCATCTTTCCCTGTTTTAAGGATAGGAAGGATGGTTGCTTCCAACATTCCATTAGGGAATGTCTTGGTTGTACGAATATCATTAAATATGTTGGTCAAATAAGATAACAATTGATTTATACATTTTTTGTAAAACAGTGCTGTATAACTATCCGGACCTGGAGCTTTGTGTGTTTTTAATGCATTTATCGCCCTATGTACTTCAGTCTCTGAAAAAGGAGTGTCCAGATGCTCTGCTAAATTCTCTGGGATTTTTTGGCAACTTGGAGTCTGATAAATATTGTCTAATTTGCCCCATATCTTGATTTTGATCTGGTATATTATATAGATTAGAGTAGAATTCACCAAAGACTCGCCCTATATCTTCAGGGTTAAATACATAATCATTCCCCTTTTTAATTTTATATATTCTTGCTTTTAATGCTCTTTTTTTAATTGATTAGTGAGGAGTTTCTCTGCTCTGTTTCCTGTGTAATAGTATTTTTGTTTCATTTTAATTAAGTTGTAATTTGCTATCCTTATAAGACGATCATCAATCTTATTTTCATCATATTTAAAATATTTTTTTAATTATTAAGATTTTCTCCAATTTTTCTTTTAAAATTATTCAAAGAGATATATAAGTCAGATAATTTTTTATTTCGTTTCCCCCTATTATCAGCATCTTTTTTAATTAAGTACCCTCTCATGACACATTTGTATGCTGCCCATACATTTCCTAAGCTAGTGTCATTAGTGAGATTTTCCTGGAAGAATTGAGCAGTCTTCTGTATGATGAATTCTAAACCATCTTTACTTATTAGGGAAGCATCCTTAAGCCTCCAAGGATACAGACTCAGTTTGTACTTTTTATTAATTTCAAGGCAGACAGGGTCATGATCAGACCATGCTACACTCCCTATCGTTATTTTATTACATTCTTTCAGCGACTTAGCATTAGTTAATATTAAGTCTATCCGTGTAAATACTTCATCTTTGCGAAAAATAGGTATAATCTTTGTCTAGTGGTCTCATTGTTCTCCATATATCATGTAATTCATTTTTTCCTAGCGTGTCTTGGAAAGCTTTAGATATTCTAATCTGATTATGTCTATTTGATTTTCGAGTACTTGTGCTATCCCATTCATTATCTATAACACGGTTAAAGTCTCCCAGACAAATGAATGTTCCTTGGATATATTTCTGAATTTTTTGTAGTGTAGCGTTAAAAAAATGTATCGGTTTGTTATTTGGCGCGTAGATGTTTAATATGGAGAATATTCTACCATCTAATTAACAAACTACAAACGAATATCTAGTGGATAAGTCTTTTTGTTTATATATGACCTCCATTTTAATATTATTAGATATCAGAATAGCAACTCTATTTTTTCTGAATTAGAGATGAATATTCTATCACAGTATTTCTTGTTGTTTAATCTATATATATCCCTACTTATCAAATGTGTTTCCTGGATGCAGCACACGTCTATATGTTCTTTAATTATATAATCATATAAGGAATATCTTTTGTGTGGGAGATTAAGACCTTGTACATTCAGTGTAGTAATTTTAATCAGGTCTGTCCTTTTTCCTGTCATATTTATCGTTAATACTTTGTATGGTTACCCATATTGAAAACGCAGATTCACTCTCATTCATATACCATTCATTCATAAAAACCTCAAAACCAGGGATAATGGAGCGCATACACATGTGGGAAGGAAATTGGATATAAATTGGAAACACTTTTACCTTATACCGGATGTTTGATTTCTACTTGCTTTTGCACAATACTCTGAGTGCTGAGTTGTGCCACATCTCAATTGTAAGTGCATTTTAGTAACATAGTAACATAGTTCATAAGGTTGAAAAAAGACCAAAGTCCATCAAGTTCAACCTATATACATATTGTGTCCCTACTGTGTTGATCCAGAGGAAGGCAAAAAACCCTTATGAAGCAGATGCCAATTGCCCCATACCAGGGGGAAAATTCCTTCCCGACTCCAAATATGGCAATCAGAATAAATCCCTGGATCAACGTTCTGTCCCTATTAATCTAATATCCATAACTTGTAATATTATTGCTTTCAAGAAACACGTCCAGGCTCCTTTTGAACTCTTTTATTGAGTTTACCATCACCACTTCCTCTGGCAGAGAGTTCCATAATCTCACCGCTCTTACTGTAAAGAACCCCCGTCTGTGCTGGTGTAGAAACCTTCTTTCCTCCAGCCGTAGAGGATGTCCCCTTGTTATAGATACAGTCCTGGGTATAAATAGGTCCTGGGAGTGATCTCTGTACTGTCCCCTTATATATTTATACATAGTTATTAAGTCCCCCCTAAGCCGTCTTTTTTCCAAACTAAATAACCCCAATTCTGATAATCTTTCTGGGTACTGTAGTCCTCCCATTCCCCTTATTACTCTGGTTGCCCGTCTTTGAACCCTCTCCAGCTCCACTATATCTTTCTTGTACACTGGTGCCCAGTACTGTACACAGTATTCCATGTGTGGTCTGACTAGTGACTTGTACAGGGGTAGAATTATTTCCTTGTCGTGGGCATCTATGCCCCTTTTGATGCACCCCATGATTTTATTTGCCTTAGCAGCAGCTGCCTGACACTGGTCGCTACAGGTAAATTTACTGTTAACTAAAACTCCTAAGTCCTTTTCCATGTCAGTCGTCCCCAGTGTTTTCCCATTTAATACATATTCCCAGCCTGGATTTTTCTTCCCCATGTGCATAACCTTACATTTATCTGTGTTGAACCTCATCTGCCACATCCCAGCCCAAGCCTCCAACCTATGCAGATCCATTTGTAATCGTGCGCTGTCCTCTATTGTGTTAACCACGTTACAGAGCTTAGTATCGTCTGCAAAGATTGATACTTTACTATGCAATCCCTCTACAAGGTCATTAATAAACATATTAAAAAGAATAGGACCCAAAACTGACCCCTGTGGTACCCCACTAGCAACAGTCACCCACTCAGAGTATGTACCATTAATAACCACCCTCTGTTTCCTATCACTGAGCCAGTTACTTACCCACATACACACATTCTCCCCCAGCCCAAGCATTCTCATTTTATGTACGAGCCTTTTATGTGGCACCGTATCAAATGCTTTGGAAAAATCAAGATATACGACATCCAGCGATTCACCCCGATCCAGTCTTGAGCTCACCTCCTCATAAAAGCTGATCAGGTTAGTTTGACAGGACCGATCCCTTGTAAACCCATGCTGATATGGAGTCATACACTTATTTTCATTGAGATACTCCAAAATAGCATCTCTTAGGAAACCCTCAAACAGTTTACACACAACAGAAGTTAAACTAACAGGCCTATAATTCCCCGGGTCACTTTTTGTCCCCTTTTTGAATATTGGCACAACATTTGCTATGCGCCAGTCCTGGGGAACAGACCCTGTCACTATAGAGTCCTTGAATATTAGAAATAGGGGTCTGTCTATTACATTACTTAACTCCCTTAGAACGCGGGGGTGAATGCCATCTGGACCTGGTGATTTGTCTATTTTGATTTTTTTTAGGCGGCACTGCACTTCTTCCTGCGTTAGACAGGCGACATGTACTGGGGCATTTATCTCATCCTGCTGTATATTACCTGGCATTTCATTTTCCTCTGTGAATACAGCAGAGAAGAATATATTTAATAGATTAGCTTTTTCCTGATCCCCGTCTATAACTTCTCCCTCATTACTTTTTAAGGGGCCAACGCTTTCATTGTTAACCTTTTTACTATTTATATAGTTAAAGAACATTTTGGGGTTTGTTTTACTCTCTTTGGCAATGAGTCTTTCTGTCTCCAATTTTGCTGCTTTTATCTGATTTTTACATATTTTATTTTTTTCCCGATAGCTTTTTAGTGCTTCCTCACTGCCTTCCTGTTTTAGTAGCTTAAATGCCTTTTTTTTTGCCATTTATTGCCCCTTTACATTTTTATTTATCCACATTGGTTTTCTCTTGTTCCTGACTCTTTTATTCCCATACGGTATGTACCTTCCACAGTGAGAATTTAAGATATTCTTAAAAATCTCCCATTGAGCGTCTGTACTCTTGTTTTTGAGGACATTTTCCCAATTTACAGTGTTAAGGGCTTCTCTTAGTTGATCAAACTTTGCCCTCCTAAAGTGCATAGTTCTTGTGGCTCCTCTAAGAGTTCCCTTATTTTGATCTTTTAAGATCAGTTGATTGAAGATACTGCACCATCCTGGTTTATGCTTGTTTTTATAGAATACTACACTCAATTTCTGGAAGCCTGACATTTCGATGAGCCTGCTTTATCCAGTCCCTTTGTGAGTGTAACTTATACACTATAAATATATTTTTATTAATAATATTGCACTATTGGATTTGTTTTCCTTCCCACATGTGTATGCGCTCCATTATCCCTGGTTTTGCTGTTGTACATACTTTGAGGAAGAGTGTTTGTTGGTAGCTGCTCTCATTGTGGGAAGTATTTATATTTTCGTTATTTATATTTACACGTGGTATTTTGGTTTTTGTTATTGTATTCATAAAAACCTTACAGAACACACTCATACAACCCTTACAATTACACATTAATGTAGAGACCTCTGTACTCAATACTCCGGAACGCGATACAGGATACATATACTATAAATCTTAGAGAGGAGAGAGAAGGGGAAAAAAAACAACATATCCTATCTATACTCCTGAAGTGTTTCAACCCATTTCATTTGAATAATCAGCTTCCAGAAAGCTTCTATTATAATTAATCATCAATATATTCCATCATTATACCCTTGTGTCAAATATCCAATTAATTAGCCTATTCATTACTGTGTGGTTATCTTACAATTAATGTGAAAGTTTTGATTAAATAACATCTGTCATCAGATTTCCATTATAATTGATATCATCAGTATAATTCATTATTATAATTATTCCAGATATTATATCATATGAGGAGGGGAGAGAAAAAAAAATACTATCATACTCGTGATATGTGTCTCCACCCATTCCATTTGAATGAACTGCTTCCAAAAATGTCTATTATAATTAATTAGAAACATATTCCATTATTATATCCTTGTGTCAAATATCCAAATAACTAGCATATTAATTTCTGTGTGATTATCTTATAATTAATATAGACCTATATCCTTCCACTCCTAGATATATAGCTCAATACATTTTTTGATTAAATGACATCTATCATCAAATTTCCATTATAATTGGAATCAACATAATTCCTTATTATGAACATTATTCAAAATTATGTCATATGAGGAGAGGAAAGAAAAAAAACCCACAAACAATCCTTCAAACCTCCTCTTAGTGAAGTGCTGTCCTATCTTTCATAGGATTATCATTTAACTGTTGCTTAACTTCTTCCGCACTCTTTCCCACTCTTACAACCAATTTTACTGGGAAACCCAGTTATAACTAATATTGAGGTCCCTGAGAATTTTAGTCACTTCTTTAAATTCCATTCTTGCATGTCTTGTATATGCGGATAAATCCTGAAAAAAACCCAGTACATTTTGGAATTTGTCCTTTTAGAAGCAAATTTCCTTGATGCTATTAGAGTTTTTTGACTATGTTCTTCGGCTTTATCATCCTATATAAATGCGTTCTATTTCTTCTTCCCTTACTATTCCAGGGATATCCATATCTTTAAACAGTTCTTGTAAATAGCTTCTGAGAGAGTCCTGTTTTATATCCTCTGGGATACCAGGAATTCCTAAATTCTTCCTACATGATCTGTCTTCTGTGTCTACCAGTTTTTGTTCAAGGGTCTTAATCATGCCCTCTTTTCGGTTAAGTTCCTCTTTAATAACATTATCTCATATTCCAAGTATTCAGCTTTTTGCTCATTTAATTTTAAGCGGTCATCCATTTTTTTGTATTCATCTTTCCAATCATTATGCAATTTCAGCATTTCTTCTTTAAAGAGATTAAGCTGTGATTCCATGCACTGCTGCAAATAATCTTTAGTAATCATTTGTGTTAACTGTACACCAGGGCTTAATGAATGTCTTCATTGCTCTTCAATTGTAGTATCTGATAGTGATTCCTCCATCTTTTTTGAGCCCTGAGGTGAAAATAAGGCTGTGATCTTCTTATCCTTTTTTGATTCAATTTCCTTTTTTTCTCTTTTTTTATATTTTAACTCCTCTTTTTTCGAAGCCATCTTAATACTACTTTTCTTTTCCTCTTTTTTTTTTCTTTTTCCCCTTTTCCTTTTACTTCTTCTTCTGTCTGATAGATATATGTTGTATAGAGATTTATATTAATTTTAAGGGATAATATACAGTTTGTTCCAGTTTATGCATTATTTTCAGAGCCGTATCTTGATTATTTCCGTAAGGAAGAACTAATTTCTACCAACAATAAGTTATCTTTTCATTTCGTTTAGTATAGACAAATAGTAGTGATAATAAATAATAAAAAAGTGAGAAGCTTAGTAAAAATAAAATACTTTCTGTGATGCTCAATAGCTTCTATAGATCATGATAATCTTTTCCACAAGTAATCACACTGTTCACATCTGCGGTTGCAATTTCTCTCTATCCTATTCAGTTTGTCTGATTATTTTAGGCCCGGCAATCCATTCCTGCCTTCTATCGGCGCGGTTTGTTCTTGGCACAGGCTCCCTCTTTGAGAAATCGCCAGCTAAATCTACCGATATATTGTATTGTATTGCCGCTGGTTAATACAGCGGGAACCGTTATTAATACCGTTTGTCTGCCACTCACCACCTCCGAATCACCGTGTTTTTGATTCTGCGTCTCTCCGGCACTTTCTCCACCCGGCACGTTCGCGCCAAAAATGAAGTGGATCGAACTGTCCGGCAATCATTCATGGTGCTCGTGGATGGGGGGCGCCCCGTCAGATTAAATCGCTGTCCACCGTACCCGGAATCTGCACAGACGGTAGTCGCGGTCGATAGTCCCAGCGTATCCGCAGCAGCGTCTCCACGGCAGTGTTTTCGCAGCAGCGGGCAGCAGCTGTCACGAACTGGGTCCATACAGACAACTGTAAAGACCCAGAGCGCCCAAAGATTGTGTGCAGGAGTTACGGTGCAGTAGCGGAGTTGGACAGGGCCTGGTGCAGGGCGACAGCACTCTCCTGGTGGGCATCTAGGGTTGTGCAGCCACATACCAGCACCCTGACATAGCAGCAGATGACAGAACAGAGCAGAACTTGGAGATATCATGTGCAGGATGCTGCAGGCGGAGAGTATGGAAGCTAAGCAGAGTATACAGCAGAAACATAAGCAAGGGACAAGGAGACCAAGCAAGAAACATAACCAGACAAGACATACATAATACAGGGCACAACAGGGAACAAGACAGGACACCCCGCTGCCGGGGATACAAGACAGGACACCCCGCTGCTGGGGTTACAAGACAGGACACCCCGCTGCCGGGGATACAAGACAGACTGACAGACATAAATACAGGAACTAGCCTAGGACTGTATGATAACTATTGGAGATTCCGTAACATCTTATGGCCATAGTATGCTTAGCCCACCACTACGCCAAAGTACTCCAATGATGGTGGGTCCTAACGCTAAATTCCTGCCTACAGAGGTACTAAACAAACCAAACATGAAATCCAAACACATAGCACTGAGACATACCTTAGACTGCTGACTGAAACAAACAGGACACATGGGTGGGGCACACCTTATAAAGCAAACAGAGCTGAAGCAAAGAGCAAGACTGGAATCAAGGAATCAGAGGTTCAGGACAGAACATACAGAAATCCAGAAATGGACCACAGCAAGACAGGGAAACAAAAGACATGCAGCTCCGCAGCCTGGATAGAGCGTGACTGCAGCCACTCGTGAGTTCGGCAGCCACAGCGTCTCGGTAGGCAGCAGCTATCTTGCCTTCCTCCTCCTCCTTTGCGCGTCTCACGTCATCACGCCGAGATCTGTCTATCTTCCTCACTGTGGGTATTTTTGTATCTACTAAAGGCTTACTTCTTGTCTTTTATGATTTTGGCCACTTCTGCCCAGTGCTACAGCGGTTTCTTTAATTTTTTACTCTTACTGACCACCCTAATACAATTTTCTGTTATCTTCAATAATACAACTTTAAAATAATCTCATTTCTCCTGGACTCCATTTAAGTTGCCCTAGCCTCTACACATATTATTTTAGAAAATTCTAAAATATAAAACTTTTGTTTTTGTGTGGTGTGACTCAGTCACTGTTTGTATATTAAACCACACAGACTGATGATAACTAGATCCCAAACTACACCTATCACCTACAGAAATATCCGTTAACAAACCTCCTGCATTTTCCTGCGTTTTGCGTTTTTTCTGGCGTTTTAGCCTTTCTGTGGCTATTTGACTGAATATGAAATATGAATATGAATATGAAAGCTGGAGACGCCACTGCCCACTATATGCCACTCTGCCTCCAGAAATGCCTTACACCCCTTTATGCCACTCTGGCATATAGGTGGTTAAAATTCATATCATGGGATATAGGAGTATAGGATATATATCATGGGAGTAGAATATGGGGGGGGTATAAGGAATTTCTGGAGGCAGAGTGGCATATAGTGGGCAGTGGCGTCTCCAGCTTTCATATTCAGGGGGGGCACATGGGGGGCCAGGGACCAAAGTAGGGGGGCAAATAAAAAAACGGTACATATACACTATGTATGTATATATATACACACACGTTAGACGTGCATTTTTAACTACATAATATGCACTTTTCTCTTTGAAGTAAAGACCGTGATTGAAATATGATTTCAAAATAACAGCTAAACTGGCAGTTATTTCTCATTCTTTAATATTAGCCCCCGCTGACAATATATATAAATATTACACCCTGCTTCTGATATATATTAATATTAACCCCTGCTGCGGATATATATTGATATTAGCCCCTGCTGTGGATATATACTTATATTATACCCTGCTGCCCATATACATAAAAATTATACCCTGCTGCCGATATATATTAATATTTGACCCTGCTACCAGTATATATTAATATTAGCCCCTACTGACAATATATATTATTAGTCCCTGCAGCCAATATATATAAAATTAGCCCCTGCAGCCAATATATATTAATATTAGCCCCTGCTGCCGATATATATATATAAATACTAGACCCTGCTGCCAATATGAATATAAATAATAGACCCTGCTGCCAATAAATATTAATATTAGCCCCTGCTGCCAATATATGTTAATATTAGCTCCTGCTGCCAATATATATTAGCCCCTGTGTCAGGAACCACTTTTTTGCTGCCTGAACCATGGCTTTTTCATACCTGTGCCATTTACATCTGCTACCACTAGTGGCCACCCTCCGCCCTCTGGAGCACTCAGAACTCAGGTGTGCCTTGTTACCTGGGTTGAGCCCTAGTCTACATCCAGCTGGGCCTTATTACCTGGATTACCCTGCCTTTATGAACCTGCCCTGCCCTTTAGTCAGGGCCTTTGTATTGAAGTCTATGGACCTTCCTGCTGTGGCTCTGCACCTGTGCTGTTCCTGGTTCCCTGCTTTTGTGTCCTTCCAAGTGGACTCCCTGCTATTGTGTCCTTCCAAGTGGACTCCCTGCTATTGTGTCCTTCCAAGTGGACTCCCTGCTATTGTGTCCTTCCAAGTGAACTCCCTGCTACTGTGTCCTTCCAAGTGGACTCCCTGCTACTGTGTCCTTCCAAGTGGACTCCCTGCTACTGTGTCCTTCCAAGTGGACTCCCTGCTACTGTGTCCTTCCAAGTGGGCTGTGTGCCTTTCGTACCCTTCCAAGCGGGCTGTGTGCCTTTCGTACCCTTCCAAGCGGGCTGTGTGCCTTTCGTACCCTTCCAAGCGGGCTGTGTGCCTTTCGTACCCTTCCAAGCGGGCTGTGTGCCTTTCGTACCCTTCCAAGCGGGCTGTGTGCCTTTCGTACCCTTCCAAGCGGGCTGTGTGCCTTTCGTACCCTTCCAAGCGGGCTGTGTGCCTTTTGTACCCTTCCAAGCGGGCTGTGTGCCTTTTGTGCCCTTCCAAGCGGGCTCTCTGTCTGTCGTGCCCTTCCAAGCGGGCTCCCTGCCAAAAGACTTATTACCTGTATTTTATTTTGCCATACGTCCGGTTACTTGCTTAGACTATTACCCTTATTTGCTGGTTCTGTTATATACATAAAATACACTGCATTACCTGGATTTTTGTTGGTAGTGTCTTTGTTTGCATAATCATGCACCCTGGGTTACATACTGAACCCCAAGTATCCCCTGCGCATGGGCTCCTACCCGACCTGATCACCCGAGTCCTGACAGAATACAAAGGCCATTACAAGGAGTCTGCGGGGTTACTTTCAGTCATCAAAGTGATAGGAGAATGCTTGCTTGAACTGTGCAAATCATTAATGCAAATCTGGGACTCCAACTCCAATTACTCCCATGAAGACCATTCACCTACACCTGCTAAAGCACCTGAGAAATCCAACGAGCGTGTTACCAGTATTAAAAAGGAATCTCCTAGGAAATCTAGGAAACGTGAACCCCTTACCACAACCGAATTACAACAAAGGCGTGATGAGGAATCTTGCTTTTACTGTGGCAAAAAGGGACACTGGATCACCCAATGTCCTCTGAAACCTCCCAAACCCTCTGTACCGGTTGAACAGTCTACGTCACAAGCACAGAGCTCTCCTAAAAGGGGAAGTAGCTTTATTCCCCAGGACAGTGAACCTATAGAGTATATACCAACCCCTGTGATTCCTAATGCTTATCAAACTCCAGTGGATGTCCAGCTGAAGCCTGATGATGATTGTTCTGTGATGGAATGCAGCGTCTGTGATCCTATAGTCTGTAGCAGTGTGGGTTGCTCCCATATGGATAAACTTCCTATTGCTTTCTGTTCAGCCGTGATTGCAACTCCTATCACTGCTACCTCAGCAAAGTGTGATACACCAGAGACTACCATAGCCCCTAATATCTCCTCTGGACTGGTAACAAAGATGCATGACCCTATTCCATCTCTGGGTAAGAAGGGGCCTTCCATCAATGCTTCCCATACTGAACTGCCCTCAGTGGTGCCCTGGGTACAGGGCAGCTATGTGACCCCTGGTACATGGACAGAGAAAGCACTGAACCATACCTTCTCCTCAACTTCAGCATCCAGTCCTACTTTGACCTACAATTGCACCACAGATAACCTCTCCTTTGATTGTGTTATTACCCCTAATGGCAATATAATCCGAAAGGAAGACCTGGAGATCTGTGAACAAGCTTTACCGAAAAAGAAAAAGAAGAAAAAGAAATCACATTAAGTACACCCTTCTGCTCAGTTTATTAAAGTTGTACAGGTTTTGTTTAGACTGTTCGCGTTCTGTGACCGCTCCTTGGGGAGGGGGTACTGTCAGGAACCACTTTTTTGCTGCCTGAACCATGGCTTTTTCATACCTGTGCCATTTACATCTGCTACCACTAGTGGCCACCCTCCGCCCTCTGGAGCACTCAGAACTCAGGTGTGCCTTGTTACCTGGGTTGAGCCCTAGTCTACATCCAGCTGGGCCTTATTACCTGGATTACCCTGCCTTTATGAACCTGCCCTGCCCTTTAGTCAGGGCCTTTGTATTGAAGTCTATGGACCTTCCTGCTGTGGCTCTGCACCTGTGCTGTTCCTGGTTCCCTGCTTTTGTGTCCTTCCAAGTGGACTCCCTGCTATTGTGTCCTTCCAAGTGGACTCCCTGCTATTGTGTCCTTCCAAGTGGACTCCCTGCTATTGTGTCCTTCCAAGTGAACTCCCTGCTACTGTGTCCTTCCAAGTGGACTCCCTGCTACTGTGTCCTTCCAAGTGGACTCCCTGCTACTGTGTCCTTCCAAGTGGACTCCCTGCTACTGTGTCCTTCCAAGTGGGCTGTGTGCCTTTCGTACCCTTCCAAGCGGGCTGTGTGCCTTTCGTACCCTTCCAAGCGGGCTGTGTGCCTTTCGTACCCTTCCAAGCGGGCTGTGTGCCTTTCGTACCCTTCCAAGCGGGCTGTGTGCCTTTCGTACCCTTCCAAGCGGGCTGTGTGCCTTTCGTACCCTTCCAAGCGGGCTGTGTGCCTTTCGTACCCTTCCAAGCGGGCTGTGTGCCTTTTGTACCCTTCCAAGCGGGCTGTGTGCCTTTTGTGCCCTTCCAAGCGGGCTCTCTGTCTGTCGTGCCCTTCCAAGCGGGCTCCCTGCCAAAAGACTTATTACCTGTATTTTATTTTGCCATACGTCCGGTTACTTGCTTAGACTATTACCCTTATTTGCTGGTTCTGTTATATACATAAAATACACTGCATTACCTGGATTTTTGTTGGTAGTGTCTTTGTTTGCATAATCATGCACCCTGGGTTACATACTGAACCCCAAGTATCCCCTGCGCATGGGCTCCTACCCGACCTGATCACCCGAGTCCTGACACCCTGCTGTCGATATATATTAATATTAGCCCCTGCTGCTGATATATATTAATATTGGACCCTGCTGCCGATATATATAGTATTAGTCCCTGCTTCCTATATATATTAATATTAGCCCCTGCAGCCAATATATATTAATATTAGACCCTGTTGCCAGTATATAAATAAATATTAGCCCCTGCTGCCAAAACATATGTAAATATTTACCCCTGCTGCAAATATATATAAATATTAGACCCTGCTGCCAATATATTTTATAATGAAAAAATTGGACCCTACCCAAGCATTTCCTTGGTCCCCGCTCAACGCTTCCTTGCATGCAATCACTCCTTCTGCTACCGTACTAAAAAAAAAAATATTTCCCGCACTGACTGCAGATCAGGGGAAGACCGCGAGAGTCAGTCCTGCACCGTTACATTGAGAGGTCCTCGCCCCTGTAATCATCCCCAGAGTCCCTTTGTCCCCTCATTCACTAAACCATAGCGCTCTTTTACTTACACCCTGTAGTTCAGGTATAGATCAAATAAACAACACATGGAAACAGCACATGCAACTGAATGAGATAAAAAAAAAACTTGTATTTGCAGGTATACATAAATAATGTATAGCATTGCAGGTATAAACCAACAGAACACACAAACCCAGCATTGCAGGTATATATCAACTGGAAATCACATGTACACTCAGCACTGAAGGTTTAGATCAAATAATCAACACATGGAAACAGCACTCCAGGTATTGATCAACTGAATAAGACATGCAAATCCTATATTTGCAGGTAAACATTAATAATGTATGGAAATATAGCCGATACAGATGAACAGAATGACACAAAACCCAGCTTTGCAGATATAAATCAATTGGAAATTACATATAAACTCTGCATTAAAGGTATAGATAAAACCCCCTAAATTACAGGCATAGATCACTGGTCAAACACCCCAAAGCCAGCCCTGGTGTCCACACTGCCCACATAGAACCTGACCAGCACCTAAGTTACACAATGTGTCAACTTTGTCCCCAAACAGCTGAACGTACGCCATTTTTGTCCCATAAAGACCTCTCCCTCCCAATCTATCCTATTTACCCCCTCTCCCTCCCAATCTATCCTATCTACCCCCTCTCCCTCCCAATCTATCCTATCTACCCCCTCTCCCTCCCTATCTACCACATCTGCCTCCCTATCTACCACATCTGCCTCCCAATCTATCCTATGTACCCCCCTCTCCCTCCCAATCTATCCTATGTACCCCCTCTCCCTCCCAAGCTATCCTATGTACCCCCCTCTCCCTCCCAATCTATCCTATGTACCCCCCTCTCCCTCCCAATCTATCCTATGTACCCTCTCTCCCTCCCAATCTATCCTATCTACCCCCTCTCCCTCCCAATCAATCCTAACTATCCCCTCTCCCTCCCAATGTATCCCATCTACCCCCATCTCCCTCTCAATCTACCCCCTCTCCCTCCCAATCTATCCCATCTACCCCCCTCTCCCTCCCAATCTATCCTATCTACCCCCCCCTCCCAATCTATCCTATCTACCCCCTCCCAATCTATCCCTATCTACCCCTTCTCACTTCCTATCTACCTCTTCTGACTCTCTAACCCCCTCCTAACTTTCTAACCCCCCCCTTTGAAGTTCACTTACCTTGGGCTTGTCCAGCGGTGAGATCGCGAGGTCTCTGTATCCCTGGTTCTGCCGGCTTCACTGCTGGGCGCCGGATATGACGACATATACCGGCGCTCGGCTTGAAATGCCGGCACTGCGAACAAGGCAGAGGCCTCGCGGTCGCGGAGAAGAGTGAGAGGCGCCGAACGTTTGCTGAGAACTTATTCCTCAGCAACCGCTCGGCGCCTCTCACTCTCTCCTCCGGGTCAATCAAAAAAAAAAAAAAAGACGGCGTTTCAATTGGGGGGGCACACCGGGGGGCACAGCATGATGTAGGGGGGGCCATGGCCCCCTCTGGCCCCCCCTGCCGATGCCACTGATAGTGGGTAAAAAGGCATTTATAGAGGCAGAGTGGCATATAGGGGGTTAAATGGGGCACTCTGCCTCCAGAAAAGCCTTATGCCCCCCCATATAACATAATTTAACAATGTGGTTTAACATAATTAAATATAATAGCAACAAAGGATGGTAAAAAAAAGCAAAACCTAATGTCCCTTGGTGCTCAGCCAGTTAAATGTCCCCCATGATATTGGCTGAGAATTATGAGAAGTATAGTACACAGCAGCAGGGAAATTGTAAAGGCTAATATGAGTACCCTACCAGGATCATACCTTAAAGTGGGCCCATACACTCTCAAACAGGCCCGGATTGGCCATCGGGCACACCGGGTATTTTCCCGGTGGGCTGGGCGGCCCAGGGCCGGATTGACGTAGGGGCTGATGGAGCTGAAGCTCCAGGCCCCTACCTTAAAATAGGCTCAGTCAGGGCCGGACTGACTGGGCCTATGCGGCCGCATAAACACCCCTTAAGCCCGCAACAACTGCGACCGGGTCCGCCACTCTAGTTGGCCAGGCAGCCCCCACCAGGGCCGGCCTTAGGGGTGCGCGGCCGCACAGGGCTTAAATTAAAACAGCGGGGGGGTTTTTTGTTTACTTTATTTAACATCCTTCATGTTACATAAAGTTTGTTTAACTTTATTTAACATGGAGCATGTTAAATAAAGTTTTAAAAAAAACCCAACAAAAAACCCCCGATGTTTTAATTTAAGCCCTGTGTGGCCGCGCACCCCTAAGGCCGGCCCTGGTGGGGGCTGCCCGGCCCCCACTAGTGGCGGACCCGGTCGCAGTTGCTGCTTACTCCGGCAACAAGGTAAGTAGGGTAAGGGAGGGGGGTGCAGTGAGAAGGGGGAGAGGGGTTAGATAGAAAGGGGTAGAGGGGATAGATAGTGAGAGGGGGTACATATTGAGAAATGGGGAAGGGGGTACATAGTGATAAGGGGGAACATAGAAGGGGCAGATAAGAAGGGGATGGGGAGAGGGGGTAGTGTGAATGCGTACAAGAATGAATGAATAAATGTGTGGATGAATTGTGTGAATGTGTATGAGAATTAATGAATTCATGTGTGGATGAATGCTTGAATGATTTGTGAGACTGCATTAATGAATATGTGTTAATGATTTGTGTGAATGAGTGAGTAAGTGTTTGTGTCCGTCATGAATGTTTAAGTGATTTGGGGAAATGCAAAGATGGTAAAGTGGTGAATCAGGGAGTATAATGAATTTAAGAGTGGTGCAGGGCATTTATGGGGGGCGGAGTGGCATATCAGGGTGCACAGTGGCATATAGGGAGGTATAAGGCATAAATGGGGGTGAGTGGCATATTGGAAGTTATAAGGCATATCAGGGGGCACAGTGGCATATAGGGGGTATAAGGCATATCGATATTAGGCATATCAGGGGGGCATAAGATATATCTGGGGGTAAAAGGTATATCAGGGGGCTCAGTTGCATATTACTGGCATATAAGGAGTATAAGGCATACCGGGGGCACAGTGGCATATCAGGGGGCACAGTGGAATCTCTGGCATATAGGAGGTATAAGGCATATATGGGGGCAGAATGGGAAGCTGGGTGTCAGATGTGCATAACTGGGGGCAGTATGGTAAATAAAAGAAAAAAAACAAGGCTTTTTTCTCATAGTTTTTATTAAATATGAAAATTTGTATTAAAACCTAGTTTGAGAAACACTGTGTTTGTGTTTGTAATTCCCTTTTATTTAGCACATGCATTAAGTTCTGTACTGGTGGGATAAATTATTAGCCTTTAATTCACCTTCTAGCATTACCTTTACATTGTGCCTCTGCCTCCATTCTATAATCCGTTCACTGCATGTTAAAATTGCAGTGCTGTGCCAAAAGCAGTAGTGAGTACATGGCACCGCTTTATTCTTGGCTTTCCTTAGGATGATTGTGCTTTTCTATTAAAACATTTTATCATGTTTTCCACATGAAGCTCCTGACTAATTTTGCACAGTAAAACATAACTGCCCGGTTGGTTTAATTTGCAGATTGTGGTATTCTATTTTTTTTTCATTTGTCACTATTGTCACATGCCGCTACTGCACATGGAAGATCCGCCAGTAGCTATTTCAAGAGTAAAAAAAAATGCCTTCTGTGTTAAGGCGAACTCTGGGCACAAGCTATGGTGGCTTGTGTGCAAGGCCTCCCCACGGGCTGAGTCCCGGTGGAAGTATGTGATCTGGTTTGCCCAGTGACATCAATTTACCCCTTCAATCTCAGGGGTTTTTGGTACCTCAAAGCCCGGAGCAATTTTGCCATTTTTGCGCTGTCGGTTCAGCAATTATTATATTAGCCTGTCCTCTCCAATCCTTGATCGTGGGTTCGCTTGACGGTTGTCCTGCTTGCTCCAGTTCTGACTTCGGCTTCGTCTCTCGGTTATCTAGACTTCTCCAGTCCCTGGCCTCGGCTTCTTTTTTGGACTCTGCACCTGTGTTCTCTCACCTGCTCTGGTTCGTGCCTAGGTTCTTAACATAGTTCATAAGGTTGAAAAAAGACCAAAGTCCATCAAGTTCAACCTATATACATATTGTGTCCCTACTTCTGCACTGTGGATCCTCAGCTTTTGATCCTGACCAGTCCGTGCCCGTTACACATATGTCCACTAAAACCACCAGCAGATTTTTAGACATTTTACCATTTATATTCTAATTTTCTAAATTCATTATAAAATGAATGAAAACATTAACCTTTAAATATATAGTATATTCTCATTAATATTTTTAATGAATTTAAAATGTAAAACTGTTCAGTATGTAATAAATCTGTTTTTGTTTTAATTTCCAGTTGGAACAAAACAGAAAAAGGTGACAAGCAAACAAACGGAAACGAAAATGATGACACACTACCAATGACATGGTTTTAAAAATTAATTATTGATTTGTTACTTTTGTACATATTGTACAAGAAAAAAAAAACTTCTATGAATATTGCTCATGTATTCGTATTTAATCTTATTTTAATTTTTACATCTAATCTATAGTTGTTGAAATATTTTAAAATAAATTTATAAGACATTTAAATAAAATCAGCATAAACTGTCATGTATCCATTGTTGAATTTCAGGGCTATTGTTACTCCTATGTATTCCTATGAATGAGATTGTGTGAGAGAGAGAGCAGGTGTGTGGGGGGGGACAAAATGCAAATACAAATTAAGAGCTTTCTGCTCAGTTTTCATATATTTTCTCCCTCTTAGTTTTCAGAAATTTTACAAACTGAGGAAACTGGCAAATTTTGCTGAAATTAAAATGTAAACATATCCACATGCACAAGTGTGTAAACGGCATTATATATATTAAAGTCATGGGCATAGGAACCGGGAGAGACTGATCCCCCCCAGTAACTCATGCGGGGGGGACCAATAATGAAGAAATCCCCCCCAGGGCCGTAGGACCCCCCCAATAGAAACGCTGCAAATGTGGCCTGCGAGACCTCGAGGTGCGGCCCACGTAAGATCGGCAGCTAGGGCAACCGATCTTACGCGGTCCGCACCTCGAGCCGTGCTACAACAAGAGCCCTGCTACTTACCTGTGGGAGGGTCTTCTGTACTGCACAGAGGAAGCGGAACCCAGCAGAGTTCACGTGACATCACATCCTGCTTCCTCTGTGCAGTACCAGAGAACGCAGAGGGAGGCCGCGCCCCCTGCTGAAGTCTGTGAGCGGCATCAAGGAGCTGCAGTGCAGGTAAGGGGATGGGGAGGGTGTTTGAGTCAGTATGCGTGATTGAGGGAATGAATCTGTGAATGAATGAATGAGTATATGAATGAATGAGTGTGTGTGTGTGATAGCATGGATGTCTAAGTGCTGGAACCTAGGCATGATGGGACTGTGATTGCTGTTAGCAATCACACTCCTATCATGCCAAGTCAGCCAGTACATGCTGAAACCTAGCTAGCTGCCCCCCTTGTGTATTGATGCTGCCAGCAATATGGGGTCTGCACATCACTTACAGCCACCCTGTACCAGCATGTACTGGCTGCCTGGGTATGATAGGAGTGTGATTGCTGTTAGCAATCTCACTCCTATCATGCCAAGTCATATTACTATTTTTTTTGTCCAATTGTGGTGTGTTACCTACTTTTATTAAAAATGTGAGTTTTTATTATTATTTTTAAAGGTGGTGGGTCATTTTCGGTTTTGGCTAAGTGAACCGTGAATGTTTTGGTCCAGAATTTTCAATAGAACAATTTCATTTTTAATTTGTAGTCACAAAACTTTCTAGGCCCAGAAATCAGTGAGAGGAAAAGTAAAGGTTTTGTGTCATTTACTTTATTTTAATCTGCATATTTTATTAAAGGCCATATTTTCTCACAGTGAAAAATGAGTGCGGCCCGCACACGTATAGAATTCTGATGAAGTGGCCCACTGCAGAAAAAACTTGGACACCCCTGGGGTAGACAGTGAGAAGGGGGTACAGAGAGGGTAGCTAGTGAGAAGGGGGGGTAGGGAGAGGGTAGCTAGTGAGAAGGGGGTAGGGAGAGGGTAGCTGGTGAGAAGGGGGGTTAGGGAGAGGGAAGCTAGTGAGAAGGGGGTGGTAGGGAGAGGGTAGCTAGTGAGAAGGGGGCGATAGGGAGAGGGTAGCTAGTGTGAGAAGGGAGGGTAGGGAAGGGGTAGATAGTGTGAGAAGGGGGAGAGGGGGTGGATAGTGTGAGAGATGGGGAGAAAGTGGGGATCTGATGGGGGAAAATGCTGTCCCCCCCCCAGATTTTTAGGGGTTCCTACGCCCATGATTAAAGTGAACTTTTTGTTATGTTTAGTATTCATTACATGTGATGTCAGTTTTTCTAGACATTTTATTTAAATAGATTCTAGTATTTTGTGTGAGCTCCTAATTTCCGGAGTTAATTTTTAACTTTCAGGCAGCTCGAAACATTCTGTCTCTAGTTTGTTATTTCGATTAGGCTTATGTCCAGAACAAGCCATCATTAATAGGCCAGTTTCAGGTTAATGCTTAACAATGTGAATTTCAAAGTGTACAATAAAAGTTAAACGCTGTATTTCTCCTCTAGATCACAATGATAGTGAAGAGTGACATTGTCACAAAGATCAATAGCTATGTGATCTCTGGGGTTGGCTATTACTAGATCATGACTTGGTTGTAAGGCCCTCCCCAGTAGCAAGAACCATGCAGTTGCGGTGCACATTGAAGCTGGTATCAGTACATCCTCTGATCGCTACTGCATGTGATCGCATAGTGATCAGGAAACAGTGTTCTATAGCCCTACATTCTGGATTGCAGTAGAGGGCAGTAATGAGAGATCCATTCAGGGATCTATTTGCTTAGTGAAACAATATCCCACTTCACTTTACAACATTGTTGTAAGTAGAAAAATTAAATTCCATTCATGCGGTAATGATAACATTACTTATAAAACAATTCTTTTAGTAAAACAGTGTTAATCTATCCTGACTGCAGATATATTATGGAGAAGGGAACCATAGCAGGGACAGTGTACATATTGCACTTACATTTTATCAAACTAAAACCATTATATTGAAAATTATTATTATAAGATTCATCCTAACACACATACACACTCATGCTAACACATACACCCTTACAGATACACATCCTTTCTAACACACACACACTCATGCTAACTCAACTTTCCCTCTTGGACTTACATGTACACATTCATGCAAACACACACTTACTCTAACATATATACACACACATACATACTTACATATTCCCTCTCTAACCATCTCACTCTTTCAATCTCTTATTACTTGTTCACTCCCTCCTTAACTCCCCTACACCATTACCATGCCCTAAGCACACAATATACGAGTAGTCTCAACAGTGAGCCATCCAATTCTCTAAGCTGAAAACTCCATACTTAAATGATTACCTTTGAAAGCATGTTAAGAGAAAACAGGGAGAGATGGGGAGAAGGGAGAGAAAATAAAAAAGAAAAGAGATGGATAGGGCGTTGTAGTGTTTAAAGAAAAGCAACAATTTATTTAAAATGTGCACATTATACAGTGAATGTAGTCTAGATGTTATAACATTCATTTTCAATACAGAATTTCTTTAACTTATCTATATGTCTTGTGTAACATTTCACCCTTCGCTGTCTGGAATTGTGTGAACCCTGTGCTGCTCATTTTCGTTTCCAACCACTAGTGGCCACCCTTGCCACTCTGAACCACTCAGAGTGATTATCATGTCCAGCCGCACTTAGACCTGATTGCCATGTCCAGGTGCACCTTGTTTCCTGGTTATCACAACCTATATAAACCTGCCCAGCCCTTCAGTTTGGGCCTTCACATTGACGTTTTTGATCTGCTCCTGTTTGGTTACGGCCAGCGACCCACAAGTGGGATATCTGCCGTGTGCCCTGCAAGTGGGCTTCCTGCCGTGTGTGCCCCATCCAGAGGGCTTCCTGCTGTGTGTGCCCCATCCAGAGGGCTTCCTGCCGTGTGTGCCCCATCCAGAGGGCTTCCTGCCGTGTGTGCCCCATCCAGAGGGCTTCCGGCCAAGAGACTTTCCTTGTTTATATGTTGTACCATCATCTGCAATACAACTGTTATCAGCATCTTCTGTCTGATTTATTTCCTGCACCTGTCTGTAACAACCCCAAGCCATCATGCATCGTGGGGTACAGACAGAGCCCCTCGTACCCCCTGCACCTGGGCTCCTATCAGACCTGATCACCTGGTCCGTGACAACTTGTGACCTGTTGATGACCTGAAGGCTACTTCAGAGGTAATAGACAGAAAGAAGTAGGGCTGAAACAACTAATCGATAAAATCGATAATAATTGATAATGAAAATCGTTGACAACGTTGGTGAGCAACGGAGGCTGTCTGTGCACATCGTGCAGACCCCCACCGGCTGATAGAGAATCGAGGTCTCCTGCAGAGGATCATCCTCTCTGTCAGCTGGTGGGGGTCTGCGCGATGCGCACAGACAGCCTCCGTTACTGCCCTTCACTTCACTTACGCTGAGGCTTCTATGAACCTCCATTGCTGACAGAAGGCAGAGTGGTGTATGGGAGGGGGGAGGAGGCAGAGTGGTGTATGGGAGGGGGAGGAGGCAAAGTGGTGTATGGGAGGGGGGAGGAGCCAGAGTGTTGTATGGGAGGGAGGGAGGGAGGGAGAGGCAGAGTGGTGTATGGGAGGGGGAGAGAGAGGCAGAGTGGTGTATGGAAGGGGGGAGGAGGCAAAGTGGTGTATGGGAGGGGGAGGAGGCAGAGTTGAGTATGGGAGGGGGGAGGAGGTAGAGTGGTGTATGGGAGGGGGGAGGAGGCAGAGTGGTGTATGGGTGAGTTATAGTGGTGTATGGGGGTATAATGAATTTCAGGGTAGCAGAGTGGTGTATGGGGTGTATTGAATTTCAGGGAGGCAGAATGGCATATCTGGGGGAGTTAGAGTGGTGTATAGGGGAGGTAGAGTGGTGTATGGGGGTATAATGAATTTCAGGGTAGCATAGTGGTGTATGGGGGTATAATGAATTTCAGGGAGGCAGAGTGGAATATCTGGGGAGTTAGAGTGGTGTATGGGGGGTATAATGAATTTCAGAGTGGCATATCTGGGGGAGGCAGAGTGGTGAATCAGGGAGTATAATGAATTTTAGGGTGGTGCAGGGGCACAGTGGCATATAGGGGTATAAGGCATATCGATATTAGGCATATCAGGGGGGCATAAGACATATCTGGGGGTAAAAGGCATATCAGGGGGCTCAGTTGCACATCACTGGCATATAAGGAGTATAAGGCATATCGGGGACACAGTGGCATATCAGGGGGCACAGTGGAATCTCTGGCATATGGGAGGTATAAGGCATATCTGGGGGCAGAGCGGCAAGCTGGGGGTCAGATGTGCATAACTGGGGGCAGTTTGGTAAATAAAAGAAAATATAAACAAGGCTTTTTTCGCATAGTTTTTATTAAATATGAAAAATAGTTAACATACGAATTAATAACTTTGTATTAAAACCTAGTTTGAGAAACACTGTGTTTGGGTTCTTGTAGCTTTTATTATTATGTCAGTAAAATAAGAAGGTGAATAGAGAGAGGCCATTGCGATAAAGAGATGAAAGTGTAAATTGTACGTTTTTTATTACATTATTTTAAATTTTAACAAAATTGCATTTTTTTATCCGATTAATCAAAAAAATAATCGGGCAACTAATCGATTATTAAAAGAAAGAAGAATCCTATCCATTGAAGACAACAGTTAAAAAAAAAATAGAGAGAAAACAAAGAAGGAAGAGAATATGGATTTAAATAGTAGAATTCCTTACATAAGTGTATTTTGTGTCTTATGGCAAATGTAAATAAATATTACATTTTATAGTTTATAAAGCTGTGTGCATGAATGGTGATTTTTTTTTTAGCTATATAAATATAATATATTAAATTATAAAATACTATTTTATTTATTAGTTTTATTTGAAACCAAAAAAGTGGAGATCTTGTGTAAAACTAGAAGTATAAAAAAGGTAAATTACATACAATATTAGAATAGTAATCAAATCATACATTATATCATAAATATAATAGGGTGGATTTCCCTTAAAAATAGATACACTCAAAATAATCACATTAAAAATACCAGTAGCTTTTGTAAGTAACAGCAGCAAAAATGATGCCGTTTATAAAGTTCTAATGGGATAGATTCTCTGTTCATGTACAAAATAAAGTGTAATTTTGTGAAAATGTCTTGAAGTATAAAGTGCAATGAAATAAAAAGCTAAATAAATATAAAGTGCTTATGTTTGTAAATGTTGAATACTTGAAAATCCAATGAGGTATAAGGTGTGGTTTATATATATATATCTACTGCATATCTATACTGCACTGAAATATACTCTTTGTTTCCACCAGAAAACATTGTTTCATTTGGGTATTTAATCCATATATAGCAACCAGTGAAGAGACTCAGAGAGGGGAGAGGTGTTGGTAAAAAGATGGGAGAGGAAGATAAGTCTGGCAGCAGCATTCATGGTGGATTGTAGAGGGGTGAGACGGGTAAGAGGGAGACCAGATAAGACTGAGTTACAATAATCAAGGAGGGAAATAATGAGGGCATGGACAAGAGCTTTAGTGGCATCCTGTGTTAGGAAGGGACAAATGCGGGCAGACTGAAGGGTGGGGGATGAATGAGAGGTTTGAGTCAAGGGTGACACCAAGACAGCCAGCATGAGGGGAGGGGGAGATGATAGCACCATTAACATTCAGGGAAACTGATGGAGGAGTCTTGGCATTGGAGCGAAGAAAGTTTGGTTTTGGAAAGATTGAGTTTCAGGAATCGTGCAGACATGCAGGTAGAGACAGACGCAAGGCAGTTAGTGACATGATCTAAGACAGAGGGAGAGAGATTAGGAGAGGATAGATAGATCTGGGTGTCATCAGCATAGAGGTGGTATTGAAAGCCAAATGATGAGATTAGTTTGCCAAGTGAGGAAGTGTAATAAGAGAACAGAAGGGGTCTTAGAACTGAGCCTTGGGGGACCCCAACTGAGAGGGGGAGGTATTATTGGAGATGGAGACACTGAAGGTACAATCAGAGAAGTATGAAGTGAACCAAGAGAGAACAGTGTCACAGAGACCAAGAACATAAAGAGTATTAAGGAAAAAGAGGGTGGTCCACAGTGATGAAAGCAGCAGAAAGGTCCAGTAGGATTAGCATGGAGTAGTGGCCCTTGGATTTAGCAGTGAGTAGATCATTAGTAACTTTAGTAAGGGCGGTCTCAGTGGAGTGTTGAGGGCAAAAACCAGATTAAAGAGGTTAAAGTAGGGAGTTGGAATCAAGAAACTTAGTTAATTGGGTATAAACAATTTTTTCAAGAAGCTTGGAGGCAAGAGGAAGTAGAGAGATGGGACGGTAATTGGACAGATCAGTCGGGTCAAGGGAGGGCTTTTTCAAGATTGGAGTAATGGTAGCATGCTTAAAGGATGATGGGACAGATCCAGTAGTGAGGGAGAGGTTGAAGATGTGAGCTAGAGTAGGGACAAGAGTGGATGAAAGAGACTGGGTAAGATGGGAAAGCATCAGTTCAAGGGGACATGTGGTTGGACAAGAGGAAAGAAGAAGAGCATGTACATCCTCTTCAGTGACAACAGAGAATTGATTTAATGTAGCAAACGAAGAAGAGGTCAGTGGGTAGGAGGGCACATAGTCAGAGGGAGGGTTAGGGCAGGGTGGGGACTGTGCAGATATCTCATATCTGATGGTTTCGATTTTATTATTGAAGTATGTGGCAAAGTCAGAGGCATTAAGTTTCCATCATTGAAGCCCCGGCGGAAGTGCCGGTAGCAGCAGAGGTTGTCTGTGCACATCCCGCAAACGTTCACTGGCACCGGAAGGTCTCCATCATAGAAGCCAGAGGAAGTGTCGGCAGCAGAGGCTGCCAGAGAGGGGGATCTGGATCTTAGTCTTGTAATCAGACCTCTATTTGAGGTCTGATTAGAAGACGACCTCGAATATAAGACGAGGGATATCTCTGAAAGAAAACCTTGTCTAATTGAGCAAATACGGTAATTTTCTCCTCCCCCATTTAGTGTACCCACACAAGTTATATATTGATTTCAGGAGGAAATCATTGCTTTGATTATATAATCTAATTTTATTTGAAAAATCTTTTACTCATCCAAAAAAGCTAAATAGATTCAACTATTTGTCCCGAGTTTAAAAATACCCAATGTTGTTTTTTTGCTTTTTTTTCTGCAAATTATTGGGCAATAAGTACAAGTGGCATTTTGCTGTTTAAACAAATTTTTTTTCCAAAGGGTGACTACATGACCACAAGGCCTCTACCTCCGTCGCGGTGCCGGCATTTAATGCTGAGCGCCGGAATATAAAGTCATATTCTGGCACTCAGCAGTGAAGCAGCGCGCACCGCGGCAGAGCAGGGTGATGGAGGCCTCGCACTCCCACAGCAAGACTTCAAGGTAAGTTAACTACATAGGGGGGAGAGGGTAGATAGTGGGGAGGGGAGGTGGGTAGAGTAGATTGTGGGTAGGGGAGGGGGAGAGAGTAGAAAGTGATAAGGGAGGGAGAGGGGAAAGAAAGTGATAAGGGAGGGAGAGGGGGTGGATAGAAAGGGGGACAGAGGGTAGAAAATATGTAAGGGAGGGAGAGGGGTAGATAGTGAGAAGGGGGGTAGATTTTGTGTGAATCAGGTGTATAATTGTGGAAAGGCAAAAATGGCACAAACAGAGTGGTGGAGCCATGGGGACCAAGATGGCACAGGCAGGGTGTTTATGGGACAAAGATGGCACAGGCCGGGCTGTTTGGGGACAAAGTTGATTCGCGCTGGGCTGTTTGGGGCAAGTCCTATGTGTATAATTTGGGTTGGCTTTGGGGTGTGCAGCCTGTGATCTATGTCTGTAATTAAGGGGTTTTATCTATACCTTTTAATGCTGAGTTTTTATGTGAATTCCAATTGATCTATATCTGCAAAGCTGGATTTTTGTGTTATTCTGTAGATCCATATCTGCTATGCTATGTTTCCATACATTATTATTGTACACCTGCAATAGGGGCAGGGGCTAATATTAATATATATGGGCAGCAGGTATTATAATGTGCTCCATACCTTTATTGCCATTTTTAACATCTTATTTCTCAGGATTTAGCAGAGCTTATCATACAAATACCAAAGAAATAATTTTATATAAATGGTAAGGGCCCTCTATTCGTAATGAATAATTGAGGGTATAATAAAATAAAGGGACTTGAGGATTGTAAACCAAACTCTGTTTATTGAGTATATATATAATACAAACAATAATTAATTTGAATCCAAAAGTGTATCTATAAAGCAGAGTTCATAAGTATAATACTTGCCAAAATTTGCAACATACCCGTGGGATACAGTCTGTCAGTGTGTCGTAGATTTTGTCCTGCTGTTTGTGTGTTTTTGGTTATCAGTCTAGCAGAGCCTGTCCTGGTGTGTGTGTGTGGGTGTTGGTGTGGCAGAACCTGTCCTGGTGTGTGTGTGTGGGTGTTGGTGTGGCAGAACCTGTCCTGGTGTGTGTCACTGTAGCAGAGCCTGTCCTGGTGTGTGTCTGGGTGTCAATGTGCCAGAGCATGTCCTGGTGTGTGTGTCTGGGTGTCAGTGTGGCAGAGCCTGTCCTAGTGTGTGTTTGGGTGTAGATGTGGCAGAGCCTGTCCTGGAGTGTGTATTTGAGTGTCGGTGTGGCAGAACCTGTCCTGAGGTGTGTGTTTGGGTGTTGGTGTGGCAGAGCCTGTCCTGGTGTGTGTGTGTTTGGGTGGCAGTGTGGCAGAGCCTGTCCTGGGGTGTGTGTTTGGATGTCGTGTGGCAGAGCCTGTCCTGGTGTGTGTGTGTGTGTGTGTGTGTGTTTGGGTGTCGGTGTGGCAGAGCCTTTCCTGGTGTGTGTCTGGGTGTTGGTGTGGAAAAGCCTGTCCTGGTGTGTGTGTTTGGTTATCTGTTTCCTGGCACTTAATTTACAGTAGGAACTATTTTTACTTATCCAGAAATAAAACGCACTCCTGAATTTGTAGTGACTTCAGGGGACAAAACATTCAAGGCCCTGAAATCATTTAGTGGAAAAGATAAGGTATTGTGTTATTTACTCTATAATGTTTATTTCAAGGATTAGTCGCACTAAATTGTGGCTTCAGGCTTCCCATGTTGAATGACCAAGTATTATGTATGTATATATAAATATATATATATATATATATATATTTCTAGAGTTTCTAGAGTCGCCACTGACTACCACCCTTTGTCAAACTTTGTGGTAGTAATTTATTTTGTGTATTTTATCACAAAAATTGCACTTAGGTATAGATTTACAGCTCCTGGTGTATGTCGCTTTCAAACAAGCAACATCTCCTGAGTACAGAGATACCCCACATGCATGGGTTTGTCAGGTTGTTTGGGAGGTAAAATTCTTTAGGAAGTGCGCATTTTTTAACTTGGAACTTTTACATCTGGTCCTACTGCCCCCGTGTCCTGATAGGGCCATCTTTGAAGCTGGTTAATTCAATTTACCCCATCAAACCATATATTTTTGAAAACTAGACACCCCAATACAAGCTAGTATTTTAACCCTTTCCATGCATGAGATTCTACAACCAGCCTTTGCCAAAGTTTGTGGTAGTATTGTTTTTGTACCCCAATATGTGTTCAGCAACATCTCCTGAGTACAGTGATACCACCCATGCATGGGTTTGTCAGGTGTTTGAGGGCTAAAAGGTCACATTGGGGAAGTGTGCTTCCCCCCCCACTTTGGTCAGTCTGTGCCTATGCCCTATCTTTGAACCCGGCCACTCCAATTTACCCCATTAAACCATTTATTTATTTTAAAAAAATAGACAACCCTTGGGTATTTGAAATGCTTTTTTCAAATACCCTTTTTTGGGAAGATACAGTGCTAATTTTAGCACTTGCTCATAATAATAAACTTTATTTTATTTTTTTGGACTATTTCATGCCCCCCAACTGTCCCGATTTAGGCGGGACAATCCCGATTTTCGGTCTCTGTCCCGCTGTCCTGCCAATCCATTCAAATGTGGTGTATATAGAATGAATTCCACTCACAAACGTGGATGATAATCAGGCCTTTTAATGGACATTAATTTCGGTCTTCTTTGGTTTAGCATACACACATGTGACAGAGCCAATCAATCATAAGTAGAAAATCCTCTTTATTATCTAAAATATAAATAAAACCAATGGCACAGTATCCACAATCTCATAAAATGACGTAGTGTATTGCACTTACATACAAAAGGCACAACGTGCAAAAACGAGCCCAAAATCAACAAAGAGTCCCTCTGCTGCAAATGGAGACATCCTGGTTCAGCCAGTGAAGTCCCGATATGAACAACAACAACAACAACAAGTATTTATATAGCGCTTTTCTCCCAGTGGGACTCAAAGCACTTTACAGGTATATGCATACGAGAAAGAGTGAATTATCTGAAGGATTGGGAGAAACGAGAAACGTGTTTTAAGTCTTTTTTTAAAAGTCTCTAAAGATGGAGCCTCTCTGATTGAAAGTGGTAGAGAGTTCCAGAATGTGGGAGCAGCATGGCAGAATGCGTTGGAGCCGGATTTTGTGCGCACTTTGGGTAATGAGAGAAGAGACATATGTGTGGATCGGAAGGGTCGAGCAGGGATGTAGGGTGTTAATAGCTCTTTCAGGTAACATGGTCCCTGGTCCTTTAGGGCTTTAAATGACAACACACCTATCTTAAAGTGAATTCTCCATTTGATAGGAAGCCAATGGAGAGACCGTAAAATAGGCGTAATATGGCAAGAGCGGGGTTGATTTGTTAATAGTCTGGCTGCTGCGTTCTGAGCCAACTGCAGTTTGTGAAGATCTTTTTCTGGGAGGCCTACATACAGAGCATTGTAATAATCCAGACGAGATGTCACAAATGCCTGGATTAGGGTGGCAGTATGAAGAAGAGTTCAGCGTGTAGAAGGTGCAAAAAACGCGTTTCGCTGTCTTAAAGCCAACTTCTTCAGGAGAAAAAAAAATCGCTTTTACTTTTGTTGCCTTCAATTCTGCAGTCTATATAGTGTGTTCGGAAGTTCAGAATAGAAAACACCTGTGGAAAAAAGATTGCAGCCAACTCCCCCTAATGACGTGGCACAAGGTTCAGAGAGCCCCGCCCCCTTCTTCATGGAGATGAAACAACCACCTCTGGACCTAAGACGAGAAAAGGAGACGCACCTCCCGTTTCCCCACTATCCAAAGCGTCAAAACAAGACGATTACTGGAGGAAGTCCTTGCTGCTCCCTTGTCCTCTAAGTGTTTCCCCTTGGAAACATGCAAAGCCTAACCCCGTTTGTAGAATTATATCTCGCCCCGGGTGGATCTGCATACCGGAGGCGGTCTTAAACCGTTCACAAACATAACTGATAAGCAAAAAATAAACAGAAATAAAATACTAAGTAAAAACTTCCGACAGATGACAATAGAGGCTAAACAAAGAAATTGGGGATGATACAGCCCACCTATATCCACCAAATATTTAAAGGAGCCTCATCATGTTAAAACAAAGTTGTGGGATTATACAATATTATTCACTTATGATCAGTACTCAACCTGTATTGAATACAACCTGTATTCAGTCAATTCTCCGTTTATTGGCAAAGAGTTATACAACAAAATACCATTCAGTACAATTCATGTAAAGGAAACAAATTGTGCAGCGTATTTCAGAAGAAGAACTCTCACAGAAGCGTAAGAAGTTACAATGCACAATATAACAGAGCAACACAGAGGTGAGTAACAATGGATACAACCTTTCAGAAATATTATCGAACAATACAGAAAGGATCACACATCACATTGCACTGTTTGCCATGAGAATAAGAGTTTCAGTATCTATTTTAATGGATGATACAACATCAATAGAACCATTAAAGTAATGTAAGATAACATAAAACAAATACAAGAAGGTAAAAATTATAATCGGAAATAAAACACTCCAAAAGTAAAGCAAGGTCTGATATCTGATGGTAGAACTATCGTGTGTACATAGATACAAATTGTGAATGGAGACAGGACCGTAGCCCAAAGAGCCCTTCAAAGTCTCAGATATATGGAGAGGTAGTGTTTAACACAAAAGACATCGTTCAAGTAAATGAGGTGAGGAAACAAAAGTTGCCCAGGGTAGCCATTTAAGGCCATTGGCATATTCCCGACCGTGAGCAGAGGCCACTAGGTCCTCCATGTGCGATATGAAGTTAACCTTTGCAATCCAAGCAGTGATAGCCCGTATCCGTCCCTTCCTAACACAGCATACCACTAAGGCTCTTGTCCATGCACTGATTATCTCCCGTCTTGACTACTGTAACTCTATCTTAGCCGGTCTCCCTCTTAACCATCTCACCCCTCTACAATCCACCATGAATGCTGCTGCCAGACTTATCTTCCTCTCCCATCGCTTTACTAATGTCTCTCCCCTCTGTCAGTCTCTTCACTGGCTGCCTGTGCGCTTCAGGACTCATTTCAAAATCCTCACTCTTACTTTCAAAGCCCTTCACAGCGGTTCCCCTCCCTACATCTCCTCTCTCATCTCTAAATACACTCCTAACCGGTCTCTCCGCTCATCCAATAATCTCCTTCTATCCTCTCCTTTGATTTCTAGCTCTCATGCCCTCTTACAAGATTTCCCAAGGGCTGCCCCTATCCTCTGGAATGCCCTCCCCCGGTCTATCCATCTCTCCCCCTGCCTTTATTCCTTCAAATAATCCCTCAAGACCCACTTCTTTAAGGATGCTTACAACATCGCACACTAACGGCCTCCCATACTCCCATATTCCTTTAACTCACCTTTCCTAGTCCCTCTCCTGCAATACTTTTACTAGTGTGGCTGGTCTATCCCTAACAACGGCACTTTTGCCTATTGTGTAATACACCCAACTCCCTCTAGACTGTAAGCTCTTTTGAGCAGGGCCCTCCTCACCTGTTGTCAATTTGTAATGTAACATTCTACTTGTTATGTCCTGTCTACCCATTGTACAGCGCTACGGAATTTGATGGCGCCATATAAAACAATAAATAATAATAATACCGTATTTGCTCGATTATAAGACAAGGTTTTTCCAGAGCAAATGCTCTGAAAAATACCCCTCGTCTTATAATCGGGGTCATCTTATAATCAGACCTCAAATAGGTCTGACTATGAGAGAAGTGTCGATCAGGGGGTTGCAGTGGATGTAATCTACTTGGATTTTGCCAAGGCGTTTGACACGGTTCCACACAATAGGTTAGTATTCAAACTGAAGGAAATTGGTCTAGATGCAAATTCTTGTTCTTGGGTAGAACATTGGCTTAGATATAGAGAACAGAGAGTTGTTATAAATGGTAAATTTTCAAGCTGGTCAAAAGTGGTAAGTGGTGTCCCTCAGGGTTCTGTTCTGGGACCAATTTTATTCAACATATTTCTAAAGGACCTGGCAGTAGGCGTTGAAAGTCATGTTTCTGTGTTTGCAGATGACACTAAACTAGGTAAAGTTATACAGGGCGAGCAGGATATTACAGTGCTGCAGAGGGATCTAGATAGACTGGGGGACTGGGCACACAAATGGCAGATGAAATTCAATGTAGATAAATGTAAAGTTATGCACTTCGGGGTAGCGAATGCACAAGCAACCTACACCCTAAACAGTAGTGAATTAGGGGTAATGACAAATGAGAAGGAT
Source organism: Sceloporus occidentalis (assembly GCA_023333645.1). Classification (NCBI taxonomy): domain Eukaryota; kingdom Metazoa; phylum Chordata; class Lepidosauria; order Squamata; family Phrynosomatidae; genus Sceloporus; species Sceloporus occidentalis. The sequence goes on from JALMGF010000297.1 coordinate 607,855, forward strand.
TTGGGAATTGTTATACAAACTAGGCAACAATGTGCAATGTCAGTCTGCGGTTGCTAAGGCCAGTAAGGTATTGTCATGTATAAAAAGGGGCATCAAGTCGCGGGATAAAGATATTGTTACGCCGGATCAGGCACCACAGGTGATGGACCCACGATGCAGAGATGGCGAGAATATCCGATAGACAAGCCGGGATCGAGACAGGCAGCACAGGAGCGTGGTCAATGCAATAGCCGGGGTCGGGGCAGGCAGCACAGGATCAAGGTCAAATAACAAAGCCGAGGTCGGGACGGGCAGCGCAGGATCAAGGTCAAATAACAAAGCCGAGGTCTGGTACACGTGGAGATCAATCAATTCGCAAGAGCACCCAGAGAACATTAACATGGACTCGTTGAACGGGCAATGAAACAAGGAACAGGAAGGTTTAAATAGAGCCAATGGCGGGAGAGCAGGTAAGATGACGTCATCGCGACCGGCGCAATAGCGTCGTCGCGATGGCAACAACAAAACAAAACTTCCTGCCTGTGTTACCTCCGTGAAAGACGCGGAGGGGCCACACAGGCAGGGGAGGTAAAACAACCTCCGTGGACATGCAGCGGCGATCAACCTCTTGATCGCCGCCGGCATGCCCGCGGCGGTTAACTACGAGGTCCTCTCTGCCTGTGTTGCCGCCGCGAGCGACGCGGCAGTGCCACACAGGCAGAAGAGGTACTGGTCGGGTGCCGCGAGCATGTAGCGGCGGATCGTTTCTCCGATCGCCGCTGATATGCTGCGGCAGCCCGAACAGAACCGTCATTGACCGGGAGGCGTGCCTGCTCTATACGCACGCCCCCTCGTGTGCGTGTAGAGCGCACGTCAGTACACGAGGGGGACGTGCGCAAGGAACGCCGTGGGACCCCGGCCGGACAGGTAGGTGTAACACAACCCCCCCTCCCAGGCGCGAAGGACCAGGACGGTGAGGGAATCGGGCATGGAACCGGGAAACACAGAGAGGCGCGTGCACAGCGCGGGCCGGAACCCAGGACCGTTCCTCAGGACCGTACCCACGCCAGTCGAGCAGATATTGGAGGGATCCGCGGTGCCAACGGGAGTCGAGCACGCGGCGGACGACGTGTTCCTCGTGACCGCGGACAAGGACAGGGGCAGGAGGACGAAGGGACACAGAATAGCGATTAACCACGCAGGGCTTAAGGAGAGATACGTGGAACGTGTTGGGGATACGCATAGACGGAGGAAGAGCAAGGGACACGGCAACCTCGTTGATGCGACGGATGATGCGGAAGGGACCGAGAAATCGGGGACCTAGTGTCCTACTGGGCTGACGTAGTCGATGTTCCGTGCGGACAGCCAGACATAGTCGCCGACCTCGTAGCGAGGAGGCGTAGCACGATGCTTGTCAGCAGCAGCCTTGCTGCGGGTCTGGGCCTTGACCAGCTGGTCGCTGAGGGTTTCCCAATGGGCACGCATATTGGCAACCCGCTCCTCGACGGCAGGAATGCAAGCACCGCGAGCGGCAGATGGCGGTGGTAGAACTATTGGGTGGTATCCCAAAGCGGCATAAAACGGCGAACAACGTAATGATTCGTGGACAGCGTTGTTGTAGGACAACTCGGCCAAGGGTAACAAGGACGACCAGTTGTCTTGGCGTTCATTGACGTATAAGCGCAGGTATTGTTTTAAGGTCTGATTGGTGTGCTCCGTCTGGCCGTTCGATTGCGGGTGATAAGCTGAGGACAGATGTGTCCGGATGCCTAGCTTGCAGCAAAGGGTCCTCCAGTATCTGGATACAAACTGGGGGCCCCTATCCGACACTACGTGGAGCGGCAGGCCATGTAACCGCACCACGTCTCTGATGAACACGTCTGCCAATTGGGATGCCGTGGGTAGCTTGTGTAGGGCAATAAAGTGGGCCTGTTTGGTGAACCTGTCAACCACAACGAGGATGATAGTGAACCCTTTAGAGACAGGAAGGTCGACAATGAAGTCCATAGCTATATGAGTCCATGGGGTTTCTGGCACGGGAAGAGGTAATAAGAGACCAGAAGGCTGGGTGTGCACGGACTTGTGACGAGCACATTGGGGACAGGTGGCAATGAAGGCGTTGACGTCACGTGTTAAGGACGGCCACCAAAAGGTTTTCCGGATGTGGTACTCCGTTTTGCGGGCTCCGGGATGGCCGGCCAGAGGTGGGTTATGACCCCAGTGGAGAACATCACCACGAAACCGCTGGGGAACGTAGAGGCGACCTGATGGAGGACGTTGGGAAGCGGTGATGTGCGCCTGTTGCATACGGATCCGATGCATCATGGAAGATGATAAGGCCGAGATGACGCGTGCTTGTGGAATGATGGGTTCCTCTTGGGTGAAGTCACGATGGCTATCGAATTGACGGGAGAGAGCGTCTGCTTTGACGTTTTTACTGCCGGGCTGATATGTCATGACATAATTAAAACGGGTAAAGAACAAGGCCCATCTGGCTTGTCGAGGATTCAGGCGTCGAGCGGATTCTATATATTGTAGGTTCTTGTGGTCCGTCATGACCACAACAGGCAGTTTGGTACCTTCGAGTAGGTGACGCCATTCCTCAAAGGCCATTTTAACCGCAAGTAGTTCTCTGTTTCCCACATCATAGTTGCGTTCGGCGGATGAGAAGCCCTTTGAGAAGAACGCACAGGGGAGGTATTTGGACGTTGTCGGGTTTCGTTGAGATAGAACAGCCCCAGCACCGTTCTCTGAAGCGTCCACTTCTAAGAGGTACTGTAAGGCAGGATCTGGTCATTGCAGAACGGGTGCTGAACAGAAGGCTTGTTTCAGTCGCTCGAAGGCTTTCACGGCTTCCACGGACCAGTACTTGGGATTAGCCCCTTTTTTAGTAAAGGCGATAATGGGCGCTGCGATGGAGGCATAATTGCGTATGAAGCGCCGATAATAATTGGCGAATCCCAGGAAGCGTTGAACAGCTTTTACGGTATGGGGAATAGGCCAATCGAGGATAGCCTTCAACTTGCTGGGGTCCATTTCGAGGCCATTAGCGGAGATGATGTACCCGAGAAATGGAAGGCTGTTCTTTTCGAAGTCGCATTTCTCGGCTTTGGCATAGAGACTGTTCTCACGTAATCTTTGCAGGACAGAACGTAGATGTATACGATGAGTTTTGACGTCAGGTGAGTATACAAGGATATCGTCGAGATAGACGACTACGTGGGAGAGCAACATGTCTCGGAACACGTCATTAACGAAGGCTTGAAACACGGCAGGAGCGTTACATAGGCCGAAGGGCATGACCCTGTACTCATAGTGACCATATCTTGTATTAAAGGCGGTCTTCCATTCGTCGTTTTCTTTTACGCGTACTAGGTTGTATGCCCCTCTTAGGTCGAGTTTGGTGAAAATCGTAGCCCCCTTCAATCTGTCATAGATCTCCGTGATTAACGGAAGAGGATACCGTTTTTTTACGGTTATGCGATTTAGTCCCCTGTAGTCTATGCATGGTCGAAGGGAGCCCTCCTTCTTGGAAACAAAAAAGAATCCGGCCCCTGCTGGTGAGGAAGAGGGTCGGATGAAGCCCTTCTCCAGGCTCTCTTTGATGTACAATTCAAGGGCCTCGTTTTCGGGCTCCGACAGGGGATATGTGCGTCCTCGTGGTGGCATGGTACCCGGCAACAAATCTATGGCACAGTCGTAAGGTCTGTGAGGGGGTAGGCGTTCTGCCTGTCTTTTGGAAAAAACGTCCAGAAAGTCCCAATAATGCTTCGGCACTAGAAGCTTGGGGTCTGTAGGCTTGATTTCCAGAAAGAGGTTCACCCGTGTGCAAGGTAGAGAACAAAGGTGGTGACAGGAAGGACTCCATGCAAGTATCTCGCCTGTGTCCCAGTCAATGCGAGGGTTGTGCAGCCGTAGCCAGGTGAACCCCAGTATCAAGGGGGCATGAGGTGACTGTATGAGTTCAAACGTGATGGTTTCTCTGTGGGTTGCTCCAATGTACATAGTAAGCGGACTGGTCTCTTGGGTGACCACTCCCCGACCTAGGAGACTACCGTCCACAGCAGTCACCACAGAAGGAGTCTTCTTGGGTCGTATTGGTAGCCCGTGTCGTACTGCCCATTGTTCGTCCAGAAACACACCAGCCGCCCCGGAGTCTATGAAAGCGTGGGTGACCACGGAGTGGTCTAGCCACCTAAGCGAGACTGGTATTAACATGCGTTGAGGAGGAGAAATGTTCTTAATGCTTAGGGGTTCTCCTCCTTTGGCCCCTAAGCTCTTTCGTTTCCCGGACGTTGCGGGCATGTACGTAGGAGGTGATCCGATTGCCCGCAGTAGAAACAGAGTCCTTGATTCCTCCTTCGTGTTTTTTCCGCTTCGGTGAGATGACGTATAGTGCCGATCTCCATGGGTTCCTCGGAGGGATGGCTAGGTGTGGTAGATGGAGAATGAGGACTGCTGTGGGAGGTAAACGGCCGATATCGCCTGCCTTTATCTTTTTCCGAGTGTCTTTCCTGAATGCGCTTGTCCACACGCAAACAGAGGGTGATAAAGTCCTCCAGGTCAGATGGGGGTTCATGGAACAACAGCACATCCTTGATCTTGTCATTGAGACCTTTCCGATAAGCGGCTCGGAGGGCGCCTTGATCCCACTGGAGTTCACAGGCCAGGGTACGGAATTCCACTGTATACTGGGCTAGAGTCTTATGTCCCTGTTGTAGCTCCAACAGGGAGGTCTCCGCTGTTTCTTTGCGACCTGGCATATCGAAGACTGAACGCAAGGCTGCCATGAAAGCTGGGCAGTCATCCATCAGGTCAGAGTCGTGTTCAATAAGGGGAGAGGCCCACAGCAGTGCCTCACCCTTCAACAGTGAGATAATGAAGGACACCCGTTTGGAGGATGTACAAAACGCCCGTGGATGGTTACGGAAATGCAGCAAACATTGGTTCAGGAACCCCCTGCATTCCTTAGGATCCCCAGCATATTTGTCCGGAAGAGGCAAGCGAGCGGTAGCACCTCCTTCCTCTGGGCTGGGATCCCTTGGTAAGAAAGACGGTCTGGCCGAGGGAGCGACAGCCAGAGACCGTAACAGTTCAGTCATGGTGTCCAGTTTGCTGGATAAGGTCTGTAATTGCGAGGAATGGGACGTAAGAAGCTGGTCCTGCAGGTCCTGGCGGGAGAGGACGTTAGCCATTTCCGCGGGGTCCATGGTATGGCCCGTTCAATGTGTTACGCCGGATCAGGCACCACAGGTGATGGACCCACGATGCAGAGATGGCGAGAATATCCGATAGACAAGCCGGGATCGAGACAGGCAGCACAGGAGCGTGGTCAATGCAATAGCCGGGGTCGGGGCAGGCAGCACAGGATCAAGGTCAAATAACAAAGCCGAGGTCGGGACGGGCAGCGCAGGATCAAGGTCAAATAACAAAGCCGAGGTCTGGTACACGTGGAGATCAATCAATTCGCAAGAGCACCCAGAGAACATTAACATGGACTCGTTGAACGGGCAATGAAACAAGGAACAGGAAGGTTTAAATAGAGCCAATGGCGGGAGAGCAGGTAAGATGACGTCATCGCGACCGGCGCAATAGCGTCGTCGCGATGGCAACAACAAAACAAAACTTCCTGCCTGTGTTACCTCCGTGAAAGACGCGGAGGGGCCACACAGGCAGGGGAGGTAAAACAACCTCCGTGGGCATGCCCGCGGCGGTTAACTACGAGGTCCTCTCTGCCTGTGTTGCCGCCGCGAGCGACGCGGCAGTGCCACACAGGCAGAAGAGGTACTGGTCGGGTGCCGCGAGCATGTAGCGGCGGATCGTTTCTCCGATCGCCGCTGATATGCTGCGGCAGCCCGAACAGAACCGTCATTGACCGGGAGGCGTGCCTGCTCTATACGCACGCCCCCTCGTGTGCGTGTAGAGCGCACGTCAGTACACGAGGGGGACGTGCGCGAGGAACGCCGTGGGACCCCGGCCGGACAGGTAGGTGTAACAGATATAATGTTGCCTCTGTATAAATCAATGGTAAGGCCGCACCTTGAATATGCTGTGCAATTTTGGGCACCTATTCTAAAGAAGGATATCATAGCACTAGAAAGAGTGCAGAGGCGGGCTACAAAATGAATAAAAGGAATGGAGCACTATAGAAAGGTTAACTAATTTAAATCTGTTTAGTTGAGAAAAACGCCTCAGAGGGGATATGATAACATTATATAAATATATTTTGGGACAATACAAACCATTGTGTGGAAATCTGTTCATAAACAGGACTATGCATAAGACACGTGGTCATGCGTTCGGACTGGAAGAAAGGAGATTTAGACTAAAGCAGAGCAAAGGGTCTTTTATAGTAAGGACAATAAGGATGTGGAATTCTCTGCCTGCAGAGGTAGTTTTGTCGGAGTCTGTACAGACGTTTAAACTGCAACTGGATGGATACCTGGAAAAACATAATATTCAGGGATATAATCTGTAATTATGGGGAACCAGTTTATTGATCCAAGGAGAAATCTGACTGCCATTTTGGGGTCAAGAAGGAATTTTTTCCCTGGTTAGTGCAAAGTTGGAAAGAGCGAAACTGGGGTTTTTTTGCCTTCTTTTGGATCAACAGCAACAAATTAACAGATATAGAAAAGGCTGAACTTTATGGACGCATGTCTTTTTTCAGCCTATATAACTATGTTACTATGTAACTAAGATCCAGATCCCCTGCAGCGATGCAGGGGACCTGGATCCTCCTGTCCCCCCCCCCCATCGACCACTCCTCAACGCTCCTTAGATGAGATGCCAGCCAATACCACTCCAGATTGGGGAAGCCCATGCCTCCATTTGCTTTTGGCCTAGTCAGGTGAGCGAATGATAGCCTGGGGGTACCCTCTCCCCAAACATATCTTACGAAGATTCTTCGGCACGCCCTTAAGAAATTCCTAGATAAGAAAATAGGTAAGCACTGAAGGAGATATAAAAACTGTGGGAGGATGTTCATCTTAATCACCGCTATACGACCAAACCACGAAATATGTGGCACCGACCATTTACGTAAATCTTTAATAACTGTAGATAGGAGTGCGGAGTAGTTAAGTGACATGAGTTGAGAGAGGTCAGATGGAATCCACAGAACCAAGTATTTAAAGGCCGAATCTTGCCATTTAAAGGTGAATGACTTGATCATGGCAGTTCTTAATTCATCTGGAATATTTATTCCGGGAATTTCTTATTTTTGCTAATTAATTTGGTAATTTGACAGGGTGTTAAAGCGTTTCAACTAGATTTGGGCACCAGGGGGCTCTTCGTGTTCATCTTCGTGCTCGTCTTCAGGGGGAAAAAATCGTGCTCGTTTAATCTTCGTTTTCTCCCGGCTGCGTAGCAGGGGTTAATACGGGTTTAAGAACACATCGGAGCAGCAGCAGCAGCAGATGCGTTCACGCCGTGAAGGTACGTGTGTGCGACTCTATTGGTCGCCGGAAGGGGGCTGGTCTGCCATCAACAAATGAATTGCAGAACTGCAGAATGCACTTCATTCGTTGATGGCAGGCAAGAACCCTGCCGAAACGACCAGTAGAGTTGCACACACGTACCTTCATGGTGCTATCCGAGGTATACACAATACACATTGCCCTAAACTGAGGGCCAAGTTCCTCCGAGCAGCTGTCTTGTCTGAGACCTAGACAAATGCTCCAAGGAACTTGGCCTCCTTTTTAACATACACAGTCACACATCCATAGATGTTTAATAAAAGAATAGGGATTATTTTACATTTTTAAATCGATTTTAGACCACTTTTAAATACATACTTTGCAACAACCCAACTTTTACTGGACAGGACTGGAAAAAAGCAGGACTGTCCACGAAATGTTGGGTGTGTTGGCAGGTATGCAAATAGAAAAGGTTAGACAAGAACTAAAAAATAGCTTAGGGTTAATGTATGGTTATGTTTAAGATTATTAGCAGTGCAGTTTTGGTTAAAGATGTATTATGTCTAAATAATTTAATTTTCATTTTAATGGGTGTTAAAAAAAAATAGGAGTTTATTTTATTTTATTTTAAAGTTATATTTATTATTATTTACTTTATTATATTTATTTAATGTTGTAGTGCTACCCTACCCAGCTATACCTACCTACGTGCACTAGCATACCTAGTTTAGCTAAATTTGATGGGACAGGACTGGAAAAAAGCAGGACTGTCCCTGAAAAAGTTGGCTCTGTTGGCAGGTATGTGGATGGAAAAATGTTACAGGGTGAAGTGTGAGTTATAGCGTTAATGCTAGGAAGTGTAGAAGTGAAGTTCAGGGCAAATAGGCCCTAGTGTAAGCTGGCTACTCCGGCGGAGGTAGCAGGCGTTGCCACACCGCAAACAGACGCAGCCAGGGGGGAGAAACTGCCCTTACCATTAGGGACATTTTGGGCATGACTCTAGCCAGGAAGCAAACTGGCAGAGAAGAGATGCTGGCACCACCACCACCAGCATTGAAAAATGGAAAAGGCGAATGAGTGGGCAACTGGCGACCGCTCACCTGTTTCACCCTAGGGCAAAGCATCCAAACAACTGTCAGTCCTAGACGTTTGGCAGCGGACTTCCAGAGCTCAGACACTAGGCCCTAGCGTAAATTGGCTACACTGGCGGAGGTAGCAGGCGTTGCCACACCGCAAACAAGTGCAACCAGGGGAAGAAACTACCTTGAACATTTTTGACATTTGAGGCATGATTTCAGCCAGGAAGTGAACTGTTAAAATATGCTGGCACTACCACCAGCAGCAGCAGCATTGGGAAAAGTGAATGAGTGGGCAATAGGCGACCTGCTCACCTGTTTCACCCCAGGGCAAAGCATCCAAAGACTGTCAGTCCTAGGAGTTTGGGAGCGGACTTACAGAACTCAGACACAAGGCCCTAGCGTAAATTGGCTACACTGGCAGAGGAAGCAGGCGTTGCCACACCGCAAACAGAGGCAGCCAGGGGGAGAAACTACCCTTACCATTAGGGATATTTTGGGCATGACACTAGTCAGGAAGCGAACTGGCAGAGAAGAGACGCTGGCACCACCACCAGCAGCAGCAGCATTGGGAAAGGCGAATGAGTGGGCAATTGACGACCCGCTCACCTGTTTCACCCCAGAGCAAAGCATCCAAACACTGTTAGTCCTTGACGTTTGGGAGCGGACTTCCAGAGCTCAGACACAAGGCCCTAGCGTAAATTAGCTACACAGGCAGAGGTAGCAGGCGTTGCCACACCGCAAACAAGTGCAACCAGGGGGAGAAACTACCTTGAACATTAGAGAAAGAAAATTAACTTTCCAAGCTACGAGCTGACTAACCCAACTTGGGCAGATTGAATTTAAGAAAGGCAATCTGCTCCATCAGATCCAAAGCGTGAGCGCTTTGGACTCAGTATGTTTCCAGTCATAGAAAACACGCGCCCACTGAACAGTGGTTGGCGGACATGATAGTAGCTGCTGCACAACCCATGAGACTGCAGGCCACACACTCTTCTTTTCAGTGTAAGAGCTAAGTAGCTAAGAGGATCAACATTAGGCGCAGAAGTAACTTCACAGAGGTAAAGTTTGACCATTTCAGCAGCACTACTCTCCTTTCTGCTGCTAGCTCTGTCAGATGGTCCAACTATACTCCCAAGTGCCTCTTCCCAAAATGCTGCTGCTCCACTCAGTGTTGTGCTGCTTGTGGCACTGCTGCTGATGCTGCTGCTAGGAGTAGCAGACAACATCATCTCTTCCTCCTCCTGCACCTCTCCCTCCTCGGACAGCATTCCCATTTTACGCTGCCAGTCACGCACCTTTTGAACCAATTGCTCCCGGTAGCTACTGAGAACATTGAATTTCATTGCTAGCTTTCCCTTATTTCTTGGATCGCAAAGGCACGCTAGCATCATTTCGGGACTTTCTTCCATGCGTTTGAGATTATGTACTTTTAGCAGATCCTTCAGCTTCCTGACTATGGCTGCTACGTCATGATGTAGAGTGCCACCTTGAACAGCCTCACGGGTTTTCAAGAAACACATCCATCTTGCTGCATAGATGGGAGAATACTGGGATTACCTGGGCCAGACTGGCAGTGTTTGAACTTAAATTTTCAGTGGCATCCCTGAATGGTTTAAGGACTGCCACTAGCTGGGCGATCACTGTCCAATCCTCCCTATTCAATGGAGATGTAATCCCAATATTATACTCTGAGGCAAGATTATGGATTGCCCTCTGCTGCTCCAAAATCCTCTCCAGCATCTCTAAAGTGGAGTTCCACCGCGTACTGACATCCTGTCATAGGCAGTGTACGGGAAGACCTGACCTCTCTTGCTCTTTCCTCAAAAGTTGGCTAGCCTTAACACTATGGTGAAGGTGCCCAGCGATCTTTCTGCAGTGGGACAGAACTACTGCTGCTACATTAATTCCTTCTGACATTGCTGCCTTCACTACAAGATGGATGATGTGGGCTGCACAGCGCACACCAACAATATGACCATCTCACAGCGCTTTCACCATATTCGCACCTCTGTCAGTTACCACAAAACCAACTTCAACATTGGTGCCCGCCTCTGCTCCCACCCAAACACTAAATATTTTACTCATTGCATGCAGAATATTTTGGGAAGTGTGCTTTTCATCCATCACTTCTGCATGGAGAAGGAATGATCGGTAGCCTGCTGCAGCAGCTTCCTTAGACACACCGGGCTGCCACCAGTGTGCTGTCAAAGAAAGAAAGGCATGCTGCCCACTAGGTGCACTCCACAAATCTGTTGTGAAATGAACAGACTGACCAGCAGCCTTGGAAAGCTCCTCTTTCACTGCTGAAACACAGGACTGATACAATGAGGGGACAATGTTCCTACTGAAAGTGGAACGTGACGGAACTGTGTATTGTGGAGCCACAGCCGCCATCAATTGTTTGAAAGGCTCCCCTTCAATCATGGAGAAGGATGCCCCTCCAACAGCAATGAACTGACCAATAGGTCGTGTTACTTTATTGGCCTGCTGTTTGGACATTGACCTCTTGAAGTGGAATGCCACAAATTGTTCCAGGGTGGGCTGGACATGCAGTGCTCCAACCTGCCTTGGTCTCTGGCTGCCAGCACTAGCTGCTGCTGCTGCTATTGGCTCAGAAGCAGCTGTTGGGGTTTTTCCACTCTCTCTGGAGATGGTACTAGTTGTTGTTGTAGTACCACGGCCACCAGCTATGCTGCCTGCACTACGTTTTACTTCTGCATCTTTCCCCAATAGCACAGCGTTGTGTTGAGTGCTGAGGTGATGCTTCATGCTAGCACTGGTAAAATGGCCAGACACTTTCCCTCTGCTTATTAGCTTTCCATAGCGCCCTTCTTCAACATTTTCAAAGTGCTCCCAAATTGGGGCGCGCATAGCCTTGGAGTGTGCCTTGGGTGCTGCTTCTACTGCTCGGGGTGGATGAACAGCGGCAGAACTAGTGGTGGTGGCACTGGTGTTACTACCAGTACTGGCCATAGTGGGACTGCTAATTGTTTTAACTCTACCACATTTGGTAGGGTTTGCTGGTGGTGGTGGTGGTGGTGATGATCGTAGCGGAGAAGGTGGAGGGGAAAATTGTGCACTAGTCATTTATACACTGCTCCGAGGAATCTGATTCCTGACCACTCATCTCCTCTACTTCCTCTGGCTCATAGTCTAGTTCTTCATTAGCCAGATCAAATGGAATTCCTGCTAGGCTGGAGCTAAGACTGATATCTGACTAGTAGTAGTACAAGCAGGAAGAACAGACTCTGCACTTGGCCTCTCAGGCTCCTCTGGTTCCTCGCTAGCTGGAGTTCCACTATGTGTAGCTCTCTCTCTAACTGTCTTTACAAAAATATTGTAAGGACTTGGTGGCTTGCTAGAGGTACTAGGAGGACATGGCGTGGCGGTACCGGTGGGAACAGTAGGCGCAGCACTAGTGGTGGTGGTGGTGGTTTTCCCTACGAAGGAATGAGATCGCTTTGGTTTGGGAAAACCCCTCTGAGTCTTGCTGCTAATTTGGCTCTGCTTGGTACCTTGCATGCTCCTTGTGGATGGGGAAGATGCTGCTTGGGGCAAAAGGCACTTCTTTTTACTCACTGGGCTAGTAGAAGTACTAGTTGTGTTACCCTTTAACTTTGAACGTGCTTCTGGTGCTTTAGGCTTTCCTTAAAAAATACATAGAGCTTGTGGGCCTAGCAGCACTACTACTGCCTGCTTTTGGTGCCTTTCCTTTACTTGATGATCCTTCAAGCAATGCTTCCCCAAATGATAAGCGAGAGCTTGGCCTACTTGGAACTGGTGGTGGTGCTGGTGGTGGTGGTAGATGGAGCTTGTCCCTCCTTAGTCCCAAAAGAAGGATCCATTTCAAATTTTGTGTTATGTGTGTAGTGTAGTGTTTAAAACTATAAAAAAAAAAATAAAAAAAAAAAGGGAAAAAAATTAAAGACAAAAAAATTAGAGGAAGTTATCTTCAGTGCTACTGCTGAAAAAGTAAAACTATGCACAACTGCACTGTGCTGTTGTGTGCAATCTGCCAAAGTGCTCAAGTTATTTAAGTTATTAACTCAAGATTAACTATTTATATTAACTAGCAGTATTTTATTTTTAATTTGAATTTACACGGGCCTAAGAGCCTAGCCTACTACTATGCTAAACCTAAAGCTATATTCCTTACTATTCTAAGTCTAACTGTAGGCAGAGGCTCTCAAGCCCACTAAACTAAAGTGAGGTTAAATCAGATTCAATATATGATTTATTAATTAATATTAAATTATATAATATTAATAGATTAGAATTACTTATATTATGGATTATAGATAGAATATAGATTATGAATTTGAATTACTTATAGATTATAGATTATGAATTAGAATTTATTATATTATGTTATATAATATATATTAGAAGAATTACTTATATTATGGATTATAGATAGAATAATATAGATTATGAATTAGGATTTAGAATTACTTATATTATAGATTATGAATTAGAATTTATATTATATTATGTTATATAATATATTATAGATTAAGATTAAAGATTAGAATTATTTTAGTACTACGTTTTGCCGGCACTGTATTCTGTTCTATGTTCCTTCGGAACGAACAAAAAAACTGACTCTTCATGCTCATTTTCATGTTCGTCCGAAGACGAATGCATAAGTCTAGTTTCAACTCTGGGATAATATGTGGGAGGGAAAGGTGTGGGTTAGTAATCATATACAACATGTCATCTGCATAAATAGCAATTTTGTGAGTAGTGTTTGCTATTGTAAGACCTGTGACAGAGTCATTGGGTAAAAATGGGGAGAGGAGACAACTCTGGCGTGTGCCATTTTTCATATACAAACGGTCTGAAAGGATACCATTAATTTTTATTTGCGTGGAAGGGTTGGTATATAATGCTTTGAGTTGATTGAGAAATGGACCTTCTATGCCTAATGTATGTAAAACTCGAAATAGGAATCGCCATGCACCCTATCGAACGCCTTTTCAGCATCCATAGGGTCCAAGGCGTATGGAATATTATGTGTGCGTGCGTGTGTTATTCTAATAGAGTTGTCTCTGGCCTCCCTCCCAGGGACGAAGCCGACACTCAAATGAATAATTGAGGGTATGTGTTGTTGTAGGCGTAACGCCATAACTTTAGCCAGTAACTTTATGTCAGCATTTATCAGGGATATAGGGCGATAATTGGTGCATAGTTCTGGGTCTTTATTTGGTTTAAGGATAACTGAAATATATGCCGTATTCAATTGTGGATCAAGAGTCGCCCCCATCACTGTATTACTATAGTAACCAGCAGTAAAACCATCCGGTCCCGGGCATTTACCCTTAGGAGTTAATTTCAGTGATGCCTGTATTTCCTCGCCAGATATTGATGCATTCAATAAATCCTTAGTGTCCCCATCTAATCTCTGTGGCAAGAATTTGCTTAAATAATCATCAATACATTTCAGATGATGAGGGGACGTAGCACCCAGTGGGGATAAATCATAGAGTGATTTATAGTATGAGTGAATCATGGGATTCAAAGTGAAGGGGACCGCCAGGGGCTTGTATTTTAGAGATATAAGAAGAGGCTCTCTGAACTCGGAGAGCTCTCGCCAGTAATTTGCCTGGTTTGTCCCCTAACTGATAAAACAGCTTCTTGGTTAATAGATAATTCCTCTTTGTGATGTTATCTAGGAGGGAGGCCAGTTGATCCCTCAGTGTGTGTAACTGGTGCAGTACATCCGGGACTAAAGTCAGTTTGTGTGATTGTTCCAAATGATGTATTTTGCATGTAACATTTAGGATATTGGCCAGTTTCAACTTTTTAATCGTAGAGCCAATCTCAAGAAGTGGCCCCGTATCACTGGTTTATGTGCTTCTCATATAGTGGGAAAGGGTAAATCCTCAGTAATATTTTCCTGAAAGTAATTACGAAGGTGAGTCATTAGGTCTGCAGCATGGTGAGGGTTCTCAATGATGTTTTCATTGAGCCGCCAACATCAATGTCTATTCGTGGGTTGTGTGAGTCGAAGTGTGAAATGTATCGGGGCGTGGTCACTGAGGGACTGTATACCTACCTCAGTGTCCTGTAAGTAAAGTAAGTGATGATGAGAAAGGAATAAGCAGTCAATTCTCGTGTATCTGTGCGGGGAATTCTGATCTCTGACAGCTGGGGAAGGTCTGCGCAATGGACGTAGACAACCCCTGCTGCTAACAGCACCTCCTTCCTTTAGATGTCTACACGCTGCCCCGGCTACACACCAGGGACTCAGAAGCACCAGGAAGTTGGGGGGGGCATAAGACAGGAGGATCCAGGTCCCCTGCAGCCAGTGGCGTTGCTATAGGGGGGCAAGGGGGGCAATTGCCCCCCTAGGTTATTCCTTGCCCCCCCTGTTGCCTCCCCGCCGAATTTGAAACACCCAGGACAGTCCCGCAATGGGACTTTAACCCCTTGACTGCTAACGACGGCATGGTGCCATCGCTAGCAGTCCCAGTCAGGTGCTAATGACGGCACCATGCCGTCACTAGCACTACCCTACCTTGATGGAGGTCTGTGGACCTCCATCACCACCTACCCCGGCGATCTGCCCCTCAAACTGAAGGGCATCACCGGGGCCACCCGATCCGCCCAGTGACGTCTCGCGGTATGGGGGCATGCTGGTAATCGCCTCACCTTTCCAACGGTATATAGCTAAATGATCACTGTGGTAGCCAATGTTACCACAGTGATCATATAGCTATAAAAAGTCACATTCCCTTTTTAAAAATGGCCGATACTAATTTTTAATCCTATGATCCCTTTGATCATGGGGTTAAATTTAGCCAAAGGTAGAGGGAGGCAATTTTTGAACTCCTGATGAACTGCAAATATTATTAAAATCAGCCATTTAGCCTGTGTGGTACGTGAGTAACCATCTCATCCCTGGAGCGCCTTGCATTTTTACTGCAAAACTTATTTTTGCTGTAAAAGTTATTTTTTTTTCTCCCTTTACCATCATTTCTTTGGGCTTGTAGGGGGAAAGAATGGTGTGTGCTTCGGTGAGTGAATGTATGGAAAGTATGGTGTGTGCTTCTGCGAGTGAATGGAAATATGAAAGGCGTGTGAATGATCGGTAATTAGTGTTGAAGCCTTGACGTGGCATTACTGCTCATGTAGGAAGTTAAATTATGGCACAAAAAGTACACATTTGCAAAAACTACACCCCTTGGCACATCAAATGAGGGGCTGCATGTGTTTCTAGTACAAACCTGTAGTGCACAAGACACAAATGAACATGTCGCTATGGTTAGAAAAAACATTTTCTAGCCAAAGCGACATATTCCATCATTATCTGTGCACTCAACTTTTGTCCTAGAAATACATGTAGCCCCTCAGTTGAAGCTCCAAGGAGTGTAATTTCTTAAAATGGATGAATTGTCTGAATGAGGGAGAGCATGAGTTAATATGTGGATGAATTGTCTGAATGAGGGAGAGCATGAGTTAATATGTAGATGAATTGTCTGAATGAGGGAGAGCATGAGTTAATGTGTTTGTGTGTATCATAGATGTATAATTGTGGAAGGGCAAAGATGGCACTAGCAGGATGTATATGGGACAAAGATGGCAAATCTTATGTGTGTTATCTGGGTTCTGGCCAGGTTCTATGTGGGCAGTGTGGACGCCAGGGCTGGCTTTGGGGTGTGCAACCTGTGATCTATGCCTGTAATTTAGGGGGTTTTAAATATACCTTTAATGCCATGTTTTTATGTGAATTCCAATTGATCTGTACCTGCAAAGCTGGCTTTGTGTGTTCTTCTGTAGATCCATATCTGCTATTCTATGTTTCCATACATTATTTATGTATACCTGCAAATACAGGGTTTGTATGTCTTGTTCAGTTGATTAATACTTGCAATGCTGTTTCCATGTATTTATTTGATCTATACCTGCAATGCTATGTTTAATATATTATTATTGTATACCTGCAAATACAGGATTTGTATGTCTGATTCTGTTTATTTGATATATACCTTCAGTGCTGAGATCACAAGTGAATTTCAATTGATCTATACGTGCAAAGCTGGGTTTGTGTGTTAATGTATTGTATTGTCCAATAACAAAAGTATCGTTCCATAGCACATTACTTTTGGCAAAATATATATATATATATATATATATATATATATATATATATGTTTGTTTTTTCAGTGGTATGATTTAATGGTGGAAATTATGAATGCCCCCTCCAGTTTGACTGTGGTATCTTGTGTGCCCCCCCTATATATTGTTTCTAGAGTCGCCACTGCCTGCAGTGCTGCAGGGGATCTGGATCTTAGTCTCAAAGTCAGACCTATTTGAGGTCTGATTATAAGACGACCCTGATTGTAAGACGAGGGGTATTTTTCAGAGCATTTCAGAGCGTTTCTGGAAAAAAACCTGGTCTTATAATAGAAAAAATACGGTATAATATAAATATAAAAAATATATACCGTATTGGCTGCCACTGTCCTCACCCCCGAGATATGCTGCCACTGTCCCCCCCCGAGATATGTTGCCACTGTCCTCCTCCTCCCCCCCGAGATATGCTGCCACTGTCCTCCTCCTCCCCCCCGAGATATGCTGCCACTCTGCCCCCCCCCGGACTTGCCAGAGCAGACTCCCGGGTGTCTTGTGGGGCCGGCGGGGGACATCTACGCAATACGTGTATACAACTTCCGGTGTCGGCACTCAGGGGATGTGCCGGCACCGGAAGTTGTATACGCGTATTGCGTAGATGTCCCCTGCCGGCCCCGCAAGACACCCGGGAGTCTGCTCTGGTAAGTCTTGGGGGCAGAGGTAAAACGCATCGTGCGGACGTTCACCGGCCGTGGCGATGCGCGTAAACAGCCTCCGCTGCCGGCACGTCTGCACGATGTGCTTTAACAATCTCCCTTGTCGGGACTCCCCCCGTGGGAATTCCCGGCAAGGGAGATTGTTAAAGCACATCGTCCAGACGTGCCGGCAGCGGAGGCTGTTTAAGCGCATCGCTGCTGCCGGTAACGTCTGCATGATGCGCTTAGACAACCTCCCGTGCCGGCCCTCCCCCCGTGGGAAGTGCTGGCAGGGGAGGCTGTCTGAGCACATCTGAGAGTAGGATACGGGTCCCCTGCACCGCTGCGGGGGATCTGTATCCTAACCCTGCTGCCTGCCCGGCGCCCGGGACTGCATGTCCCGGGCGTCGGGCGCTAGACCCCGAATATAGGCCGCACCCCCACTTCAAAGACTTAAAGTGGGGGAAAAAGTGCGGCCTATATTCGAGCCAATACGGTAATTAAGATTATTAAATAATTAAGCAAAGTACCAGATTAACCTGTACTGACAGGCAAATAATCTACATGTCAATGAAGCAATTAATTTCCCATTCCCTAATAATAGCAAATGGAAATTTAGTAGCCCAATTAAAAAATCTGATATACTTCCCTTCTATTCACAAGAGCCATAATGTCCCCCACTGATGCCAAAAATATACAGTATCTGAGAAAAGTGAGTACACCCCTCACATTTTTGTAAATATTTTATTATATCTTTTCATGTGACAACACTGAAAAAATGACACTCTGCTACAATGTAAAGTAGTGAGTGTACAGTGTACAGTGTAAATTTGCTGTCCGCTCAAAATAACTCAACACACAGCCATTAATGTCTAAACCTTGGCAACAAAAGTGAGTACACCCCTAAGTGGAAATGTCCAAATTGGGCCCAACTAGCCATTTTCCCTCCCCGGTGTGATGTGACTCGTTAGTGTTACAAAGTCTCAGGTGTGAATGGGCAGCAGGTGTGTTAAATTTGATGTTATCGCTCTCACACTCTCTCATACTGGTCACTGGAAGTTCAACATGGCACCTCGTGGCAAATAACTCTCTGATGATCTGAAAAAAAGGATTGTTGCTCTACATAAAGATGGACTAGGCTATAAGAAGACTGCCAAGACCCTGAAACTGAGCTGCAGCACGGTGGGCAAGACCATACAGTGGTTTTATAGGACAGGTTCCACTCAGAACAGACCTTGCCATGGTCGACCAAAGAAGTTGAGTGCACGTGCTCAGCATCATATCCAGAGGTTGTATTTGAGATATAGATATATGAGTGCTGCCAACAAAAAAACATAAAAACATTGGGTATTTTGAATCTATTTAGCAGTTTTTTCATTAGCTTTTTTGGATGAGTAAAAGATTAATTTTTTTCAGATGTGAACTGGATAAAGATGACATCAGTGCGAGTCAGTGTGATACAAGATAGAATCTTATGTGACGGAATTGGGAGAACATCAGTACACAAAAAAAAGTCATCCTACATGGGACGCATATATTCTGATCGCTTTTAATAGAATATACAGATTGAAATAGAATAAATAACACAAAACCTTTACTCTTCCTCTCAGTGATTTCTGACCCTAGAAAGTTTTGTCCTCTGAACTGACTACAAATTCAGTATGATGTTTTATGTCTGGATAAGTAAAAATTAAATAGTTCAATTTATTTCTACAGTAGGTGAAGTGCCAGGAAACAGATGACCAAACACACACCAGGACCGGCTCTGCCACACCGACACCCAAACACATACACCAGGACGTGCTCTGACACACCGACACCCAGACACACAAACACCAGGACAGGCTCTGCCACATCGATACCCAAACACACACACCAGGGCAAGTTCTGCCACACTGACACCCAGACATACACACACACCAAGACAGGCTCTGCCGCACTAATACCCAAACACACACCCCAGGACAGGCTCTGCCACACCGACACCATTCATGCTGTTTCTTAATAGTATTATTTATACATGTCCGCTGTGAAGGAGTTACATATCGTTTAACCCCTTCAGTCCCAGTTTTAGGTACCTTAAGTCCTGGAGCAATTTTGCCATTTTTGCTGTATGTCATTTATTCTCCTTTCCTGCAAAGTTACATAGTTACATAGTTATACAGGCTGAAAAAAGACATGCGTCCATCAAGTTCAGCCTTTCCTATATCTGTTAATTTGTTGCTGTTGATCCAAAAGAAGGCAAAAAAAACAAGTTTGTCTCTTTCCAATTTTGCACAAACCAGGGAAAAAATTCCTTCTTGACCCCAAAATGGCAGTCAGATTTCTCCTTTGATCAATAAGCTGTTTCCCCTTTATTAAAGATTATATCCCCTAATATTATGTTTTTCCAGGTATCCATCCAGTTGCTGTTTAAACGTCCATACAGACTCCAATAAAACTACCTCTGCAGGCAAAGAATTCCACATCCTTATTGTCCTTACTGTAAAAAAACCCTTTCCTCTGCTTTAGACTAAATCTCCTTTCTTCCAGTCTAAACCCATAACCACGTGTCCTATGCATAGTCCTGTTTATGAACAGATTTCCACACAATGGTTTTTATTGGCCCCGAATATATTTATATAATGCTATCATATTCCTTCTGAGGCGCCGTTTTTCTAAACTAAACAGATTTAAATTTGTTAACCTTTCTTCATAACTATAGTGCTCCATTCCTTTTAGTAATTTTGTAGCCCGCCTCTGCACCCTTTATAGTGCTATGATGTCCTTCTTTAGAATAGGTGCCCAAAATTGCACAGCATATTCAAGGTGTGTCCTTACCATTGATTTATAAAGAGGCAAAATTATATTTTTATCCCGCAAATTGATGCCCCGTTTTTATACACGACAATACCTTACTGGCCTTAGCAACTGCTGACTGACATTGCACATTGTTGCCTAGTTTGTTGTCTATAACAATTCCCAAATCTTTCTCATTTGTCGTTATCCCTAAGTGTAGGTTGCTTGTGCATTCCCTACCCTGAAGTGCATAACTTTACATTTATCTACATTTAATTTCATCTGCCATTTGTGTGCCCAGTCCCTGTAATATCCTGCTCGCACTGTATTACTTTACCTAATTTAGTGTCATCTGCAAACACAGAAACATGACTTTCAACGCCTATTGCCAGGTCATTTATAAATATGTTGAATAAAATTGGTCCCAGAACAGAACCCCGAGGGACACCACTTACCACTTTTGACCAGCTTTTGAACTCTCTGTTCTCTATCTCTAAGCCAATGTTCTACCCAAGAACAAGAATTTGCATCTAGACCAATTTCCTTCAGTTTGAATACTAATCTATTGTGTGGAACTGTGTCAAACGTCTTGGCAAATCCAAGTAGATTACATCCACTGCAACACCCTGATCTACACTTTTACTTACTTCTTCGTAGAATGCAATTAAATTAGTTTGACAGGACCTATGTTTCATAAAACCATGCTGATTTTTGCTAATAACAATGTTTTTCCCAATGAATTCTTGAATATTATCCCTTAATAAGCCTTCAAATACTTTCCCAACCACAGAAGTTAAGCTCACAGGTCTATAATTTCCAGGCAGAGTTTGAACCCTTTTTGAATATAGGATCCACATCTGCCTTCCTCCAATCCTCTGGTACAATTCCTGAAAGAAAAGAATCCCGGAAGATTAGAAACAGAGGTTCACTTATGTCACAAGATCATCTGTGGCAAGGTTGTAGGGGTCTTCTAGGTAGGCACCTTCCCTATTGGTTGCTACAGCCACACCCCCGGAAATCCATATATGGTATGCAGGGTAGCTCCCCTTTTGATTGGTCCGTAAGTTAATGGGATGTGGGCTGCCCCGGACCACACCCCCTGCACCGTGAGTGGTTGCTCCCTATTGGTGATTGGTTGCTAACTGATTGGTGCCAGTTAAAGTGTTTAAGCTAATGTATTTATGTATTGTTCTTTTCAAGATGGCCTCAGGTATAAAGTTGGTGTTTAATAAAGGAGATTCTTATTTGTTCAAGCCTAAGACCGTGTCTGTGTCTGTGATTTGGGGACAAGGGACACTTCATCGTGGACTTGGTTACTGGAAGTGTGGACTATACTGAGGGTACCATAGGAGATCGATGGAACTATTGACGGCAGAGACCATCCGTCTCTACAGGGTCTGTCACAACTTATTTCCTGACTCAGCTCCTTAAGTACTCGTGGGTGAATACCGTCAGGCCCCCGGAGCTTTGTTGACATTAACTTTCTTTAGTTAGTGTACCCATTTAAACTATACAGTGGGGCAAAAAAGTATTTAGTCAGCCACCAATAATGCAAGTTCTCCCACTTAAAAAGATGAGAGAGGCCTGTAATTTTCACCATAGGTATACTTCAACTATGAGAGACAGAATGGGGGGAAAGAATACAGGAAATCACGTTGAAGAATTTCTAATGAATTCATTGGTAAATTCGTCGGTAAAATAAGTATTTGGTCACCTACAAACAAGCAAGATATCTGGCTCTCACATACCTGTAACATCTTCTTTAAGAGTCTCCTCTGTCCTCCACTCGTTACCTGTATTAATGGCACCTGTTTGAACTTGTTATCAGTATAAAAGACACCTGTCCACAACCTCAAACAGTCACACTCCAAACCCCACTATGGCCAAGACCAAAGAGCTGTCGAAGGACACCAGAAACAAAATTGTAGACCTGCACCAGGCTGGGAAGACTGAATCTGCAATAGGCAAGCAGCTTGGTGTGAAGAAATCAACTGTGGGAGCAATTATTTGAAAATGGAAGACATACAGGACCACTGATAAGCTCCCTCGATCTGGGGCTCCACACAAGATCTCACCCCGTGGTGTCCAAATGATCACAAGAACGGTGAGCAAAAATCCCAGAACCACACGGGGGGGCCTAGTGAATGACCTGCAGAGGGACCAAAGTAACAAAGGCTACCATCAGTAACAAACTACGCCGCCAGGGACCCTGCTTAAGCCAGTACATGTCTGGGCCCGTCTGAAGTTTGCTATAGAGCATTTGGATGATCCAGAAGAGGATTGGGCGAATGTCATATGGTCAGATGAAACCAAGGTAGAACTTTTTGGTAGAAACTCAACTTGTCGTGTTTGGAGGAGAAAGAATGCTGAGTTGCATCCAAAGAACACCATACCTACGGTGAAGCTTGGGGGTGGAAACATCATGCTTTGGGGCTGTTATTTTGCAAAGGGACCAAGACGGCTGATCCATGTAAAGGAAAGAATGAATGGGGCCATATATCGTGAGATTTTGAGTGAAAACCTCCTTCCATCAGCAAGGGCATTGAAGATGAAACGTGGCTGGGTCTTTCAGCATGACAATGATCCCAAACACACCGCCTGGGCAACGAAGGAGTGGCTTCGTAAGAAGCATTTCAAGGTCCTGGAGTGGCCTAGCCAGTCTCCAGATCTCAACCCCATAGAAAACCTTTTGAGGGAGTTGAAAGTCCGTGTTGCCCAGTGACAGCCCCAAAACATCACTGCTCTAGAGGAGATCTGCATGGAGGAATGGTCCAAAATACCAGCAACAGTGTGTGAAAACCTTGTGAAGACTTACAGAAAACATATGACCTCTGTCATTGCCAACAAAGGGTATATAACAAAGTATTGATATGAACTTTTGTTATTGACCAAATACTTATTTTCCACCATAATTTGCAAATAAATTCTTTAAAAATCAGACAATGTGATTTATGGACTTTGTTGTCTCATTCTGTCTCTCATAGTTGAAGTGTACCTATGGTGAAAATTACAGGCCTCTCTCATCTTTGTAAGTGGGAGAACTTGCACAATTGGTGGCTGACTAAATACTTTTTTACCCCACTCTATATTGTTGTTTTTTTTAAAGGAGACAGAGGGCTTTCTTTTGATACTATACTTACATGATTAACTTAACATTTAGCATGAGAAATTTAGTAAAAATCTTTGATATATATATACATCTCTGAATCCTCACAAAATTAGGTAGAGAAAGTGGCAGAAAATCCCCATTCAAATGTATCAATTCAAGTGTTCTGCTTTTAAAAATCTCATTTATATAGAATTACCATACTTTCCCAGCACTTATAGGGAACATACTATAAGGTGTACATTATTTCTTTAAAGGTCAAATTTTTACATTCGGTATGACAGGATTGTAACTCTAATTTTGAAAAAATAAACCAAAAAATACCCACAAAAGTATATATTTCTGTAAAGCAGACAACCCAGGCTATCCTATCAGGGGTATTCGGATACTCTTCATGCAGCTATTTTTTAGGATTCTTAGGACTTTTTGGACAGGGTATGTATTATAGCAAAGTGTTCAGCCGCATCTCCTGACAACAGCAATACCACACATACATAGTTTTTTGTGGTTTTCCGGACATTACAGGGCACAAATTGGACCCCACTAATTGAGCACCTGTGCATCACCTTCCCCACATACACTGACAGGTACCATCCCCCTCATTGTGTATAGTGGAGAGGATATACACATCTTCTTGGGAAATCCTTTCCGGGTTTTCGCCTTACACTGCCACATGGTGGGGTCTGTGCCAAAAATAAAAAATGGAATAACTATGAAATAATTATATAATGGAATAATTATCCACCCAGAGGTGGTAGCCCTTATTCTAATAGGGGACAGCAGGTCCAGCACTATCTTTCCACTAGTGCCAAAAGATTGTGGGCAGCCAGGAGGATCAAGGTGACTGTCCTTCTCTTCATAGATTCTGAAGGAGACGGTATTTCCTATCCTGCTCTTGCAAAGTTTATATAACGATGCAGTACGGTGAGTGATTGGACAGTATACACTGTAAGAAGTGCAGTCTATTATAGAACAGGAACAGGAACAGGAACAAGATCAATGGCAAAAAATTTATCTGGGGTGTCAATTTCGGGGAATTTAGTACAAAAAAATTAATAGGCCTCAATTTATATAGTCATTATTTGGGAAAAACAGGGGTGGATAAAACTGCATCTGTGCTCCAATAGGAGCAAATAGTGGGCTTTTTTACTATGCCCATCATAAGGGTTAGGGCCCAATTTGTTTTTATTTCAAGGGGGTCAGTGGGGTGCGAGGCCTGGCTTTTGCCCCCTTGGTCAGCTGCCTGACACTGAGCCGCATAAATTATTGGGTCTGCCATATTTGGGGGGACCCAATTTTGCTTAGGGGCAGGATCTCCACACCTGGTGGAACCTGGCCATCATCTGATGAGGGTGACCACATTTTATTTCTGGCATTCAAGGACACACTATGACGAGCATGAGATTACACACACAGTTGTATATAGATATGTGTTAGACATGCATTTTTAACTACATAATATGTACTTATCTCTTTGAAGTAAAGACTGTGATTGAAATATGATTTTGAAATAACAGCTAAACTGGCAGTTTTCATTCTTTAATATTAGCCCTTGCTGCCAATATATATTAATATTAGACCCTGCTGCCAATATATATATATATATATATGCCGAAGGAAGGGTGCAGCTGCGAGGGGGTGCACAGCTGCCGGATCAGCAGCTGCAGCCTCCAGGACTGGTTGGGGAGATCACCCTAACCAGCCCATTATTTAGGAAACCATCTAAATGCATGGGCCCTCTGGGCAGTTGCCCAGGGGCCCAGCGTTCTAGGGGGCCCCATGGTGAATTACATTGCTGCCAGCAATGTGATTCACCATGAAGCCCCTAAAAAAAATAGCAGCGTCTATATAGGGGAGGAGCAATCAGAGAGGAAACCTCCCCTAGGGCGGTCTTCAGGAGAGTGTAGAGGCAGATGCACAATTGTGCTGTCCCCAACCAGTCCTGCTCATTGGGCGCCCTGTGGGCATTGCGCTGGTCTGGGTATGAGGTGTCCGATGAGCAGGACTGGTTGGGGAGATCACAATCCCCTTCTAACCGGCCCAACTCCTCCACAGATCCACTCACCCTCAACAAAATATAGGTATTATCAAATGGTCTAAAATGTGCCCAAAATCAATACATTTAAAGCATTTATAGATGTCAATAAGATCACCCAAAAAGGAACACTCAAATGATATTACACAACACTAAATCAAAATACTAATAACTAGACTTGGGCACCAGGGGGCTCTTCGTCTTCGTGCTCGTCTTCGGAGAAAAAAAAAATCCGTTCCTTTCTTCTCTTTGAGCGAATATTCGTTTTTTCTTCGTTTTTCCGGTTAAGGGGTTAATACGGGGTTAACGCATACCGCAGCAGCTCTGGCGCCAGTAGTTTAAATGTGCGTATCAGCAACTCTATTGGTCGCCAGCAGGGGGCTTCCTGCTGGCGACCAATGAGCACACTACCATATATAGCTAATATATTCTCGGGCAGAATATTATGCTACTCAATGTAAAACCAACAGAGGGCAGCATTCTGTCCGAAGATATATTAGCCATATGTGGCAGTGTGTTCATTTTCATTTATTAATTATTTAAATAAAATATATTTCCATGATCCGCTGGTCTCCCCGCTGCAACAGTTAAATGTCCGCACTCGCGGACATTAATTCTGTCGAACGTGCAAACTCTTTTTTTCTATTTATTTTGGGGTTTTTTTGTATTAAACCATTACACGAAAGGATCATGGGAATATATTTGAATAAATGCAAATGAACACACTGCCATATATGGCTAATATATCTTCGGACAGAATGCTGCCCTCTATTGGTTTTACATTAAGTAGCATTGTTCCATATGCTTGAAATCCAGTTGTTTATTATGCTACTTAATGTAAAACCAACAGAGGGCAGCATTCTGTCCGAAGATATATTAGCCATATTGAGTATTCAAATAAAATATATTCCCATGATCCTTTCGTGTAATGGTTTAATACAAAAAAAAAACAAAATAAATAGAAAAAAAGAGTTTGCAAGTTCGACAGAATTAATGTCCGCGAGTGCGGACATTTAACTGTTGCAGCGGGGAGACCAGCGGATCATGGGAATATATTTTATTTATATATTATTATATAATATATTTTATTTAAATAATTAATAAATGAAAATGAACACACTACCACATATGGCTAATATATCATCGGACAGAATGCTGCCCTCTGTTGGTTTTACATTGAGTAGCATAATAACTTATTAAGCTACTCAATGTATCGTACCAATAGAGGGCAGTATTCTGTCCCGAGTTATAATAAGTTATTATGCTAGGTTAAATGTGTTGGTCGCTGGCATGGACTTTTAACTGTTGCAGCAGGGTCTCAGGTTTTTTTTTTTCTTTTCTGCATAGCAACTAGTGATAAGGGGCCGTGCGAGTAAGCCTATTGGTCGCTTGCACGGCCCTTTACCCTATGGATTTCTGCTCCCATTATCCAACGCAGCATCGCAGGGGTTAACGGGAGCGGAAATCAGGAGTTAAAAAGGCCATGCGAGTGAGCCTATTGGTCACCTGCAGGGTCTTCCTCTGGCATCAGCCAATGGTTGATGCCAGAGGAAGACCCTGCAGGTGACCAATAGGCTCACTCGCACTGCCCTGTAACCCCTGCCGACGAACCTGCGGATTTCCGCTTCAGTTAACTCCCGCGATGCCGTGAAGATAAGGTAGATAAGGTAGGCTAGATGGGGAAGGGACCGGGGAGATTAGTAGACGAAGATTCTTCGTGTGTGAGTCTTCGTCTTCGCCTACGTTTTACCGGCACTGTCTTCTCTTCAACGTGTCTTCGGAACGAACACAAAAACGCACTCTTCGTGTTCGTTTTCAAGTTCGCCCGAAGACGAATGCACAAGTCTACTAATAACTGTGTTCACACACCAGTTCCCCAAGAAGAAACATTTAGGCAAACCAACTTGAAGAACCCTTCTAAAGTCTACCCACAGATACACAAATCAAATCACATTGAGCCTCTGAAACGCTAGTCATTAAAGATTTGGGAAAAATAAAACACTCTTACAAAAACAATCTCACCTCAGGAGAGATATAAGCTTTAGAACAATTACAGAGAAATTAGGCCATTGTAATGCTAAACTTGGAGAAAAGGGCATAGTGATATTAATAGAGTGGATTATTTCCAAACAATTAATTCCCAATTATTAAATACAACTACCATTTTTGCAAGACAAGGTTTTTTTCAGAGCAAATGTTCTGAAAAATACCCTTTCATCTAATATTTGAGGTCACTTATAATCAGACCTCTAATAAAGGTCTGACTACAAGACTAAGCTCCAGATCCTCGCAGCTCTCTGGTTTTCATAGTTCACAGAGGGTCTATCCAGGTACTGCATTCAACCATGCAAGTCAATGGAGCCCAGCTCACTAATCACAATGTGATTAGTAAAATAAAAAATAAAAAATAAATACATTTGGTAACAAAAATAATTCCCCACTGGCATTAAAATATGGACATTTTAAATGCCCATAGGGTGCCTAGTTTTAAAAATTGTATGATTTGATGGGGTAAATTGAATTGGCCGGCTTCAAAGATGTCTCAGATATGGGACATGGGCACAGACTGACCAGATGTCCAAATGCCCAAAAAAATGGAGACCACACAAAGGTGGCCTTTTACTTCCCAAATAACCCCCAAAAAACATGCATGGGGGTATCACTGTATTCAGGAGATTTTACCAAACACATATTGAGGTGTTTAACAGTTAATTTATTGCTCTTAATAACCAGCCTAATACAATTTTCTAAATTGTAAATGGATGAAGTGATTGTTATACATATATAGTTTTTTTTAAATTAATTAAATTAATAAATTAAATTTTTTAACAATCCATTTTTTAATATTTGATTTTTATATATATAAGTAAATTGATTTTAATAAAGTTTTTTAAATAAATAAATAAATATATATATATATATATATATATATACACAAGGGATTATTTTTTATATATGTACACATACTCATCGTCCATAGTAATTATGAAAGGGGTTAATATCTACATGAGAAAGGGTTAATGGTTCCAATACATATCATTGGATGGACGATGTATATAAGATGAACACTTACTTGGATCGAGATGCACCTGATGAAGCCGTTAAGACTGACGAAACGCTTTAAGTGCTTTATTCTTTTGAACCTCTGGAAATTCCGTCAGTGTGAAACGTCACAGATGAGAACCCGGAAACTATCCAGCGTCTTTGGAGAAACGCCGATCGACTACTTCGAACAGCTCTACCTACTGCCGTTTCTTGGAAGCTATTTCCATGCATATGCTGTGCTCGTTTTGTAAGCATATTCATTTTACCTTTTGATCTCGATGTTGAAGTGTACGGGCAGTTACACGCAATACATGTTCTACTATTGATTAAACTTTTATTGTTTTTTTCAAGTGGTTTTGACGAGTTGGATTACCTTTTCATTAACATTTTGTTACATGTTACGCTATGTACGTTTTATTCTGTTTGTTTTTCATGTAAATGATCAATATCAACTTGAAAGAAGAATCGTGGAGATATATATATATATATATAGATACATGAGTATATTTTCTATAGCTTAACCCCTTCGCGACCTTTGCCGGTTCAGGACCGTCATGACAAGAAGGTCACTAAATGACCTTTGACGGTCCTGAACCGTCAAAAAATTAAATAAGCTTAGAAAGTGTATGGCGGCGGACGCCCGTTTTAAAAGCGTTTAGGAGGCGATCAACGATCGCCTCCTAAACTTAAATGGTGTCGCTGGAATGCCTCGATCAGCTGTTATACATGTTCAGAATGTTGCCTTTTTCGATACCAGCCGACTTTTTTCACTCAATTCAATCTAGACTAGTTAAATTCATGTGGCAGAATAAGAGAACACGCCTTCCACTTAAACTCCTACAAAGACCTCTAAATGTCTGGGTAGACTGGGTGTTCCGAACTTGAAAACCTACTATATCACTGCCAATTTAGCTCAGACTTTACTGTTTTTTTTCTCCTTCAGGCATCGTGGCGTGGGTAGATCAGGAATCTCTTTATGTACATCCTTACTCCATGCATGAGCGTTTCTGGATTGATCCTGCCCTATGTCACACGCTAACATCGCTATGGAATAAACATAAACGGAATATTAATGTCGCACTAATGTTCTCAGCTGCTACTCCAGTGTCATCTCTAAAATGTTGCATCCCACAAATATCCCTGATGTCTTGGATAACTTGAGGTCTGGTCACTGCGGGTCAACTATATACCAATGATGTGATGAGATATTTCGCGAACCTTCAGCAAACATTCCACAGACTTCTTCAAGTATTTGCAAGTACGACACATACTGAAAACCAAATCGCATGTAATACATTTGCAGACTCGCAGCTCAGAAATCCTATAACTATTTCTAAAAGCACCTCACCTGCCAAAGGCAATTTCTACCTGCTATAAAAACCTGCTGGATGTTAATAAATATGTGAAGTTGTCTTTCATGAAGCAGTGGGAAAAAGAACTGGGAAGACTGTTTGAAACTGAAGAATGGTACCGGGCACTCTGAAGCTGAAGGTACGATCAGAGAGGTAGGACGTGAACCAGGAGAGAGCAGTGTCACGGAGGCCGAGATCATGAAGCATTGGAAGGAAAATAGGGTGGTCCACAGTGTCAAAAGCAGCACAAAGGTCCAGTAGGATTAGCATGGAGTAGTGGCCCTTAGAATTAACAGTGAGTAAGTCTCAGTAGAGTGTCGAAAACCAGACTGAAGAGGGTCAATCAGGAATCAGCAACAAGAGTTGGAATGCAGAAACATAGTTAATTGGGTATAAACAATTCTTTCAAGAAGCTTGGAGGTGAAAGGAAGTAGAGAGATGGGACGGTAATTGGAGAGATCAGTCGGTTCAAGGGAGGACTTTTTAAAGATAGGAGTAATGGTAGCATGCTTGAAGGAGGATGGGAAAGATCCAGTAGTGAGGGAGAGGTAGAATATATGAGCTAGAGTAAGGACAAGGGTAGCTGAAAGAGACTGGGTAAGATGGGAAGGGATCGGGTCAAGGGGGCATGTGGTTGGACAAGAGGAAAGAAGAAGAGCATGCACATCCTTAGTGACAGCAGAGAAATTAGTTACTGTAGTGAAGGGAGGAGAGGTCATGTCACGGACCGGGTGAGCAGGTCTGATAGGAGCCCAGGTGCAGGGGATACGAGGGGCTCTGTCTGTACCCCACGATGCATGATGGCTTGGGGTTGTTACAGACAGGTGCAGGAAATAAATCACAGACAGGATATGTAGTTAATATCTGTATTGCAGATGATGGTACAACAACATATACTGATAGAAAGTCTCTTGGCTGAAAGCCCTCTGAATAGGGCACACACGACAGGAAGCCCCCTGGATTGGGCACAAACGACCAGAAGCCCCCTGGATTGGGCACACACGGCTGAAAGCCCTCTGGATGGGGCACACACGGCTGAAAGCCCTCTGGATGGGGCACACACGGCTGAAACCCCTCTGGATGGGACACACGACTAGAAGCCCCCTGGATGGGGCACACACGACTAGAAGCCCTCTGGATGGGGCACACACAACAGGTAAGCCCACTTGCAGGGCACACGGCAGATATCCCTTTTGCAGGGCACTCAGCTTTGGAGTCCACTTGAGGGTCGCTGGCCGTAACTCACGAACAGATCAGGAACCAAACAGGAACAGATCAGGAACCAAACAGATCAGGAACAGATCAGGAACCAAACAGGAAGTCCTAAAGCGTCAATGTCAAGGCCCAGATTGAAGGGCTGGGCAGGTTTATATAGGTAGTGATAACAAGGTGCACCTAGACATGATAATCACTCTGAGTGCTTCAGAGTGACAAGGGTGGCCACTAGTTGTTGGAAACGGGAAATGAGCAGCACAAAGTTTAAACAAGTCCAGACAGCGAAGGGTGAAACGTTACAGGTCAGTGGGTAAGGGAGCGCATAGTCAGAGGGAGGGTGAGGGCAGGGTGGTGACTGTGCAGATATGTCATCTCTGATGTTTGAATTTTATTATTGACATGTAATGGTGTGGGGCACATTTTCTTGGCACACTTTAGGCCCCTTAGTACCATTTGAGCATCATTTAACACGAAAGCCTACCTGAGTATTGTTGCTGACCATGTCCATCCCTTTCTGACCACAGTGTTACCATCTTCTGATGACAACTTCCAGCAGGATAATGCACCATGTCACAAAGCTTGCATCATCTCAAACTCTTTTTTTGAACATGGCAATTAGTTCACTGTACTCCAATGGCTTTCACAGTCACCAGATTTCAATCCAATAGAGCACCTTTGGGATGTGGTGGAATGGGAGATTTGCATCATGGATGTGCAGCCAACAAATCTGCAGCAACTGCGTCATGCCATCATGTCCATATGGACCAAAATCTCTGAAGAATGTTTCCAGCACCTTAGAAAATATGCCATGAAGAATGAAGGCAGTTCTGAAGGCAAAAGCGAGTCCAACCCGGTACTAGCAAGGTGTACCTAATAAAGTGGCCAGTGAGCATATATATATAGAGAGAAAAAGCGCACTTGGGGGCTGATACCACACATATATTTTCAAGGGTCTGGGGCTTATACTGCAAATTTCTGCCCTGTTCCATCAGGCTTCATATTATACACTCAGCCTACATGCTGGCATGCCTAGGCATTAAGTGACTATTAAATCTCATTACTGTCAGTACCCAATTTTTGTTTTGTTTCATTCTCTATGTTTTCTTGTTTCCTTTTTTTGTATACACTATTTGTAGAATTTAAGACCCTTGAGGTCTATTGTAGAAATTGGATAACACACGAATGTGACCATCACTTGTACCCATGTTAATGTTTACATATCAAACGATGACTTCTGGGATGTATCAATTTCTATCTCTGTGAATGGTCAAACAAATGAATAAGATAAAGATCTTTGTCCACTTGTGAGTTCTGTAGAGATGTCATATGAGAGAACGTGAATTATGGAAGGATGCTCCATGAGGGGAGAAGGCGGAAGTAAAGTACGATATATACAACATTTTGGTGATGGCGTCTTCACTTACAATTTTTCTCCTGAAGATGCCAGTGGCAAAACGTGTCGAGAAGAGTGAAGATCTTATTGGAGGAAAGTAGACACTATTCAAAGTGACTTTTGTTTTACTATATTTATTTATATAGTTTTTTATTTTGGATGGATATATGCTTTTGAATAAAGGCACCCAGAACTCTAATTAAAGTATGGGGCCTCTAAATAGTACCTTAAGGGTGCACATAGTACTTTAAAGGACCAAAGGCATTTTAACCCCTTCGTGACAAAGGCTGATTTTACTTTTTGTACCCTTCGTGACAATGGCCGTTTTAACATTTCTGCGCTGCTCGTGTTTAGTTGTAATTTTCTTCTTTCCCGTTTACTGAACCCACACACATTAGATATTGTTTTTTTTCAGGACAAGAAGGGCTTTCTTTAGATGACATTGTTTTGATTGTATCATATTATTTACTATTAAAAAAAGTATAAAATATGGTGAAAAATTTTGAAAAAAATGACTGACTGTTTCTAACTTTTAGTTGAAAAATCTTTTACTCATCTATAAAAGGTAATGAAAAAACCTGCTAAATAGATTCTACTATTTGTCCTGAGTTTAGAAATACCCAATGTTTTTATGTTTTTTTGCTTTTTTCTACACATTATGGGGCAAAAAGTACAGGTAGCGTTTTGCTATTTCAAAGCCATTTTTTCCAAATCTGGTAATTCTTCCCCCCATGTGCCATTTCGGGTATCTTTGAAGCCGGCCAATGCAATTTACCCCATCAAGTCATATATTTTTGAAAACTAGACAACCCAGGGTATTCCAAATGCTAGTATTTTAACCCTTTCCAAGCACTAATTCTACCATCAGCCTTTGTCAAACTTTATGGTAGTCATTTTTTTTGCATTTGTTTTTTCACACACATTTTACTTTAGGTATGAATAAACAGGTTCTGGTATATGTCACTATCATAAAACACCCCAATATGTGTTTAGCAACATCTCCTGAGAACAACGATACCTCACATGAATGATTTTGCCTGGCTGTTTGGGGGCAAAAGGGCCACATTTGGGGCATGCGGATTTTCAATGTTGAACTTTGGCATTTGGGGATCCACTGCCCATGCCCTATTTGGTACATCTTTGAGCCGGGCCATTTCAGTATGCCCAATAAAGCCATATATTTTTGAAAACTAGACACCCCAGGGTATTTCAAATGCTAGTATTTTAACTCTTTCTATGCACCATATCTACCACCAGTCTTTGTCAAACTTTGTGGTAGTCATTTTTTTCACACACATTTTACTTCAGGTATGAATTAAAAAGTTCTCGTATATGTCACTATCACAAAACACCCCAATATGTGTTCAGCAACATCTCATGAGCGCAGTGATACCCCACATGAATAATTTTGCCTGGCTGTTTGGGGGCAAATGGGCCACATTTGGGGCATGCACATTTTTCAATGTTGAACTTTGGCATTTGGGGATCCACTGCCCATGCCCTATTTGGTACATCTTTGAGCCGGGCCATTTCAGTGTGCCCAACAAAACCATATATTTTTGAAAACTAGACACCATAGGGTATTTTAAATGCTGGTATTTTAACTCTTTGCATGCACACATTTTACCACCAGCATTTTTTCAAAGTTTGCAGTAGTATTTTTGTGTGTGTATTTTTCCCACACACACCTACTTTATGTATGAATTTACAGCTCCTGGTATATGCCGCTGTCACACGACACCCCAATATGTGTTCAGCAACATCTCCTGAGTACAGTGATACCCCACATGCATGGGTTTGTCATTTTTGGGGGGAACTAAAAGGCCACATTTGTTACGTGTGCATTTTTCTAATTGGAAATTAGATGTGTGGCCATCCTTCCCCCCGTGTTAATTGGGACATTGTTGAATCCGGCCAATTCAATTTACCCCATCAAATCATACATTTTTTCAAAGTAGACACCCCATGGGCATTTAATATGCCAGTATTTTAACTCTTTCCATGCGAGAATTGTTTTAAGCTAATGTGCTAATTTTAGGACTTGCTCACAAAAATATATTTTTTATATTTATATTTTAATTTTTTTTGCCTTTTTTAAAACATTTTTAACATTTTTTTTTAACTTGAAGGTTCCCCTGATAGTGACATCAGAGGGAAATTATTTTTACATTTTACTGGTTTTTTACTATTTTTTTTCTAATTATTATAATTTTTTTTTTATTTTAAATTTAGTTTTTCTAATCACACTGTGATCACACTGTGATTAGAAAGCTGGGCTCCATTGACTTGCATGGTTGAATGCAGTACCTGTATTCAACCTGCAAGTGGAGCCAGAGTTCTCTAGAGGGTCTGGAGACCGTCTAGCGAACCTTTTCATCTTTTTTTTTTTTTTCCCGGGCTGCCGCCATCTTGCTGATGGTGAAGATCACCGGCAGCTACGGCTGTGACCGCTCTCCGGTAGCGGTCACAGTCCATCAAGAGGTAAGTGTTTGGTGTCGCTGGATGCCTCCTGATCGAGGCATTCCAGCGACACCATTTAAGTTTAGGAGGTGATCGTTGATCGCCTCATAAACGCTTTTAAAACATGCGTCCGCCGCCATACATTGTATGGCGGATGTTGACGCCCCGGGGAGGGGCCAGGCATGGCCCCTGATTCCGATCATAGCGTTGCTGAATGCCTCGAGGTCGAGGCATTAGAGCAACACCGTTTGGGTACAAAAATCGATCACGGATCGATTTTTTTTTTTTCCGTTTTAACAAATGACGGTCCTGGCACGTCATTTGTCGTTAACGACAAGTTTTTCACGGAACGTGCCAGGACCGGCAATTGTCATCAAGGGGTTCAAAATCACAACACACTTTAGAAAAGTTTTCCAGCATCTACATACTGTCTCAGGGATCTATCCAGCGCTTTAAGAAGCACAAAGCACTTTAAAGGAGACTTTAGAACCAAAGAGAAACATTTAAAGGACATGTGTATGCTGTTTTTTTCCACATTATATTCATGTGCATGCTTCATTGTGAGTAGTTTATTACTAATTTTTAGTTTTTACTAAATTTCTCATCCTAAATCTTCAGCTACTCATCTAACTATGGTATCAAAAGAAAGCCCTATCTTCTTCTTGAGAAAAACAATATATAGTTTTACATGGGTACACTATTCGCGGGAAAGGGGAATAATTGCTAAACTAACATACAGCAACAATGGCAAAATTGCTCCGGGACCTGAAGTACCAAAAACCCCTGGGAACTGAAGGGGTTGCTATAGCATGGCACTTATTTGGGAATGCACTGGTTTTGTTAGACTGCCAATGGCAGAGCTTTTTTTCCCTCTCTCGTCTTTTGACTCGCTCCCCAAGATGGCACACAGCTTCTGTTCGCTAATTTATGATCTTCTGAGGTTGACTAAGTCAGTTTTGGTTGAGATGGACAGCAGCTCTTTCTAATTTTCTGGATTACGAACATCTTCAGGAGCAGTGGTAGCGTTGGAGTGCTCTCAGCCGGCCAGGTAAAGATGCCATCTCCTGCATGGGAACAATGAAGTATTTTCCTGTGAACAGAGCGGGTTTGCTTCACGTTCCTGGTGGCCCTGAAGTCCCAGACTGCTTTTTTTTTTTCTGCCCATTTTTTAATTAATAAATACCAAGGAACAGTAATAGCTGTGCAAAAGCTAGTGTTGTGTGCGACTGTTCAATTGCCAGTCAGGCAACGGCCCCTGACATGCCTTCAAAGAATATGTTTGTTACAACAGCACAGGCAATGTTAGTATAACAAATTCATAATATAGGTAATATATATTGTTGATAAAGTAATTATGATAGTGAGCCATATTATATTAGAATTTGGGAAAGGGAATGGAATGTTGCATTTACTATGGGACAATGGGATGCAATATCAGAATTAACATAAATGTTTATAGTGCCATATAAAATGTTGCACTTACGTTAAATAGTACCCAAACTTGTGGTTTACAGACACAGAAATATTAAACCTTCTAACAGTTGTCAAATGATGATAGTAGCCATAAAAACTAAAATAAAGAACGAGACATAGAATCATTGTCAGGATTCCACTGTTAGCCCGGACTCTGTATTTATGTATAGGTGTCATATCCGTTCTAGCCTCTAGAGGCCACCTGTCAGATAACATTACCCTGTATGCTAATGACCTGACCAGCAGCATCTGCTCACCTGGGTACAACCCTCCTCCTTAAATACCTGCTTACTCTACCATTCAGGGCCTTTTCATTGCAGTTTATCTGCCTTCTGGGTAGCTGTGTGTTTGGGTCCTGTGTCGTATAAAACAGTTATTTAAGGCAGCAGGCTGTCTACCTTAAGCTAGAGTAATTTGTCATGCTCTGGTGAAAGGAAAATGCCTGCATCCATCAAGTTTGTGTCTGTTAAGGACAGGAGACTTAGAAATTCAATCTAAGATTGAAGTTCCTGAGAGAGTGAAGGAAGAGAAAGGAACAAAGTATGTTGTAGAGGAGGTGCTAATGAAAACACTTGGACTGGATGTTCAAAACATCTACTGCCTGCAAGACCAAGTTAGAGGTACATATATATAGTAACACTACTGAACATCGGTGTGTCACAACATTTATAAGAATTTCAGAGAAAAGAAAGATGACCCTCGATTGGAGGGACTCTGCTTTACATTGCTGTATGGCGGTGAGGAAATCCTTCTTACTATTCACATGTATAACCCATATGTGTCCAATGACGCTATCATATCCTGGTTATATCGCTATGGTAATACAGTTCTCTAACCCACAGAAGGTACAGAATGAGATGGGGATTTGGAATGGTAAGAGGAGGTTCGTTGTGCAGTTAAAAGAGCACAAGGAAGGGGTCGGTGGAATAGTGCATCCCCCCCCCAGAGTTTCTCCATCGGTAGCAACAGAGGATACTGTTTCTACCCAGGGATGCCATTCCTCTGCAGGAGGTGCGGGGGCTATGGGTACACTCAGGTGACCTGCACAACTGACCCTAGGCCCCTGTGCAGGAACTGTGGAGAATGGGGCCACTTCACCGCTAGCTGTGATAATTCCAAGTTGTGCAATGGATGTGGCAATCCACACCATGTGTATAAGGACTCTTCTAGCAAGCCCCGTGGTCCTGGGCAGATTTGGCTGCTGGACGGCCTGGGAAGTTAGAGCCAGGTCCAAGTAAGCCCTCCTCTACAGCTGACCAGAAGGAGCCTGTGATGGTGATGCCGCCACTGGATGATCCTGCTGTGCTGGTTGCAGTGGGATCAGTAATGTCAAGCAATCAGAAGAAGGAACAAGCTGTTTAGGGTCCAATGGATCCCCCCCCCAGTGGTGGGTCCTGCGGATCCCAATGTGTCCTGGTAATCCCGCAAGGCTGCCTTCGGCTGCTCCCTTACAGTGTTTCTTCTCTTGCGTCGCCCAGGAACAAAGCAGTCACTTCCTGTGACTCTGCTGTGTTCCTGGGCGGAGCAAGAGAAGAGACGCTGTGCAGGAGCAACACGAAGACAACCTTGCGGGACTCTGCGGGAAATCTGCAGTTCCGGTAAGGTGGTGGGCGTGATTGGCCACATTTGTGGCGGGAGCGGGCAGGATTGACCACAAATGTGGCAGGAGCAGGTGGGATTGGCCACACATGTTGCGGGAGCGGAGCACACACATTGGTGAGAGGGACACATAAAAAACACTAGACCTCTCACACTGGATCTCATTATTGTCTCATTTAATGTGAGGAGTCTGAGGAGCCCTGTCAGAAGGGCTGCTTTATTTGCATATTTACAGACTCTAAATGTGGACATCATTTTCTTACAGATGTGTACAATAGATCATGGACTGTTTTATGGACATTTAAAGAAGGACTGGACCACTGGGCCCTCTTACTGGTCCGGGTCAAATGATAAAGCCGCTGGGGTTGGATTCCCTTTTAAAAACAAAAATGTGGATTTAAATTCTATTACTGAAATTGCTCCCGGGAGAGCAAAATTAATTGATGTTGTTTTTAAAGGTTTTAATGTTCATCTTATGAACGTATATGCTTCACCAGTCAAGAATGAAAGAATGGAAATTTTAGAGCTTATCTCCTTCCTTGCCACAAGTTCTTCCCCTCTAATAGTTGGAGGTGATTTTAATTGTATATTACCAGGCAAAAATAGAAGTGGAGGGGATGAGAACCAGAGGGTAGATAAAAATTCTTAAGCTGACGAAGTTCTATCATTGATTTTAAATTAAAAGATGCGTGGAGGCTTTTAAAACCCTCTGACCTTGGATATACATGGTCTAATGGCCAGGTCAGCTCCCGCATAGATTTTATGTTGTCCTCTGCTGGTATTAATCTACAAGACATGTTTTTAGAAGATAATGTATTCTCAGACCATAAGCTTTTAAAAACTAGCTTTTTAATTCCTAATGAATCTAAAACTAGGAACGGTCTGTGGAAACTTAATTTGTTGTTACTAGAGGATGAACAAATCCGGAATAATTTTAAGATCTCATATGGGTGATGGCGGCGTCAGAAAGACCCAAGTCAGAATTTTTTGGACTGGTAGGAAATCATCAAGTCCAAGATTAAGAACTTTTTATTGTTGCTGGCAAGAGCAAGAAAAAAAAGAGAGCAACAAGTTTTTAAAGATCTTAATGTGTGTTTGCAAACTCTTTTTAAGTTGAAAGGGGCTGGTGTAAACAATAATGACAAACTGATTTTTAATTTAACCCCTTCAATCCCGGAGCAATTTTGCCATTTTTGCGCTATGTCGGTTCAGCGATGATTCTCTTTTACTGTGAATAGTGTACCCATATAAACTATATATTGTTTTTTCAAGGAGAGATAGAGCTTTCTTTTGATACCATAGTTGGATGATTAGCTGAAAATTTAGAATTAGAAATTTAGTAAAAACTAGCAAAAATTAGAAAAAAACATCTGTGTTTTTTTAATTTTCCCTCTGAATCCTCACAAAATTAGGTAAAGAGACAGAAAATTCCATCCAGATTTATCCATTTAGGTGTCCTGTAGATGTCGATGTGCCCAAAGTGCCTGTTCTCGGCCGCACAAGTTGCTCGCGGCCGGCCGGCAGTTTTGCTCTAAGTCCCCGTTTTTGGCAGGCCAAGTTGCTTGAAAAACCCTGGAAGTCAATGAGGTCGGATTTGCCGGCCGCATCCGACCCTCGCTCCATCGAGCTCGGCCTTCCTGGCCGGGTTTTCCCGGTGGTGTGGTGGAACCCCGTCCCGTTTCGCCAGGGTCGTCAGGCACCCTCCGCCGGATATATAGGGGAGCTGCTCAAGTTGCAGGGAGTCATGGCTCCCGCGGCCGAGGGGTCCGCCCCGGGAGCTCCTCGGACCTGGGGAGCCCCAGCCCGGGTGCCGCACCGGCGGTCCAACCCGCCCAGGTCCTGGGCCGGCTCACGGGAACCCTACCGCCCGGTAGACGGCCGAGGGTCCCGCACGGAGCTCCCCGGACCTGGGGACACCCAGCCCGGGTGCCGCACCGGCGGTCCAA